>JAVLUX010000186.1:17152500-17752500 GCA_032164185.1 Moxostoma hubbsi
GCCCATATAACAACTTTTTTGGAGCGTGTTGCAAACACATCATATAATGTTTAGTCGTAGTGCTTTCAGTATAGCAAAGGGTGAATATAATTTACAAATCACTCCTTTTTGTTTTTATTAGTTTTTTACATACTGTCCCAACTTTTTTGGAATTGGGGTTGTAAAGAAATAGTGGAATTACATTAACCTCCTGAGACCTGAACATGGCTGTTGTGTGCATTTTCCATTTTCCTTTTCCGTTTTTGATTTGTAAGTAGTAGCACTTTATAAACAAGCAAAAAAATAATTAAATCTAGAGCAAATAGTTTTCAAGCAACATTTTTCAGCTTTTGTATGAACCCATTGATTCTCAATGTGATAATGCACAGTTAATAAAGGAATGCAATTACTAATGTTAATGAATAGAACCATATTGTTCAGTGATACCAAAATAGTTTTTTCAACTTTTGTGGGAATAATGCCCCACAATACACGTATGTGGACATCCTGTTTATAATCACGGTGGTGTGCAAAAAATGTATGATTTTTTTAAAGCGGCAACGGATCTACAGACGCTACCCTTTACACCCAAACAGATTTCTATGAAAAAACTTTTTTTGGCATTTTTGTTGGCTCTACGCCAGTAGAAGCAGTTCACGGAAATCGACACCATGTTGTTGTGTCACGTGACTATGTGCACCTAATGTTTAACCCTTAAATGACAGTCTAAAGTGTTGTGAACAGTGTTCAGATTGTTTAAATTCATTTAAATTATGCATCGCATATAGCCAAAATACAATGTACACGCATGTGAATGTGGGGACGCACATATATAAATAAATGAATAAATAAACTTGCCTAAAGCTAAAGTATGCGAGTTCTGCACCACTTGCGCTACCAAACGAAATTGCACAAATGATCACTGTTTTCTAACTGATTCCAGAACTCTGCACTACACTACATCTCCCATATTTCATTGGTTGTACAAACAGATAGTCCTGCCCCAATCTCACAGCATTGGTTGAGCCATTGTTGCTGTATTAGTATGGATGGGTCACTTAAACAAACAGAGCAATGTTTTGATAGCGCTACAGAGCCAAATTGTTACACTTTTAGTTATAATCAACATCTAAATGGCTTACTTATAGTAGACATAAGCTGGGATACGAGAAAGCATTTTAACATAGAAAAAATTCTACACATAAGTTTTAATAGTGCCTCTACTCACCGTTGTTTGAACTCGACATAGAGAGTTCTGTTAGGAAATCCCTTCCTGCAGATGCGAATGCCCTCCAGCACTCCATTACAGCGCAACTGATGCAGCACCAGGAAGGCATCCATGATACCTACAGATGGATGGAAATGTTTATTTTAGACTCTTATACTGAGGTTACATTATTTAAATGTATGGCTAAGCATTACACCTTGAAAATAAAGTGGTATTGACTGAGGCTTAGATATAGTCATTTTCATCAACAGCTTGTCGGTGTGGTTGTGTTGAATTGCAAGTGGTTACAGCACCTGGAGTTTTGGCCTCGTTCGGGATGATGCAGCGCACAAAATGGGGCTGAGTGCTCCGCAGGTTTGTCATGAGCTTGTTTAGATTCTCCTGCAGTTGAAAGAGATGCAATCAAGCATGCAACCATGAGACAATACAAGTGGACGCAGACACAATTCCTGTAATTCATGTTGTATGGCAGTTCTCAACATTTTACACAGCATAAAGCAAATGCATTCAGTGAAAACAAATGCAAAGGTTTCCCTCTCCTCTTGAAAAGACTTACCTGGACTGGTTGATGCTCATTGTGGAAACAGATAGAACAGGAGCCAGCACAGACTTAAAGTGATGTTTACGTGTTCATTTCTCTAAACATCACTGCAAGTCTTAACTGCCTCCCTCTCAGTACTCAAGAGGGTTTTTTTTCTTTTAGCGACCATAAATTATATTGTAAGTTTTATTTCAGTTATAGCATTTCAATTAACAAGTAGCAGTAATATTTGGTCATATTCCCACCTTGTGTAGCTGTGACACTGTCTGGAAGGAAGCAGCCTTTTTCCTCTTTTCTTTGGCTCCTGACTTTGTGTCTGAGACTAAAATGAAACACTTAGTTAAATTTAGTATAAGAAGCATTTTATGGTCATAGAACCATTTTATGGTTTATGTTTTTTTTCTTTTACCTGAATCAGAGCTAACATAATTCTCATACAGGCAAGCCAGAAGCTTGTTGGATGTTTTCTGGAAACAGGTTACCACAGTTTCATTCAGAGGGTCTTTGTTTTTGTCCAACCAACCAAAAATATTGTATGGCACCTTTATTCAGAAAAAAGGTGGAAAGAATATCTTAAATATCTTTATGCAGATGCAGAAAAGATAATGCAAATTTAAAATATTTAGTATCAAATGCTACCTAAGAGACCTTTAGTTTAATTATTGGTACGAACTCACCACCCCTGCATAGTGCACAAGCTCAAAATGAGCCTCATACTTTCTCTTCTTGTCCGGCCTTGACTTTTGGAAATTGGTGGACTTGCCAAGGTGATTGTCAAACAGCTTAGCCTTGAAGCTGGTGTTGGTTGCTTTAGGGAACATGCACTCCTCTTCAAGGATGGACATGATTCCTAATGGCTAACAAAGAAAAAAACAGCTTTAAAGGGTATCGTTTAATTTTTGTGATAATCAGAATATTGTTTTAATTGTTATTCTATCATTTTTTTTTATTATAATTTTTTTTTTTAATAATAAGTGTTTAAGAGTGCCTAGCTAAAACTAACCTACATGTTTTAATAGCGTGACAGTAGTTCAGCTATTTTCAAAGTAGTGTAGCTTTTCCAGCAAGGGGCTACATTTTCCAAAAATTCACGTTGTAGCATCACAAAATGGTAAATTGGTCACAATGTATTGCGAACACATCAATGGAGATGATGCAGTAATCAAACGCACTCAGCATCTCTTTCTCATTAAGTGAATCGTTTTTTTCAGACAGTTGATGTAAATAAACCGGTTAGAAAAAAATATTCACTTGTAATTATCAAATTTATTGCAATTCCAACTATCTAAAATGAAACTCCAATTCATTTTAGTGAGTTGGTTTGTTCGGACGGTTTATTTAAATGCACATAGTTCACATAAATGATTCACTAATTCATCTGAGCCCCATCTTTTTTAAGCAAAATGTTTTGTGAATTGCTGCTGTTTATCACTTTGACTCTGTTGTATAAAAAGGAAGTTTTCTATAAGTTGTATTAGTTTGTATTTATTTTAACGTTGTCGCATTCTGAAGTGGTTGTTTTGAAAAAGTATTACCTACTCAAAAATCTTGCTATCTCAAAAGTATTTGCCTAAGTTGAAAAATGTTGCACTATAAATATTGTCCCCATTACATGATATCAGTATAACCCCCCTGGGGGACTTTTACTCCAAGTGTGTGGTAAAAGGCTCCCCTGGCACCTTTTAAAAATAAATTAAATACAATTGTAATCAAAACAACCTTCCGATATAATTTCTCTTCAAATAAATTGTTATTCCATAATCTTTACTAAAAATATTTTTTTGATTATCTTGATACACTTTGTGACCAAAACAAAATGTGTAAATCTAATGTTTTATTAACATTTTCCAAACAAAGTATTCCACCATATAAAGATAGAAGTGCACCAAAATAGCACCAGTTCAAGTGACACTAAACTTTTTCCAAAGTCTAATTGGGAGGTTGACTAAATTAAAGATCTACCCCCATAGTTTCCCCCCTCATTCAATATTAATCGGGGCTAATCACAAGTCACATCATATGATTTGCATCGCATTGAACTTGTTTTGCTCTGAGTGCTGGCACTGCGTGTGTTAACGATACTTCATCCGAATTGTCCGGTAAGACAGAAGCTCAAAACGGCTTTGGGGAAATGAGTCATGAAGCTAAATGCAGCTTTTCAAAGGTGCCATATGGGTTTGATTTGTACAACAAAATCTGATTAAGAAGTCCTTTCTCAATCGCTTAATCATTGACATGGAATCACTGTTGTGTGTGTTTGTGGTGTGTGCGTCAGTGACATATTGCAAAGGTTTCGCCCTATTCCAACCAGTGTTCAGGACTCAGACGGAGCTGAATGAAATGTAAGAATCTAATGAGAAAAAATTATGCGAAATTTAATTCAATTATGTGCTACATTACATTGAGTTTAAGGTGGGAGTTTTCTGCAATCAGTTTAAAAAAAGTGATTATTGTTTCAATTCCATTGGTTGATGCTAATGGCACAGAAAATACACACTTCAGATTTAATCAAATCAATCACTCTCTGTTTCTAATACCTTTTCAATGAGGTCAATGCAGGCTTGAAGGTCAAGACCAAAGTCGATAAAGGTCCACTCAATGCCCTCTCTCTTGTACTCCTCCTGTTCCAGGATGAACATGTGGTGGTTGAAAAACTGTTGCAGTTTCTCATTGGTAAAGTTGATGCAGAGCTGCTCAAAGCTGTTGAGCTGTTGAGAGAATTCACATGACAGATGCACAGGCCTGAGAGTAAATGCGGATGGAAATCTAGATCAGTGTGGTGTGGAATTTTGAGAGTCACTCACATCAAAGATCTCAAAGCCGGCGATGTCCAGCACTCCGATAAAGAACTGGCGTGGCAGAACAGTGTAGAGCGTCCTATTTATACGCCCCACCAACCATTTAAACATGCGGTCATACGTGGCTTTGGCCAGAGCTCCTACTGCATAGTTAACCTGGTAAAACCACATAATACGGGCGGAACACATTCAGAAAGCACATGAAGACCACAGCTGTCACTCACATGGATTGCAACAGTTGCCTGGATACCAGGCTGATTGCTCAAACTGCTTTATTCACTGTATCTTAGCACAGATCTACATTTACTGTCAGTGGTTTAAACAAGCATTATTATTGGCATAGCAAAATTACCCCAAGCAGTAATAATTCAGTTTTTATTTCACAGTGTAATAATGGACTATTCCAGGTTCAGTACAAGTTAAGCTCAATCGACAGCATTTGTGCCCTAATGTTGTTTTCCACAAAAATGTATTTCTACTTGTCCCTCCTTCAGTGGCAGAGCCAGGAGTTTTTCCACTGGGGTGACCAGGCAGGGGGGTGTTGATACAGTGACACCCTGGATGGACAGGTGCGGCTAGCTTTGTTTGTTTACATATTAATTCTGTTGTGTGTTGTAGTTGTACAGAGACAGTTCCACTTCTAAAAAATATTTTTGTGCCCAAGACAAAAAATGACCAAAATGGCAATTACGAGGGGGGTGGCCAATGGGGTGGCCAGTCTTCGGTTCATACTGACCACCCCCTAGCTCCACCCCTGCTCTAATTTTCTTAAAGAAAAAGCAATATTCAGTGAGGCACTTATAATGGAAGTGAATGGGTCCAATTTTGTGAGGGTTTAAACACTAAAGCTTAAAATTTTGTAAAAGTTTGCTAAAACTGAATTATTTAAATCGTTGTTTTTACGCTTGTTGTTTCACTTTTTATAGAAAAGTAGGAATAAGCCCCAATTAAAATTGCTAACTGTAAATAAAAGATCATTTATGATTGTATCATTTCATATTACTTCTCACCTGTTCGACATTCTGTCCTTTAACAACATACTCGTTGCCCACCTTCACTCTAGGGTGCAAAAGACCCTTTATGAGGTCTGCTGAGCTAACACCCATTAGATAGGAGGCCTTATCGGCACCTGAAATAGCAGGGGAAATAATTACACCGTTTAGTTGTGAATGATTGGTGGGAACCAAAAGTAATAAGGGTGTGATGTTATTCAAGACTTGGACCATCTCTGATGCACTTTTAAGAAGAAAAAATTTTATATTTAATCCTACTTAATCCTTTATGACTTTCTTCTTTTAGGGCAGTGGTGGCTCAGCGGTTAAGGCTCTGGATTACTGACCAGAAGGTTGTGGGTTCAAGCCCCAGCACTGCCAAGACACCACTGTGTGGCCCTTGAGCAAGGCCCTTGACCCTATCTGCTCCAGGGGCGCCGAATCATGGCTGACCCTGCACTCTGACCCCAGCATAGCTGGGATATGTGAAAAATAAATAATTTCACTGTATATATGCAGAAATGTATGTATAATGTGTGACAATTGGGCAATTAAATTAAATTCTAGTGCAACTCAAAGTGAGATGTTAGACAAAAGTCTCAGTCTCAGTCACCATTCACTTTCATTTGTGTTCCATGGAAGAAAGAAGGTTAAACAGGTTTGGAATAACCTTTGAGTATGAGAAAATATGGTGACAGAATTGTCATTTTTGGCTGAACTATCCCTTGAAAACACCAAATGATAACAGTGCAGAGAACTATTACACTTCAAAGTCTGATTGTTCACACTCACTTTCAGTGCCATCAGCTTCAGCCTGTTCCTCCCGCTGCTTCTGTTTAAATTTCATGTTCCCAAAGTGCATGATGGCCCCTACTATTTTATAGCAGCCGTACTTCTCCTCTGGAGTGAAGCCAAGAATGTCCATGGCATGCTGGAGGGGGAAAAAAAGCATTTTCTTATAGGCTACAATTATATAACCAATATGCTTTTAATTTTCTGCACTAATGCATTTTGATCTAGTTCTGATCCAGTTCATTAATAGATGTTAGGTGCCAATGTCCAGTCAAATTATAAGCTTACATCAGTAGCCATAAGCTCTTGCCCATCTTCCATTGTCTCCACCGTTGTCACTCCTTGGGAGCAAAAATGGTAGTCATAGGGGTTTGAAGAAACAAGGAGCATGTCTGAAATCCAAAAAGGAAAGAGTGAATTTGTTGCTAATATTAGGACATTAAGATATTGAGCTGTTGCAGTTGCACAATTATAGCAGCATACCAAGAAGTTCGGGCTTCTTCTGTGACATGATCTGGTAGTAGATGTGGTAGCTTCGCTCTCCAGGTTGCTGAAATATCACTCTGGATTTTTCCAAAAGATCTACAGAAATAAGGGATTTGTTAAAAGTCTGCATTGATTTTACATTTTGGGTTGACCTAAACTTGAATGACATCATTTGTCTTTGAAGCATTTACTTACATATGTCAATGTCAGCGGAAGCCAGTTTTCCTGTTGGTCCAAAATGGATCCTGATGAACTTACCCTGTGGAGGGGTTGAAGAAAATACAGAAAAAGAGAGTAAATGAATCTGCACATCACCTATTATATCAAGACACATACAGTATAGAATGGTTGTAATCAAAGCCAACTCAATTAACACCAATAATACCAAAACCAAGAATGGTCTTTTAAAATGTGCAGTCATTTTAATATAGCAATTTAATTTTACAGTATAGTAACATCACTCTCACTGTGTATGAGGAAAAGACAGAGACCATGAGAACAACCCGAGGTCTACAACTCTGGCCTGTATTGTCTTTTGTGTCAAATACTTACAAAACGGGACGAGTTGTCGTTCCTCAGTGTTTTGGCATTTCCAAAAGCCTCCATGGCAGGGTTAGCTTCAATAATCTGGTCCTCTAATGTACCCTGGGGAAATAAATGGTTATTGATTCGATTTTTCAGTTGATGTAATTCCAGTTTATGCAGTAAGTCCCCTAATATGAATATATACTCACCCCTGTTTTAGTGGCAGGTGCCTTAAAAAAATAAGATTGTTGTTTTATTAAAGTGTAAATACTTATGTGAATGTGAATTTTTGTTATTATCCATTTTTTATTATTTGGAAGTTTTTTAATTGTATTATATGAGTTGATAATCACTGTAAACCCTAATGCTCTAAATGATTAATTGTGTAGGGAAAATTTTAACTTAAATTTAACTGAAACTGGGCAGGGGATTTCTATTTTCCAGCACTGGACAGGGAGAGTAAATGTTAAAATTAAGGGTTACACAATTTTTTATTAACGTTTTATTCATTTAATGTAAGTCTTTGTCCAAGATGAATGTAAAGGGGTAGACTTGTTAGTGTTTAATATTTTGTTGTTATTTTATTATTGTGAATAGTGGAGCTTGAGCTTAGGTTGACTATGCTAATCAATGCATAGTGTTACCATCAAGCATGTTAGCATTCATTGTTTATTATATTTAGTACTAGCTAGGTTTACTCAACTTGAAGTATTTAAGTTGTCATTACTTGTTAATTTTAAATTCAAGAGTGCATGGTCAAGTGCTCATGGAAAAGAGTCTTTAGAAATTTTTTAAGTCAGAATGTGAGTCTACTTCATGGATGGAGATAAGAAGGTCATTCCACCAACGAGGTACAGTGAAACCTAACTAACACATGTCATACATGCAACTAAAACATCTTCTCAGTTTTGTTACACACACACACATACTCACACACACATGCTGTGTTGGTGTGCCTATCCTTATGAGGACTCCCCATAGACATAATTATTTTTATAATGTACGAACTATAGATTATATCCCCTAACCATAAACCTAACTCTTTCACAGAAAACTTTCTGCATTTTTACATTTTCATAAAAACATAGTTTGGTATGTTTTTAAGCAATTTGAATTATGAAGACACTAGAAATGTCCTCATAAACCACATTTATAGCATAATACCCTTGTAATTACCAGTTTGTAACCTAAAAAAATTGTCCTCGTAAACCACCCAAACCCACACCACACACACAAACAAACACACACACTCACACAAATTATATGTTTAAACATTTTTGCCTCAAATAAACCAGAAATATTCATGACTTTGACTTTTTTGTCCCTAAATAGGGCAACGTATCCTGGGAAATATAGCTCATAAAATCCTAAATATATCAAAAATGTATTTGAATATGTTTTACTTAAGTCCAAATGATATCAAAAGTGACATGAAAAGATTTTTTGCTAATCATTTTCCACTCGTGCCTGTTTAAGGGTTAAAATGCATGTGTAATACAAAATTAAAATCTGAATGTTCTATTTACTTAAACTTTGGAGTTTTTTACTTAAAAAAATTCGATGTAAGTGATTGCCTCAAAATGTTTTAGTTCTGCTAACTTAGGGTTTACAGTGATTGATGTCTTCAAAAATAATCTAATAAACAAAAAATAATTGGCCATAACTGAGAATACAAATAAAAGCTAATTCAAAGAAAACATTGCTTATGAATTAGAAATATTATGGTATATTTTGTTAGCTCACATCAAATACAACAAAGTATCGGACAATCACACCTTATATGATAACCAGAGGCACACAGAGTACAAAAAAATTATGCCATGGATAATTAATTTAAAAAATGGAGAACAAAAAAGAGGTTCAAAAAAAAAAAAAAAAAAAAGTTTGGTCTTGTAACCAAAAAGAATGAAAACATTTAACGTTAATCACAACTTTGGCAGAAAATCAAAACTTCATCAAAAAACATGGAGGACAAATGTGGGGGGAAATATGTTGGGATTAAGATATAAACGACATGGAGTCAAGTTAACCCCATAAAAAAACATTTTTAATATGCAAATGAAAGGGATAGTCAAACCTCACTCTAGATGTCCATAACACGTGTATTTGTATTGGAAAAAAACATGTTGCAATACATTTTTGTATTGTTGCAAAAAAATGTGCCAGACACCTAGATGAGGAGCGACTCTTGTCAGCATGAGAGGTAAAAAAAAGGCTGATTGAAAAAAGAAGAGGGGAATGATGGTGAGGGAAATCGATAGAACGTAGTGTCTTACTCCTTTTTTAGTCGGTGCTTCACCCAGAGCCGCTACTATGGCAAAATACTGAATTACACGTTTCGTGTTAACTGTTTTGCCAGCACCGGATTCTCCGCTATGAGTACCAAGAAATCATTGAGGTGTAAGACATATTTGAAAAATGAAAAAATAAAAATACCACAGCCAAAACCATTGGAAAGAATTTTTTTTTTTTTTGTAAGAAGCAAATAAATAAATAAATAAATAATAATAATAAATGTTTTTCAGTAGCTCAATTAACTTTTATTTATTTTTTAATTTAAAAAAAAAAAAATTTGTTTGTTTGTTTTTTTAACTTCATTAATGGACTAGGAAGATTGCTTTCAAGTATGTAAAATTCCAAACTTACGTGATTAGCATGGACTGATTCTCACGATCTGTAAGCGAAGAAAATGACAATTTTTTTTTCAGGGCATAAAAGACTTTCCTGGACACACTTTCTGTCTGACACTGAAGTGGCCAAAGTGCACTAGAAGAAAGGATCCCTACTTTAAGTCATCACATAGGGAAGGGAAAGAGGCATGCTTCCTTTGATTTTATACTTACTGCGCAGCATGTCATTGTAGGCATTGTCAGCGATGGAATAGATATGAGGTGGAGCGTCGGAGCGGCGTCTGCCTTTGTAGGCAGCCACTACAGGGGCCGTGTAGACAGGAAGCCATTTATAGGGGTTAACTGTCACACAGAACAGTCCAGAGTAGGTCTGCCATGAAAGAAAGAAAGAACAGGAGTGCATTTGACAGGATTAATCAGAGGTAGTCAGGACATACACTTATTTCTTCAGACAAAATATGCATTTTTTAAAAGCTCTTCAGGAAACCTTCCTGACCTGACATTAGAGATGTAATTTAACAGCGGAGTTATAAAGGACACGCCACTTGGGAATTCACTTGTATTTGTCCCTTGGCAAGGGCAAGTGGTAAATGTGTTACTATGAGGGTGAAGTTCTATGTATAGTGCTGCCCCTCTATGTTTAATACTCAGGTCAGGTTATTTGCGGCATCAAAGATTAGTGAGAAAGGGCAGGTCTTTCCTTTGAGCTGTGCTGTGATGGTACCCACATAGATCATCCAGCTGCTGTAGCGTCTCCGCAGGTTAGATAGCACTGAGGCTTCATTCAGGTGTGTGAGCATAGCCATGTCCTCTATCATGTTGAACTTCGGGGGGTTCATCTGCTGAATGTCATCCTCCTTGACAGTTAGACACTATACAGGATTGACGGGCAGTATTATAATTTAGAGTTGAAATGAGATCTGCACTCCTGAGTCAAAAGCACTATTAATAACACGAGTAGGTTATGCAAAAATAAAAATAAGAAGTGCAATTATTTAATGAAAAAGACATTTTTCAGTGGGTTTAAGTCACATCAAAGTCTTACCCTTCCATCCTTGGTCTCAACGGTGACTTTGTCACCATCGATCTCCTTGATTTCGACTTCAACGTACGCGTCAATTTCATCTGGTATCCAAGCGCGTTTCTTTCCTGCGCACAAGGGAGGCTGCGTCAATGAAATCTCCAGGCGCCCACAAAGATTATCGTTGTTTTGTTTGTTATAAATCCAAGAATTCAAATGGCTAGATTAATTTTGACATGCTTGTTTAAAACTAACAAGTTAAACACGTAACATGCAAGTACGAACACTTAAAAGCCGCCGCGTAAAATCAGGGTATGTGTTTCAAAGAGAATTGAAATGTTTGTATCCGTCGGCAAATATTTGTTCATTCGAAAATGTATTGTCTGCAGACTACCATCAAACGCCACAGTTTGCGCTGCCATCGGCCCCTGGTCGCTGTTGCGCAGAAAGGGCGCAGCTTCACCAAACTCCTCCATATCCAGCAGTCGAGACATGATGATAAATCCACCACTCCGTTACGCACTGAAGATCCGATAAAACTCGACTTTCCAGATACCTTAATAGAAAACAAATATTTTCTTTACATTTGAAAAAGAAATAACTTTCATAATAAATGCAGAACGCATGCATAATAACTATTATTTTGAAAAAAAAAAAAAAAAAACCGAAATAAATAAATAATAATGAAAAATAATAGAACAAATCTTTTTTTTCTTTTTTCAACATTTGATGAAACAAAAGTTTCATTGTTGACTGTTTTTTTTTTTTTTTAAAGTTTTATGAAATTAGTTTTGATGGCATTTTATAATTACTGTTTCTGCTGTTGTTATTATTGCACTATAAAGAAATTCACGAGTACATAAAATGATAAAGTCTCCAGTCGTAAACTAGTAACTGACCTTTACACGGACTGATCGGGGGAAGTGGCCGGACACCTTTTTATCATCTCCTCCAAGGTCACGGACACAGAAATGATCATGTGTCACCTCCTCCACCGCTTATTGGTGCTTACGGTGTGTCCAAACTGACAGAAAAGGGCAAGTCGCATTTTTATCAAATCCGAGCTTGGTTATTTTTATAGCAGCATTATAATATGTGGGCTAAGTGGAGAGTATTGATATCAAAAGTGCCGCATGTTTAGTGTCAATGGCTTCATCGTCAACTGTCCAACCGTTATCTATCGCCATAACAAATGCGTAATTGCGCATTCACTAAACTTACTAAAGTTTTAAATAAATTCAGTACTAAATAATTTTATCACTTTTATCACTTTTAATGTATTTATTTTTTTCCCACTTTATTATGTTTAAATGTGTTTCGGAGTTATATTTCATTTTGAACACCAACAATCATCTGAGCGGCTGCGGTTACCGCAAATTCCCGCTGGTCCCACTTGTATAAAGCCGACAGAGATCCTCTCAGCGGCAACAAGCAACACCCTTAACATTGCCTCTTTAACATCTCTCCAATAACTCGTCAACAATTCTCTCCTCAACATACAGGACAAGTATTAGGTGATCATAATGTCCATGTGTTCGGTCTTCTCCCTTACTCTAATTGCTTGTTTGCGGAATCCTTTGTTGTAAACGCCAGTGGAGGGAGGTCTGCCATTGTGTGAGTGTGTTTGTGTGTGTTTGTGTGTGTGTGTGTGTGTGTGTGTGTGTGTGTGTGTGTGTGTGTGTGTGTGTGTGTGTGTGTGTGTGTGTGGTCATAGTAAATGCAATCCTAGACGAAATTACTAAAGGGTCCCTTGTGCTTGACATGATATGGCATTCTAAAAATAAATGCCAATATTAGCCAAGATGCACTGCCCTTAATGATAATAGTAATATCATTGAGAAGGATGTTCACTCCACTATAGTCGTTTAAAAATAAAATCTTTACAATGCACTTAAAAATAAAGACTTTTTATTTGCATGTACGGTTTAACGAAGAACATTTACACAGTACCTTTATTGCACAAAGGATTTTTGTAGTGGAAAAAGGTTCTTTAGAATATATGAATGGTTCTATTAGAAACTGTTCACTGAAAAGTTCATTAGGGAACCAAAACCATATCGCTTAGAAACCCTCCTTTGGAACCTTTAGTTTTAAGAGTGATATAGTGCTTAATCTGGCATAACAAATCACTGAAAAATAATTCCTTGAAAGAGTGATATTTAAAAAAAATACTTTAAATGAGATTTATTCATTTGAAAATGCTTAACTTGGTTTAAAATACATTCTATTAATGCCCAAGCATATGGTTGCTTGCACCAAACTCTATTGTTTAAAACTTATGGCTTATGAATTCTAACCCATTATGTATTATTAAATTAACCCTTTAATGTATGAGAATTTCCCCAAGCACTCTTACATTTTTGGGTCTTAAGAGATCCAGCATGTATATTTATCACAAATGGTTCTACAAAATGCCCAGATAGTGTCAAATTTTCAAATTATTTTCAAGACAATTAGAAAATAATAGAATCAAATATATTTTGATGTTTTATTTGTCATAAAGAGAAAATGCAACAAATCAGGACAAATCTAGAACAGGATTCATTATTTTCACTCAGTCAGCTGTCAAACACATATTGAGCTACACACACGTATTTTCTCAGGCACTTATTAAGTCTAAATAGATGCACAATTTAAAACCCCATAAGAAGTACACCCAACATTATGTTCATGTGTTAAACTTGCTATAGTTTACCATGTTGTTTCATCGTCCAATAGCAATGTCAAATATAAACCAAGTCAATTACTGAAACAACAGCGCCACCTTAAGTAAGACATTACATGTATACTATGCATGTGTACAGGCATAAGGAATATTGATAATTCACCATTGTTGTTAATTCATTGTTGCACAGAAAATCAATGTGATATAGTATTTATTTGGATGAATATAGTACTCATTCCTCTTGTAATAAACAAAGATATAGATAGATCTGAAATAATCATAAAATATAATTTATGGAAGTGTAAACAAATAAAAACACTTGTACAGGGTCTCAAATGACCCTATCAATTTTTTGGTACATAAACCATTATAATAATAATAATAATAGCGATTATTATTATTATTCATTTCAATTTTGTCTTTTTTGTGATACACTATTTATAAGAGAGAGATTGAGAAATACTATATATATATATATATATATATATATATATATATATATATATATATATATATAGTTGTTTAAGTATTGTTACAGAAATCAATGTTTTGAAATGGCAATGGAAGCTATAAACTAATCAAAGTAAATGATCATGACATCAATTTAAAATGTTTTTAGGCCTGCTAATAAATTCCTTCATTCACTCTTCACAGCAGAAACGCATTGTTGATGTATGAAACGGCAGGTGTGGCATAGAACTTTCCAGACAAAGTGTTCAAATAACAGGCCTAAATTCAGCTTATTATGCAGGCTGCCGGTGCTACATTTCCATTATGGTGTCAGGGCAGTAATTGAGCATGCATGGAGAGGAGTGCCTCTTTTTACACACCAGCCCCAGTGGATCTGACCTTGAGATCAGTGTCCTTGTATGTGGAAAAGGGGTAAAGTGTGTGGACCAAAAGGGGAGGGTGCTCATAGTGTCCCGATATAGACAAGAATACTCAATCTGTGCCTCATGCCAAAGGCTGGCATTCCTGACAAAGAGCAATAGGCAGAGGGGTCAATTGTTAAAGACATAAAGCAACACTGCTCCGCTTATTGTTGGAGAAAGAGATAATGAAAACAGACAGGCAAACAGCGAGGACCCTCAGCAACCCATCACTGGAGATTGGACATGTCACAGCATCATGATTTGTGAAACTTTATGATAATAAACCTTTACAGACTTTAATAACTGTGGTTATTTTTGTCAAATCTAAGAGCAGTTTAGTGGAATAGTTACAAATACTGTAACTTATCTTTATGATGGAACTACAGCTATCTTTTGGCATGGCATGGTGTGTTACATTGATGACTGAAAGTTTATTGCGCTTTGGTTAGATATAGCAGGCCAGTTGAGGGCTATTCTTGGACTCTTCATAAGTGTGGCAGCTGGGTTATGTTCAGCTTCACTTGTTGCACTGTTTGTTAAAAACAAAAAGCAAAAACATTAACAGACAGATTAAACTTGAGAGATAATGAAATCTGAGGGTGCCTTTATTATTCTAAGTCTGTTGTTATTCATATGCAATATTTAGGAAGAATAATCCAACTTTTAAATAGCCACATTAATCCAATAATACGGTCAAAGATCCCGTAACAATCTCAGAATGTCTGAGTCAGACGTTTGTGCTTGCAATATTTATCTGTGCATTTATCTGTTGTTGCAAAAACAGAGTTAAGTTAGATCACCCAGACTGAAACAGGGATTCCTGGAATCAAAGTTGCGATTGCAGTTGGGTCACAGTTGTTTTAGATCATCGTGCACCAAATGCCAGCCGGCTTAGACACTGAAGTGGAGGGAGGCTGAGATTTACAGGCGCACACACACACACACACTTTTAAACACATACATACCTAATTTGTCATGCAATACCTGACAATTCAAATAAACAGTACTAGTAAAGCATTTCATAATTTCAATAAAAATGTCCCAGTGTCTGGCAAGGTTTTTTAAAGGAGAACACACCGGTGCGACTCCATTCAATTCAACACTTGATTGTCTGTAAATAACTGCTATGGTCCGCAGAACCTTTTGGCAACTGCGCTGTGTCTGTCGCGAGTCATCAAACCATCCAAGAGGAGACAGGAAGCATTTTGAGGAGACGCCAGTTTATGCCTTAGCTTTTTTATAATCTCACTCAATACCCTGAGCAGAGCCCATCACAAACAGGCAATTATTGTATGAGTCAATTAGTCTTTTAGCAAGTGGTAGGTTCAGAGACTGTGCTTCCCCTGTGGTTCTTTCACTGTTAAGTCGTCGCCTTTGGCTTTACTGGGAATGACAGTATCTTTAGGTGTTTTTCTATTTATACCCGTCAAGGCATACCTATGCTGTGCTATCTCATCTGCTGGCACTGCCCCGTGGCTTTATCTAAACCATTGTAGTCAAGCGGTCGCACTCTGGGATATCGCAGCAATCCCATCCTTATTCGAGTTATGCATTTAGCATCCCCAGACTGCTTTATACTGATATGGTGACAGTCATGGGCATGGCTGTTGTTGCAAGAATCCCCCTTTTAATCCTCCTTGATGCTGCTTTAATTTTGAACAGTTTAATAAGCTTTAGGGGTGATTTAAATGTGAAGCGCAGTGGCAGATTTAGGCATGAGCAACATGGGCTGTTGCCCAGGGCGGCATCTTGTGTGGGGGGGAGGGGGGGGTGGCACCCACACAGAGAAGTGGGCGCCCTGAACTCCACCAGCCATCTCATTTACAATAACTCCCTACTGCTACTAACTGCTACTGGTGAAATGCCCAGAGAAGCGTCATGCCCCCTCAGATTTTTTGAGCTCTTGTGTATGTTAAATGCAACTTCCAATTTGTATAATTGTAAATTAAGTAACCATAGATGACTGACCATGTCTACATTTGGTCAGTTTAATCAAGTGGCATCTTCTGGCATCTTGGCTCTTGTTTCACTGCTTTTTTTCCATTGAACAAAAATGGATGGTGGTCACTGGCTCTCAGATTCAAATGCAATTTTGATTGATTTGTTTAAAAATGATATGTCATTGGGGATTGTAACCCATGTCACATTGTATGTTAAACAAAAACTCTACCACAACTTGATTCAGTCATGGACAGTGGTTCCATGTGTTTGGAAAAATGTTTTCTTAACTTAAATTTACTTTGTAATCTCAACTCAAACACATTGTGTAGAAAGAACCCTGTTAAATTAGGTAAACCCAACAAAATTAGACGTGTGCATGTAACTATAATCTCTTCAAAAAAAAATCTTTATGTTCTAACTAGTGAAAGTGAATGTTAGAATTTTAAATACATGCTTGTTGGAAGCACTACAGAGTGCAGTTTAGTAACTTTGCTATGGGTAGCACAGCACTTGTTCAACGAAGCGGGCAGTCAATTTCATGTGCGATATCTACCTGTCCTCCTTGTTAGCTCAAGCTCCACTCTTCACCACTCTGTCAAATCTAATTAGCTGACCTTACTTAGATTTTTTAATGCAATTGGTTTGCATGCTTTTTCTTAGTATACATGCTAATTTGGCTCAAGTTAAGTGAACTTATTTAAGTACAGTTTGCTAGGTACAAGTAACAACTCATCTGTGATTAAAGTATCATTGTTTTTCAAATTTGATCAAATTTAAGTATTTAAATTGAGTTATAGCACATTGTGGGAGGTGGAAGCAGGGCCGAGTGCTGTGTTGTGGACAGTGATGTGGGGTAGATGAGTGGTGAATGATTTCTACCTGTGCTTAACACCTGTCTTGTGTTTCAGTGAGGGGTGATCGGGGCTTTAAATGAGAGCAGACAGCGGCAGTCGAGAGAGCCCAGCTGAGAAACTGCATGTGTGTTTGCTGCTGCCGTTGTTCCTTTATATTGAAGCACCTTGAGTGCATGTGTGTGTGTGTGAAGCTGTACCATGGCGCTCTGAAGCAAACAATTTTTTGAGTTTAATAAAAAGACATTCCTGTGTTGGAATCGCTGTCTCCCGCTTCCTCATTCCCTGAACCTCAGGATCTTGTTACATGCATCTTATACAGTATAATGGAAATTATGACTGGATTCTAGGTTAGCCACATGGCACATTGGATTCTCCTCAGTACTTCTTAGTGCACATAAATCTCCACTTTTGTAAAGTACGATTGAGTAGAGAAGAATGTCCTGAACTTAATAGGCTTTAAGTTCACCAAAGGTAACACTAATCACCTTAATGGTGACTTCACACAAATCACAACTATCAACAAGCTACAACAAAACAACTTACATATTACATATTAATAACACTTATTGTATTTCACCATAAGTTCTGTTGTCTTGACCAAACCTACATCATTTATTCAAGCACAGAGGGTTATGGGTATCCCACACAGCTACAATTTTTAACTTGATAATTTTGAGTTAGTTGTACTAGAAGCCAAAATTATGATTCCAATATATGACATTTCAAGAACTGTTTAATTAGGACCAAATGATTGTTTTTATAAATTACAACTTTAGGGTTTAGAGAGTACCAGTTTAATAAAAACTAGTAATAATAGTACAAAATAAAGCTATCCATCCATCCATCGTCAAACAATACATAGGGTCGTAGGGGGGGGGGGGGGGGGGGGGGGGCTGGAGCCTATCCCAGCTAACATTGGGCGAAAGGTGGGGTACACCCTGGACAGGTCGCCAGTCCATCGCAGGGCCACACATAGACATACAACCACTCACACTCACATCCACACCTAGGACAATTTTTTGGAGACATTAATTAACCTAGCCTGCATGTCTTTGGATGGTGGGAGGAAGCCAGAGCACCCAGAGAGAACCCACGCAGACACGGGGAGAACATGCAACTCCACACAGAAAGGCCAGGGCAACCGGGGTTTGAACCCACGACCTTCTTGCTGTCAAGCAATCGCTGCACCACCGTGCCACCCTTGAGTCAACTACATAAAACTCCATAACAGAACAGAAACTCTTCCAAATCTTAACGTAACAAAACTATAAACACTAACACGTATCACCATTTACATTTATCTTGTAAAAAAAAAAAAAAAAAGACTAAAATAACATTTACTCTCCCAATCGAGTCCCATTAACAAGAACCCATTTTACAAATTGAAATGGATAGAACGCGATGAAATCAAGTTGTGACGAAATTAAATTTTGTTTTACATTTGTTAAAAATGTTCTTTCCTTTGGTGTTGCCTTATCTCGCTTAGAATTAACTCATGGTGGAATTTTGAAAGGAGTGAATAGAAAAACATGTTTGGTATTGGCGCTGATGTGATTAAGTTCATGACAGCTCCAAAGAAGGCCAATTTGTTCTTGACATACTAAACAGCTTACAGGCTCTAGGATGAGTATGGATGAGCCCTATCTCTCATCAGTTTGTTAAGAAATATTAAACCTGATTGATTTGACTGGCTTATCAAATGTATGTACCAGTTGTCCCTCTGATAACTTGGTAATATGGGTATATCTTATTAATATAGTTGGTATGTCTTGCTGAGCGACCTTTATTCGGGAAACATTTCTCAGGCTACCTGAAGACATCATGCATAGGCATATCTCTTGAAAACAGATGAATGAGGTGTAAAAAGATTTATATTGTACACATTGTGGCTTCCAAAATGAGACATTAAGAGGGCAGTGATTCACATGCCAGAGGCCACAGTTCATTTTTAAGGTGCTGTGGAATGTGGGGGTGTTTTCCCACTACTGAATTCAGTTTACTTTGCTTCTGCCCCCCTTCTGTGTACCCTCCTTTGGGAAAATGGCACCTGTCTTCTGCAGCAACTGCTGACGCAGGTGGCGTTCAGCATGTCTATCTCAAAGACTATAAAGAGCATCTCTGAACAGTGTAATTACACTTTTCATTTTTCTGCTCCATGTGCTAATGCTAAATATGTATTCTTGTGTTTTAACACCTTTTAAAATTGATATCTTTGGACTTTTTGATTAGTGAGTTTAGGCATGTTTTTTTTTCCTTTTTTTTACAGCGCAACTATGGCAAGCTTATACAGTACAATAAGATATTTCTTGATGACCAAACCAAAACATTGACAATGAATTAACTGAGTAACATGCCAACAACCATAATCCTGTAAATTTAAATAAAAAAGACACAAAAAGTTCATTTAAACGGTCTTGAAATGCTGTTTATACAGTATAGCATTACAGTTATAGCATGCATCATTATTGCCATGGCATTAGTACTTTTCATTAATTGGCCACAAATCAATACATTATACAGGCAGAAATATGATTTCAAGGTCCTAAAAAATACTACTATTTACTGACAGAAGGAAGAGATTAAAGATCTATATTAGGAACCATCCTCAGTTCATTCAATAGTGATAATAGATTTTTCCAAATGTATAATACATTTTTTTTAAATTACAGAACATATTATTTTGTTTCTGGTGGCATTTAATAGATTAATAAAAATAATCTATTGGAATATAAATTTATATGTGACCTGCTCCAACATTTTAAGTGACATTTAACCCAAAACAAATACAAATAATAATAATATTTTTTTTAGTCGTATGCACTAAAAAGGAAAGTCTTTGTTATCTTATCATATAATTACACTTAAAAAATATTAATTTAATGATTTAATATTTATTTCATTTCATAACAAAATCCAGTAAAAAATAATTTAGTAACCAATAACAAAATAAATGTAAAAATATATATATATATATATATATATATATATATATATATATATATATATATATATATATATATATATATATATATATATTTTTTAATTTAAAAATGATGTTTTGGTAAACATCACATCATTCAATTTTATGGAATTTTGTAAAGAAATTCAAATGTGAAAATCTTAAAAAACAGGCTTTTTGTTTTGTTTGTTTTGTTTTGTTTTTTGAGGGTCTTATTTAAACGTTGGCCAATACAATCATCTAAATTCTCTCCTTTTCACTTTACTCTATGAAACTCAAGATGTGGTTCTGGCTCAAGATGATGGAGCAGATCACATATTTTCTCAGTTCTCTTGAGTCTAGCCTGTTTTGTCCAATGCTTTGTACCATTTCACAGAGATAGAATCAGTAAATGGCGATTGGCGCCATCTAGCGGCAGTTAGAGGTGTTGCAGATGTGGCTAGCGGAAGTTTAGTGTGCCAGACAGTTTATTGCTGAAAAGTGATTGGACTTCACTTTTAGAAGTACCTACTGACGTCATTTGATGTAATTGGCGAACAGTCTGGAACAACACATTATAATGTCGTCTTTAATTTTTGACATAAGCATTCATAATGACATTTGTTAAAAAATAAGTAAAAAAAAAACGGTAGCTTGCCTATGGAAACTTTGCATTATCAGTGTTACTACAGTTAATTAACGTTAAGTGTAATATCATTTAAAACGCATTTGAATAAAATGCGTTTTCTAAATAGCTGCTGTATTGTATCCGGCCAATAGATGGCTCCGTTTGCTACTGAAACCGAGCGCCACAACATTAAACGTAAAGAGGCTGATTGCAATTTATCATTTGTTTAACCCAAATATTGTCATTCGGTTCATTTTTCGACTCAAATTGAAAGCCAGTCAAAATGCATAAATGATGAATTACTACAACAGCACTAAATACCTCCTTGTTTTGTGTGTGTGTGTGTGTGTGTGTGTGTGTGTGTGTGTCCAGGTATTCCCTACGTTGTGGACTAAGTTTCCCCACAAGGATAGTAAAACCAGAAATATATGACGTTGTTGGGACAATCAGTCGGTCCCCATGAGGAACACAGCTTATAAATCATACTAAATTATGTGTTTTGATATTTTAAAAATGCAGAAAGTTTTCTTTGAGGGTTAGGAAGATTGTGCAGTATATAAAAACCATTATGTCTATGGGGAGTCCTCATAAGGCATGAAAGCGTGTGTGTGTGTGTGTGTGTGTGTGTGTGTTGAATATTTATGGAGTAACATCATTTTTAAAGAATTAGGGGGAAAAAAATCTTTGCAAATATTGCCAAGGATGTCTCAATTTATATTTATTTAAATCAGTTTTGGCATTTTATAAAATCTTAACTATTTTACAAAATAATCTGATTAATTCTGATTGTAGAAATCACAGTGTACATTTTAGAGTTACAGTTTTAGTTCATGCCTATTTCACAAATATATCTCTTATGCATTTTTCAGCAGTCAAAATACAGTAGGCACTTCTCACTAATGTCAAACAATTTGTTGTGGTGTTACAGGGGTGTAAGGAAGGTGCCGTAATAGATATTTTTGCCATCTAATGTTTTAGAAGAAAATTATATTCAAAAAGGTATTTTACTGGTGGGGGGCCTTAAGCCCCATTGTACCCTATTATATAAAACCATGTAAGTGAACTTATTTTCTAACTGTTTAAGACTGTGAAGAAGAAAAATTAAATACTGTCTGTGTGCTTGTTTTTATGTTTGGACATGTGCATGTGTGAGAGGAAAGTCTGCAGTACCCAGTGAAGCAGGTGGGAGAGCTAGAGAACAGTATGGTGCTATAGGGGCTGAATTTGAAGCATTTTTAGGTCAAATTTGATTTACAAATTTACAAAAAAAAAAACGATTTAAAGCTGTAAAACATCCAGAAGTCCGAAGGTGAAAGGCCACATCTAGTTCTTCTTATATGGGTCAAAACTGACACGTTAAGGAAATGGAAAGACATAATATATAAATAAACAATAATATATACACACACAAAAAAATATACATTTTTTGTTTAGATGGTCTTGGAAAAATTCACAACGTTTTGTTCCAGTACCAAAACCTATGCAGTATTTCTAACGTATTCTTTACCTATCCTGGGTCAGAAAATACCCTAAGACAATAGGAGGATTAAGAAGGCTTTTATGTTCCCAATTTACCTGTAATTGTCGTTTGTATTAACTGATACACATTTTTTAATTATAAAAAAATTTATTCTAGCCCTGTTGAAGAAAAGAAACAGTCTGAGAGTTTTTCTCAACCAGCTCAGTGTTTCCCAAAAGTATCGTAAGCCTAAATTGATCATAGAAACCACTAGCACCAATGGTCTCTACGATTAACTTAAGCTTGCGATGCATTTGGGCAATGCAGCCCAGATCAGTTAGCTGATTTTATAGAGGTTTTGTGCACTTTTATTTGATCAGGTTGTTGTAAGCTTGTTTTCAGCAGGCAGGGGTGATGAAACCAAGGCACAAAATGTTGTTTGAAGGAAACAGTGCTGTTTTCTGGATGTTTGTTTGTGTCTGTGTGAGAGCGAGAGCTCTTGTACAGGCTAATATGCCTGAATGTCTGAGCCTGCAATGTGTTTCTCTGCCTCATATGGAAATTGTTCTTGAGAATTCCCCCACTTCACATCCAGACATTGGTGGCTGAGTGTGTTTTTATACACAATTTGGCTTCCAACCCTAATAAAACTCCTATATTTAGAGCTTCACAGCATTCTTTTCTCTGTTTTCATTCCGTTCCTAACTGGACTAATTCTAAATATCTTGATCTCATGTCGTGTGCACTCACAGATATGAACGATGATGTGAGAGCAGATCACAGCGTTTGTCAGCAAGGCAGCTAAAAAAAGTATTTCCAACAAGAACGTCGACTTGTTCAATATTCCATTATCACGAGAATATCCATATTCACTGTTTTCTCATCAGGCATTATTTCTATCTTTCTGGATGTCATATGGACAGGAAAGGGTTATCTGACAGGAAGTGGAAGTCCTCCTGCCTCCCTATCCTGTGGCTGAATGCCTGTGCTGTGAGCCAGGAACCCCTGCTCCCCCTCCCGCCTGTACCTCCGCAGGGTATGGCTGCCCGCTTGTGTTTTGGTAATCTTCATCCACCCTGACCTGCTGGCCTGCTCCTGGCGCCAGCAGTCTCAGAGACCCCCCCCCCCCCCCCCCCCCCCCCCCCCCCCCCCCCCCCCCCCCCCCCCCCCCCCCCCCACCACATGCACCCCCTTAACACCCCCTGGCTAATTCAGTCCAGCTGTTGCAAGGTGCCTCGGCCACCCCCACCCGCCACTGCACTTGCCATATCTCTCACTAGCATTTATATGCTGCCTTTGCGGAAAACACAGAGCGCTCTTGTGTTGTGTTGTGTTTTCCAGGTTTAAAAAAGAACCTTGCAACATTTATTTAGTGCTTTGACCCAATTAAACATATATTTTGTGTGTTGATCTCTTCGTTGCAAATATAAAATCGATGAAAATTTACATGTACATTCCACAGGACACAGTTGTTTAGTTTACCAATGAAAGGTTCCTACTCTCAAATTAGTATGAATGCAAACAGACCCTCTCTTGACTTGCCGTGTCCATATTGAAATCACATGCAGACCATGAGCTCTCTGAATGAGCAGATGATAGAGAGGTCTCTGTTTCCTCTACTGTGGATGACTTCAGAGGAATGCAGAGATTTTAAGAGGCCTCTATCTCCCTTGAGAAAAGTCTGGTGCTTTGGGAGACTATGAGAATACACTTGCCCGGATAGTTTTTTCCCCTAAAGGAACATGGTTATAATATATTTCATTTAAATATTTGTGTATGTTTTAGATATTTGTTGGTATAAAATGTAGGTATTTTATCGTATATATATTTGTCGCCCAATTATTAACCAAATTAAAACCTTTGGCATATAGGATGAAAATGCCTATATATAAAAAATGACGGTTAATTTATAATTCATTAATAACACACTTTGTAGAAACTCTGTGAATTTAAATGTACAATCCAGAAATAATAATAGCCACAATATTTAGAACAGTTTGTATTCTTTTTCATTCTTAAATTAATGCGGAAAGATGCAAAAACAGATGTTACAGTTGTGAAAGCGGCACTTACCTATAGGCTACATGATGAGGAAAACCATTCAAAATGCTTTGAAACCAGCAGACTTTAACTTCTGAGACATCCATATGATATCCATTAATGCTGAATGATTGATTGAAATAAGATTGAAATCCCAATATGGCCTTGTGCGATTAATAAACTTTAAAAGACTGCATTCAGCGCTTCAGTCAGCACTGTGTGAGCGAGTGGCACCCTCTAGCGGTCTGGCCGGCGTTATACATTGTCCATTTCACCACTGTAATACAACATTTAATAGAGGTTTTTGTTCCTTTGCTGTATACTCTGTATTTTTCCATGATGCAGTTGAGATTTCCGTGGAATTGCCCAACATATGCATAGTATGAATTTGTAATGTTCTATCATATACAATACATACATGTAAAATTTGAGTTCTGTTGTTTTGAATGGCAAAAACAGAAATACAAAAAATGTTTTAGAAGTTTGCTAAAATGTGTATCCGTATCAGCAAAAAAAAAAAAATCATATCCGTGCATCCCTTATAAAATGTTGATGATGATAAAATTGCAACCTTGCCTGTTTGTGCCAAAATATCCTAAATGAGTATAGAGAGCTTTTGATGTACATACTGCACCCAAAGAGAGAGGGAAAGTGCGTGTGTGTGTGTGTGTGTGTGTGTGTAGGTGAACCCATGTATAACGTTGCAAGCTTAGATGGAGGTCAGGTTGCCATGGGATTTCCTCCCTCAACACTCGGATGTTCTCTCTCATTTTCCTCATCCCTCTTTTCTGCTTTTCCTCTAAATTTACAACACAAACCCTCGCAGTCAGTGCATGCACATACAACTTCTTTATATATAAAGAAGCATTTTCAACCTACACAACTGAGAAACAAACAGCAATTCTTGTCACACACAAGACTGAGGCAGACTGAAGACAGTATGGAATGTTAAACTGCACGAAAGGTTCACTTAGGTGTCAAGAAACACAAACACTTTAATGAATGCATTTAATGCATCTTTCTAAGCAAACATGAGTGTTTATTCTGTGAAGGGCCATTTAGAGAGTGATTCAGACTACTTGGTGCACAGAGATAGACACACAAAACACTCAACAAACCAACTGTGTAGCAGAGACAATGAAAAGCCCCTTCCTGCTTCATAAAAGTGAGAAGCCCTTTCACAGCTGATGTCCGACAGGTGACTGCACAAGGACGATGTCAGTGTTTGAACTGTAGACAGGTGTTTGTGCCATTTGCCCTCTTCAGACTTATCACTGGGATGTTAAAAGTGAGGGTGGGTGGGAAGAGGGAGGGTGGCCCAAAGTTCACTGGTATGTGAGCAAAAGCCTTTATCCTAAAATTCTTTGATCTAAGGTGTGAAGGTCCGGCATGGTGGGCAAGTGTCACTCATTTAGCGTTCCAGTGAGAGACAGGGCTCTTTTGATGGAGATCTGCATCAAAACACAAGTGAAAGGCTTGTCGTTCTACACACACAAGGTTGAAAAAACTGTTAGGTGAGGCCGAGTTGTTGAGTGTGGTGGTTTCAAACACCTAGTTCACCCCCCCCCCCCAAATTAGAGTTAATATCATATTTTTTTCTATACCTGTTAGGTAAACAAGTGAAAACAATCAAACCAAACTGGCATACATTTAATGGATTTTCCAGAATCAATAGAAGTTAAGCTCAAACAACAGTATTTGTGGCATAAAGTTGATTACCACAAAACATGGTTAACTTTAACTGTGTAAGATATATCCAATATTACAATTTCTTTGCCATGATAACACAACAGTAAACCCTGTAATCAATTATTTCAGACTTAAATCATGTCCACATGTATACTGTTTACATTTTGCAGATATACTTTTGAAATAGTGTGTATTTTAATGTTTATGGACTGGCCCAGTTCACTTATTCTAAGTGCGTTACTGTAACTTGTGTTGGGTATATCCAATTACAAAGTAATAAATTACTGTAATCTAATTACTTTTTAGTAGAAAAAAGTAGTGTACCATTTTACAATTCTTGTAATCAGAGTATAGTTGCTGACTTTCAATTAAAGTAATACATTTTAAGTACATTACTTGCACTAAAGTAATATGTGTAATACATTTTAAATATTAATTCATATGTACGTCTGTTACTTTCTGTGTGTGCGACAATGAATGAGGTTATACAGACATTTTGAATTTGAGCTGAAAACAAAACATTTTAAGAGGAAACGTGATTTAGAAAGTAAATAAAAACTACAATAATTATTAATGTGATTACTTTTCAGATTAAGTAATCAGTAAAGTAATATGATTAAATTTTTAGAGAAGTAATTTGTAATTTGTAGTGGGTTACCTATTTTGAGCAACTTACCCAATACTGACTTTAACTGTGAGGGACGAGCCAAAACTATTTTTTGTGGTATTCAACATTATGCTACAAATGCTGTTCATTGAGCTTAACTTGTATTGAACCTGGAACATTCCTTTAGGGAAAAAGTCAACTATCTACTGAAAGAAAATTTTCCATATATGTCACATTGATGCAAGTTGTCCCGTGTATTTTAATTGTTGTGCATTCATCATCACAATTTTAGTCAACCAAAACAATGATTTGAGGAACAAACCAATATTGAAGTAATTTTTTTTACTATAAATCTCTACTTAAACCCTGCGTTCCGAACAGGATAAATCTGCCTCCGAAGGGCACTTAGAAGGGGAAACTATTTTGGCCGGTATGTTGAAGAGTCGTTCCAAACCGAAGGGCTCATAAACAGCTGCTTTGAAGGGTCCTTCGAAACGGGCGTTTCCATAGGGTTCAACAGATGGACACTTCGCTGCCAAGCAGACTGGAATCAGAGCATATGTCACAAATATAGAGGTGTGCCAAGTGTAATTTAATGTAAATTAAACCAGCTGCAACTGCAGTCTGTTTATATAAACAAAAGTGTGTGACATCCCCTCATCTCTATAGTCTATAAAAGCTTTTAATTATTATAATGAACTTTTAAAAACTATTTTACACCCCTGGCTTTTTGTTTGAAACTGGTTAATGCTTGCATTATTTTAATGCACATTCGCTGTATAAGTTATTCTAAAGGAGTTTAAATAAAATAATAATACAAAGTGACATTTTATTTATTTAATACATGCACTGTATATTTATTTATTGGTTTCTTTTTTAATAAAATAAAAAAACGAATTTTTTAACATGAAGCTTAATTTTAAATCTTTTTTTTTTTCAGTTTATATTCTGAAAGCAGTTAGTGATGCAAAATCATATGTAAAAATGTCTGATTAGTTGCAGGTTCATAAGCATCAGCCTTTGTGCGACGGCTTGGATAAATGACGTAGAAGTATGTTCCGAATTACTGATATTTTTGGGCTCTACACCCTTCAACCCTCCGAAGCTCTCACTCTGGAGGGTAAACCCTCTTAAGGGATTAGGGCATAGGGATGAGCCCTTCGGAATTTAACGCACCTCACTTTCACATTCTAATAATAGATAATAATAAATGTTCTCAGAGGGTTACTGTGCTCCACCTGTGTAGTTTATGGGTATTTGAACACAAGGCCGGTGGCTCCCATTATTGCACTCTAGATTTTGATTTCATGGTCACCACAGTCTCTCTGCTTCCCAAATTGATGTCAAAGAGAAAGTAAAGGAGTTGTATGTAGAAAAATGACTTGGTCCACCATGACAATATTTTGTAATACAGGAAATATTGCACCTTTACCTTTGAGAAATTTTAGATTGTCAGAATGTTCATGGCTCATTACAGTCTAGAGGCCCTATTATGCTTTTCCTTTAGTGTGTAATATAGCTGTTTGTCCACGTAAAAGGTCTGCAAAGTTACAAAGCACAAAGTCCACGCCAAAGGTTACATTCTCCCACAGAAAACACTGCTCCTGAACTGGCTGAAATGCCTGGTTTGCTGTCCAGCGATTACTTCCGTTACTAAGCTATGTCACTATTGGAACTTTTCCACTGCACGTTCCGGTTCGACTCGCTTCAACTCTACTCGTTTTACGTTTCTGAGTTTGCATTTCCACTGCAGTTTAGTGCCATCTCAACGTGGGTGGAATTATAGGCTGATCATCATAGATGTGCAGCCTCTACTGCCGTGACATCATCTTAAACACGACACACACTGACCAAAACAATAACACAACCGCTAGCTGTTAGCTACTAGCTCATTGTGCTGCATAAAGCAGTTGTTGCATGGTGATTTTACACAAGTGTAACAGTTAAATTGGCCTGGTTGTTTTAGAAGCAAGCTTTCCAGTAGCTGGTCAACTAAATAAAGTGAAGCTTTCAAGAAGAATACAGAGTTAACATAAAAAACTTACCATCCCCCATCGTGGATCAACACCAATCCAGGGTACTCTCCCTCCCATTGCTCACTGGTTTAGCTAGCATCCATTTGGTCGAACCACCTCCACTTTTCCTTGATAGTTCTGTAGTCAGTTAAGTTTTATTTTTTTACTTTTCCCTACACTGTTGGCAGGTCCGGTGGTAGCCGTGTGCGGCCAACAGCTGAGACACTTCCTCAGATGATTTTTTGTTTTGCTCATCGCTAACAAGTGGACCGTTTGCACCTTGTTTATTGACCACGGTGTGGTTTTGCGCACTGCCATTTCTTTTTTCACAATTCGAAAGTTGTGTGAACAAATGATACTGTTATCGCTGTTGCTAACTTTAAAACTAGCAGGTTGATGTCGCGTGTTGGAAATCCAGTGAAGCTGTTAGTGACGATCCGCCATGACCAATCAGTGATCTGCAGGATTTTGACGTCACATTTAGTATTGGCTCGGCTCGCTTGGAACCTTGAACGAGGTGGTACTAAAAAAAGTATCAAGTAAGAGTTGTACCGTGTAGTGGAAAAGCCCCATATGTGCTACATTTGCATAATGTCCACCTAAGGACTATTTTAAGCTGAAACTCAGTTATGGTAATGTGTGATACATTTACAACACACGCTCTAAGCGACTGACCAATCAGAGTAGACTGGGCTTTTTGAAAAGGGGGGTTTTAAAGAGACAGGAGCTAAAACAGAGCCTTTCACACAGAGGGTGAAAAGAGGTGCTGCACTGTACAGTATAAGAATAATAATGTTTTTTGGTTATTATTTACATTAAATCATGTAAACCTATTCAAGTAGACCCCCAAAATAAAATTATGAACCTGTAAATGAACATAATATGGGCTCCTTAAAGACAACCCTCCCAAAGCTCAGTTGGGTGGCCAATCTTTCAGCTTTCTTTTATACATTGGGGATGGGAAAACAAGCTGTAGTTTAATCACTTCAACATGTGAGTGTTGTTAAAAAGCACTGAAAGATGAGAGCATGATGGAAATAATCTATATGATTTGCTTCACATATATTTTTGTGTGCAGGGCAGTATGCATTGGTGTTAGTATATAATCACAGCTAAAATTCTAACTAACCATTAATGGAAATTTAAGCTGGTCTAAACTGGCCTTGTATTTTGAATGTAAATATGGATGCATGTGTGTCCCTCCATGAGGTTATACATTTTAGAGTAGTTTCATCTCATTTCCTGCTCAAGATCCCTGACATTAATTTGCGAATCTCCCCCTCTTATAATATGTTAGTTTAAAGATTTGTAAAACTCTTCCAAGCAGCAGGATGAGTAGATCAGAACGATGCCTTGTAGAGGATTAGAAACAGCCTGAAGATCAGGGTGAATTCAAGGTTGATTTCAAGGCTGCTGTTTGGTCTCTCTCCAACAAAAGACCACCCCTGGATGCATGCGTGTGTTGGGGGAAGGTACTGGTGGCTTGCAAGATGTTTTATGACAGCTGTAGATTGACTGTGTATGCTTAAGTGTTAGTTTGTGTTAAATTGAAGCAAGCAAAAAACTGTTTAGTTAGATCAGTAAACTGAACAATGCCACGCGATTCCAGTATATAAACAGCTTTTCATCAGTTGTACATTAATTAATTTTTTACATTTGAAGGACAGGTCATCTGTGTTGTCCCATAAACCACAACCAATCAGCATGCTGCAATTCCCAGACACACGCCTTCTTAAAAACTTTATCCCCTCTTTTACAGGTTGCCAAAAACAGAAAATACAAGAGTTTAAGTCTTGAAATGCTGGTAAGGTACCACTGATCCAACAGTAAAAGTTTGACATGTGTCCATCTGGGGTTGAGTCTGTGAACATTTCATTTTTCTCTGCATGTGAGGAAACCCTTAGCACAGGATACAAGCCACTTTACTCAGGAACAAGTTAAGGATGACCTGCGAGGCATTGACCTAAAATTGGACTGCATCCTCCATGTGCCTCACTTCCCTCTCGCTTAGTTTTGCAGCCAACGCCTACATTATTTTTTGCAGTCGAGGATTTGTTTCTTTCACTTTGGCAAGAATTTCCACATGAGGCATTCCTACTTGAAATTGAGCAATATAGGTGCATTGATGAGTAAATGTTATGTCATGCTCATAAATGATAACTGGTACAACATGTCATGTCCATAAACATCTCCATAAAATATCTACTCACTAATAATTCCTTAAAGACCTTAAAGGTGAAGTAAGATATAAACCTATATTAAACCAGGATAGAAATTGTATCACTATCCATATAAATTCATCTTTATAGGTATAGTTCACCCAAAAATGAAATTATTTACTAATGTCAATTTACTGTCAATTATTTTACCTAATGTCATTCCAAACCAGTATGACTCTATTCCATGGAACACTAAAGGGGATGTTAGGCAGAAAGTTAGCCTCAGGCATCATTCACTTTTATTGCAAAAGATGCAATAAAAGTGAATGATGACTGAGACTATCATTCTGCCTACTATGTCCTTTTGAGTTCCACGGATGAAAGTCATTGCAGTGTATCACTAATGGCACAGTGCCATTTCTGTGCCATTTGCAATACTAAAACAGAATTGCAAAAATATGTTTTGAACATTCCCTGACTTTCTATTTATTACAGTCAAACAGATAGTCCCACTCCCAACTCATGCCACTGGGTGAGCCAATGTTGTTATGTCTGGCCCCAATTAAACATATTGCAATTTAATTTGGTGCCACTAGTGGTACTTAAAATACATGCTTCATCTTATTAGGGATAGTCCATCCAAAAATGACAATTCTGTCATCATTTGCTCACCCTCATCTCATTCCAAACCACTATGATTCTATTCCATGGAAAGCAAAATGGAATGTTAGGCAGAAAGTTAGCCTTGGTTAGCCCACCATTCACTTTCATTCTGCCTACCATTTCCCTTTGAGTTCCATGGTAGAAAGTAAGTCATAGGCATGGAATGACATGTGGGTTAATGATGAAACAATTTTCATTTTTGGCAAACTATCCCTTTAAGTTTAAGAATTACAGTTTAACCAGTGAGGTTGTTAGATGGTTCTTTAACACAGTTAACCCAGTTTGCTATCTGAGCAGATGGGAATGAATTTTGAGACTTGCAATTAGACTCAGAACCAGCGCATCCTCGTGCTTAATGTGGATCTCTTCGCTATGGCGTGCTTCCTGTCCTGAGGTTTACACAGTTTATTTTTCTCAGCATGACCCCCACAGTTACCCCAACCCCTGTGTGTGTGGCTGAGCCGAGCCAAGAGAGTGTAGGCGCCACAGATTCGCGCTCGGCTCTCCTTCTCCTCGCTTCTCACTGGAACTGAGACCTCAGCAACACCTGTCTCTGATTAAGTGCAGCCTGCGTCATTGGTTAGTAAACACGCAGCTCCAGGAAAACCAACAGAGAGCACATTCATCCTCTGCAACCCTGTGACTTAGTGAGTGTGTGATTCATTATTCTGTAATAAGGTCTCTCTGCTTCTCCAGCGGCCCTCTGGCAAACTCTGAAGCTCTTGGAGAGAGCGATGAGGGGCTTTGCTTGCTTTTTGTTTGGTGGTTTTGTTTAGACGCCATTGTTCATGGGAGACCTCAGAGATGTTGATGCTGAATTCTCTCTGTCTGTAATTAGGCCAGTACGGTTCTCTACAGAGCCGTGGCACATCTGAAGGGCAGACATTGAAAGATTGAAAGGTTATGTGAGGTGAACATGGAACGATATAGAAGCACTTCTGCATGTACCTGTCTGCCATCCAAAATATATTCTTCACACCTCACAGCAATACATAGGTCCTGTCCCAAAAGCCACCAAAAGCCCTCGGGTGGACTGTTGAGTAATAGTCCACTGTAAAGTCCGCATCCACTTAGATGGCACATAGCAACCACAAACGAGGCACTTGTGAGCATCCTTCTGAAACCTAAAATGTCAAATGAGACATCTTACAGCATTGTGGACTTCACAGACTTGTGTAAGCGAAGGCAACGAGACCGCAAGTTCACATCAAATGTGGCATTCAGGGCGGGGGATATAGGCCATAGACTGTGAAACCTGAAAAATGCTGCCTTTTTAAAGGAATAGTTCACACAAAAATCTAATTTTCTCATCATTTACTCACTCTCATGCCATCCCAGATGTGTATGACTTTCTTTCTTCTGCTGAATACACATGAGGATCTTTAGAAGAATGTCTTAGCTCTGTAGGTCCATACAATGCAAGTCAACATGGTCCAAAACGTTGAAGCTCAAAAAGCACATAAAGGCAGCATCGATAAGACTCCAGTAGTTAAATCAATGTGCTCAGAACCGGTATGATAGGCGTGGGTGAGAAACAGATTTATATTTATGCCCCTTTTACTATAAATTCAACTTCCTGCCAGTAGGTGGCGATATGCATGAATAAAACAAAAGTAGAAGATCTCATAGGAAGGTTGTTTGAAAGTGGAGAATTACAGTATAAAAAATTACTTAAATGTTGATCTGTTTCTCACCCACACCTGTCATATCGCTTCTGAAGACGTGATTTTAACCACTGGAATCTTATGAATGACATTTATGCTGCCTTTATATGCTATTTGAGCTTCAGAGTTTTGGACCCTGTTCACTTGCATTGTAAAGTCCTACAGAGCTGAGATATTCTCCTAAAAATATTCATTTGTGTTCACCAGAAGAAAAAAGTTATTCACATCTGGGACGGCATAATGGTGAGTAAATGATGAGAGAATAAAATGTTTTGGTGAACTATTTGTTCACCAAACAACATAGGCCAAAGTATACTTTGGTTTTCCACATGCCGCTACGTCTTACCCACAGTGAATGTGACCGAATTGTAGACATCAGCACAACGTGCGTATACTGTCCACGTGCATCCTACTTTTTCACCTGCCGCTGACCGTACTAAGAGAGTATTACAAAGGAGTTGTAGTCACATGCGTCGAACGCGTTCATATGCGGTCAAAAGAGTATACTTTGATAGGCTAGAGTGCTCAGCCGTGCATTAGATGGAACAGCATGCAGAAAATCTAAGTATAACCCCCTATCATTTTGGCAGTATAAGGAGGTAGGAAGGCATCAAAGAACATCTGAACGCAATGTATACATAATATCCCACTTGGATGACTATCTGGTTGACTTCAGAAGGCAGCATAGATGTGCCTAGGCTGCCTTTGATATCCCACAATCGTGTGTGTGCACAATGTGGTAGTTGGTTGAAAGAAAATAAATAAAAGTAGTAATTTAGATTATAAATGTGCATTTTTTAACTTACGTTTCCATTTCTACTGAGAAATAAGCATTATAATAATTACATATTCTCTCGGTTATCTCGAAGGCACACTTGAATTTGTACTACATCATCAGATGCAACGTTATGGTGCCTTGGAAGGAAATCTGAAGGCAGTTTGTGTGGTGGATTTATACTAAAATACTGACTGGGCAGCGAGGCAGCTGCCTTTGGTTTCAGACACAGCCAAAATCACAAGGAGCATAGTGGCCTGAGCTACTATTACAGCAGATATGCCTTTAATGAAGTTTAGAATACCTGTGGTGAGAAATGCTTGACTTTGTGCATGAAGTCAGTTTGACACAGACAGTTTGGCGGCTCTGAAGCATTCCTTAAGGCTCAAGTTTGTCGTGGGTGCAGGACCACTCGTGTTTATAAGAGGCTGACAGCTTCTTCCTGCATCCCAGGCCCCGAGCCCCAAGGCCTTGCGGAGGCCATGGCGGCGTTCTCCCCCTGACTGAGTGGGAGAGCAAGCGTGGGAGGGAATCTTGAGTGGGGGGATGGGGCTCGGCTGCAGCTATACTGCAGTCTCTAAACACTTGAGTCTACTTGTTCTCTCCCTGCAAAGTCAGTCCAATGTAAACTCCCATTTCCTGCCTGGGACATTGGCTGTCTCTGAGGGAGAGAGATGATCCTCATGTGAAGTAAGGCAAAGGCTGCATCGCAACAAAAAAAGACACATCATACTTATGCTCAAATTTAGCTATGTAAAGTAGAGAGAGACAGAGAGAAAGAGGGAAAGAAAGGGAGTGTAAAGCATACACAAGCCCTGAGAAAGAGGCTGGAATGTTAAACACATGCTTTATGGCAGCAGCAGCCACTTTTGGTAAATTACAGTGAATGTTCTGGCACTTGTGAGCGCGCAGTGGGTATGAAGTTCTCCGATTTCAGAGGCAGACGTCTCATTATCCAACTGGAGGAACAACTGTATGAGAGTGCATATTTAGGTTTTTTTAGAACAGAATATGCACTCTTAAAAATTGCTGTGGGTTGCATTACAGCAAACACACTTTGATCTGGCAGCATAGTGACACGTTGGCTCAACAGATGCTTTCCAGGTTTGCTCCGATTCTGTTTGTAAGAATAAGCTTGATGAATCAAGTACACTTTTATGTGGTCCATGTACCTGCTGACAAAGCTGAGTTGAGCTTTATCAGGAATTTTTCCTTCAAGGTGTCTCTCAGCAACACTGATAACGTCATCTCATTAGACTGCCGCTCCCTCCCCTCTGGGCTTGTTGCAAATCGGCCACATGTAACTGCTCTGCTCCCATTTCACACAGATGTTTTCCTGAGCATTGCAGAACTGGGTCCTTCCACTATTGCACTGCGCCTAAAGCAGATTTAAAGGGATAGATCACCCCCAAAAAATGATTTACTCACCCTCAAGTTGTTCCAAAAACCAGAATGCCAACATTCTTTGAAAGTAAAATAAAGTCATACAGGTTTGGAGCAACATAAGGGTGAATAAATGATGACAGAATTTTCATTTTTGGGTGTAGTAAACCTTTTATCCCAACTGCATCACCAAAATCTTAGTCTGGAGGCATAACGCTTAAACAATTCTTTCCCAGACAGCACCCCCCAAGAATTCCACCTCACTGCCATAAAGAACATGCCAGCACTTGACACATGCATTCCAAAGATTGTGTATGTCTGTAAGCAGTTGGGTGACTAAATGGGAAGCGGCTCAAACAACACTCATTTAAGACATTCAGATCTGGGACAGCAAATGGAAGGACTTACCTCATCCTTCGCACACGCACCTACTCTTAGAATGACTGCTTGATAAACATTGAGGGAACTGTGAGAACTCACTCTTGCTTCTGACAGAAGCTGACTCACTGTCTGGATTCTGGAGTTTAGTGTGATTAATGTAGATCTGTGCTTCAATTACTAGCATATGAGCATTTCTATTCTCGCCATAACCTGGAATAATGGTTAATATCAAAGTTGCCGACTTCCATAACATGACATGATGCTATTTAAAGGGATAGTTCACCCAGAGCTGTAAATTCTCATATGGATTACTTTTATACTGCCTTTATGTGATTTTTGAAGCTTCAAAGGGCTGGTCACCATTTATTTGCATTGTAAAGACCAATAGAGCTGAGATATTCTTCTAAAAATCTTTGTTGGTGTTCTGCAGAAGAAAAAAAGTCATGCACATCTGGGATGGCATGAGGGTGAGTAAACGATGAGAGAATCTTCAATTTTGGGTGAACTATCCCTTTAATAAACAAATCCAATCGAGGTGCGAGTTCATCCCCTGAATCTTAATTTAAGTTGCACCCAGACCACAAAACTTGGGAGCATCTCCAGAGGGGTTCCGTTCACACTTGTGTATTGAATTCACTCTCAACATGTAGGTGGGTATTTCTTCAACTTAATGCAATTTCAACCAAGGGTTTGATTTTTAATCAATTTAAACAGATTTCAGGTTTTTGTCATATAAAGGTCAAATTAAAACTGAACTGGAAGCTTTTTACCAGGCCGTAATCATTTATTTTTGGTACTTTTCAAATGCCTTTTATTTATCATTTTAGCCTTGTCCCAGACTTTCAATAATAAACTATGAAAATCCATTAGAAATATAATAATTATTTTACACATTTAAAACAGATAAAAACACAAACCATTTTTATATTTATTGTGTGATAATTATTGCTCTAAATTAAAAAAAAAACTGTCTCACACAAGCGTAATTTCCATTACACCGAACGATTTTGCATCTAATAACGTTTTTTCAAAAGTGAGTGTACTTGTTAAGCAGGTTGCCAAAAGTGTCAGTAAAGAGCACACTTGAGATAAGACAAGTGAAGTTTGAAGAAAACGAATACAATTCTAGGTAAATATCCAATTATCACCTAGTACAGTGTATTTGTATTGGGTGTCATTTCCAATCAAGCTTTAATTTAGCAAAAGTGTAAAAATATTATTTTATTGGGTGTATTTAGGCTACATAAAATGGTATAGATATGAAATTAGCCTTAGTAGGTCAAATGAGGTGGCCATTTCATAGCGAAAAAAAAATATTTTCATTACTGTCATTTCCTTCACAGTATTCTATTAAACACAATACAGAATTTGAGATGTGGTGGAAATGTTCATGACTTTAAAAGAATATTCCGGGTTCAATACAAGTTAAGCTCAATGGACAGCATTTGTGGCATAATGCTGATTTCCACATAAAAATCATTTAGGTTACATTGCGGCACTTACAATGGAAGTGAATAGGGCCCAATGTTAGGAGGTTTAAAGGCATAAAAGTGAAGTTTATAATTTTATAAAAGCACTTACATTAATTCCTCTGTAAACTTGCGTAATATTTGAACTGTAAACTTGATTAACATCATTTTCAGCCATTTTAGGTTTTACATCATTACATTGTCTGAGAGTGTGAAAATTGTTTTAAGACTTTACTTTCTGCAAATTCACTGTGCTAAAATTGCCTGAAGTTGAAGAAACACCCAGGTATGAATCCTGTGGGTGAGCGTAACCATATTTAACAATCTAAAAACAAGACTGACAACTATTTTCTGCTGCTGTGGGAATGTCGCTTATATGTGCTGTTCTAGGGTCGATTTTAGCTTCTGTACGGAAAGCAGGGAGCTGATCCCAGCTCAGTCCTATTATTTTGAGGTATAACAGTTACACAGGCCAGGTTTTGAGTTCAGCACATAGGAGCACCTTACATCAATGCAGCATACACATGCAGCTCTTCCAACACTATCCACACTGTATGGACAGCTTCCAACATGAAAATATTTATGTAAGGCATTCCATCAGTTTGCCTTGCAGCAAATCCAGTACACCCAGAGGTAGAATACAGTTTGAACAAACACAGAGCACTCGGGCTACAATGACATCTTTCTCTCTTGTATATAAAAACAGATCTGAAGCTCGGAACACGTGCATACACATGCAAAGAGTAACACACATCGTTCACATGAATAGGCCGCGAGTCCATAATGGGTAAACCGTATTGTTTGCAGAGAGCGAGTATGTGTGCGTGTAGTATGACAGGTGTTATTGTGTGCAGTGCTGTCATAGTGCATTCACCTGCCACCCAGCAAACATCACAGTTACAAACCAGTGAGTCAGTTCTGTTCACAGGAAATGAAGCACCATTCTTCCTATTAATGCATTTCAACAGCTTCAAATAGTGCGAGTTGTCAGATAGACAGAATGACACCTCGAGTCCTTGGAGTCGTTTCCTATTTCCACACTTTTTTTTGTAAAACTCTAGCGAATCCAAAAAAAGAGTAAACACGAATCATCAAAAGCTTTGTATAAACTTAAATTATGTTTATTGGATGGATATTGGATGGAAATGATTTGGACAAATACAGAAAGATGAAAAAAACATATAATCATTGCACAGAACTCAAAAAAAAAAAAAACATATCATGCACGGTTTCTGATGTCAATACATAGCAACACATTGCAGCCGTTATGTCCACATGCATAGTGGACAGAAGAATGTGCGAATTCCTTTTCTTCACATCCGATAAAAAAAAATTTTTTGCGCTCATCACTAGAAAAATACTGAGGTACAAGAAAACGATCTTTAAATTATAAAAAGGAAAAATTTTGCAAACATGGCTTTGCCATCCAATCATTACTTAATACAAAATGACAGGACTTCAATACTCTTTGGTAAATTGGAGTGCATTTTAAAACTCCTTTAAGTCCCCGGATACAACAAAAAGGAAGAGTAAAAAAGGAGTGGTAAAAACAGACATTGGTACAAAAATAAGCAATGAGATCAAGGCAAATTTTGCGCATGCAGGTTACATCCCCAATAAAACCAACTAAAAACACAGTCAGCTCCACTTGTTTATGGCTCTTCCCAAATGTGTTTCTAAAGAAATCTGCAGACACCACCTGTTATCAGAGATGTGACCGTCAGGGCCAAAACACCTGTTAGCACACTGCCTCCGCACCACAGAACAGCTGTCTATCTGTGTGCATATGTTTTGTATGTGTATGTCATGCTGAGAGACATACCCAAACATAGCGAGTCAACCCCCAACCTGACAGCAGCTGTCCCTAGTTCAGTACTCGTAGTCGAATGGCCCAAAGAGGCATTTTAGGGCAGCTATTATACTTAATTTGCAGTACATCTCTCATAATTCCTTCATTTGTAGTATTTTGGTTAAGAAAAACAAGTCCAAAACTTATCTAGCAATGTGGAATGTATCAACCATGTTAAGTTTAGGAAGTTTTCTTTAATGTTTTAGCTATGTTGTCCTTCTCCGGTCCCATATGTGTGGTTGTTGAGAAGAGAGGCACACAGTCATTATTATCTCACAAGGCACAATGTCCTATTAGCACCACCTGGCAACACAGAAGTGTTGCTTTTCCACTTTCTTTCATACGATGGCTCCCAGTGACCCGGTGTCTTTAAGCGGTGGAGGGGCAGCAGCCGGCCGCGGTGTGTTTCTGCAGCAAGGACATGCGGCTGAAGGTGCGAGAACAGGTGCCACACTGGTACTTCTTCACATCTGCGTGGGTTTGCAGGTGCGCCCTCAGGTTAGAACGGTCAGCAAAGGCACGGTTACAATGCTGGCAGGAAAATGGACGCTCGCCTAAGAAACAAACGAGAGGGATTAGAAACTTTAAAATGTGTTTTGTGATCTGGAATGTAATTTTCTTTGACTTAACAGAAACTTGAAACTCACAAGTGCAGTGGCTAACAGTCACAAGTTTGACTGATTGAATCAACCAAATGTTGACTTTTAGGTACACAAATGGCTACTCAGCAGGATGATGACAAATGCTCCCTGACATTCTTGATCAACTTATCTCTGCTTATCTCCACTCTCACACTAGCGTTTGCTAAGATTGTCCTATTGTGTAATTGTTTAAGAAGATGTCGACAATTCTATTGTATTCTATTGAGGGCTTATTTGCGGGACTGAGTTTATCATTAAACTAGTGGTGTTGGATTAAAGGAATATTCCAGGTTCAATAAAAGTCAAGCTCAATCAACAGCATTTGTGGCATAATGTACTACTTTTCTTTTTTTTTAAAAAGAGCAAAAATCAAGGTTACAGTCAGACACTTTCAATGGAAGTGAATGGAGACACATTTTTTTAAATTTATAGAAGTAAGTGTCACTCCATAGTAAGTGTCTGATTGTAACCTCAATTTTTGCTTCTTTTTTTTTTTAAATTAAGGACTAGTTGAAATACTTTTTTGTGGTAATCAACATTATGCAACAAATGCTGCCATTAGAGCTGAACTATTTTTTTTAACCCGGAATACTCCTTTAAATAAATGGGATTTTAGAGACTTCCAAAACAAATTAGGAGACAACAAAAAAAATGCAAAACTGTATGAAACTAGTAACTCGTGGTATAAGCCCAAATATATAATGGGGAGGGTATATTTGATTACCTGTATGTGTGCGAATGTGTCCTCTTAACAGCCAGGGTCGGGAGAAGGCTTTTCCACAGGTGGGACAGACACATGGTAGTGTGTGTGAGCGGATGTGCATTTTCAGAGCTCCGAGACTGTTGTATTCTTTGGGACAGTGCTTGCAGAAAAAGGCTGGACGGGTGGCGGGGACAGATTCTTCGCTCTTGTCCTCCCTCTGCGCTGACCTGTTTTTGGTGCTGCGTCTCGGTCTGCTCGTCTGCTGTGGGTGGTAGGTGTCTGAGGAATCTGGGCTTGGTGGATCTGATGTGCGTCCTTCATCTTCTTCCCCACTGCTGCTGCAGCTGACACTGGAGGGCGAGCTGAGGTCCAGTGGGGCCTGGCTAGTGGAGAGGGTGGTTGGGGATGTGGGATCATGCAGGGAAGATAACAAGGTGATGTCCCATACTAGTCCAGTGGTCAAGCAAGACACAGGAAAGTCATTGCTGACTGCTGGGAGTTCTGCAAGAGGGTATCTGTCTCGCAAAGTATCTGATGTGCAAGACAAAAAGTCCCAAGAGAAAAGACAAAAATAAGTCCTGATGATATTTATAACCTTTATATGCTTTATAAAGCACGGAGGTAAGATTATAAGTTATTCAATGACCACATGTGCATCTCACATGCATGCAACCAGAGACACTAAAGAAAGGACGCTCTGTCTAGAAGGAAATTTCACAAGGAAATTTCTCGAGATCACTTTAAAAAATCACTCCAGGAAAAAAAACTTTTCTTCATATGTCTATATGCAATACAAGGTTATTCTATATGCCTAAAACATACAATCGTATACTACTTCAAACAGTTCACTGCAAGCATAGATTTGTATTTAAAAGACAACAAACAAATAGAAAAAAACTCACCATTTTGACATTCCAACTCGCTGTAGTTTGGCCTCTTGCTGGTGAAATACTTTTTTACCAGGAAAGAGCGAGGCATATTGAACTCTAGTTTTGGTGCTCCAGTCCAGTTATTTTCAAATGTCTCGCAAAAATGTCCCACTCAAGGAGAAGTCATAAAATGCATCGACCGTAGTTCTCGCAACAAGGGACACCGATCTGTAGCAATGGTCTACAATTAGTGACTCTGAACTTACTTAAAATAGTCTGACAGAGTAAGTGGGTATCCGTCCATTTCGACCCGCCCTTAAGAACTGCCTACAGCCATCAGTGTCGTCAGCGCCTCAATTGAATTACCTACAGCACTTGACTGCTGCCTAGGTGTGAATGTTCTATAGAGCACTTCGCAGGTAACCCCCATGAACATAATTGTTTAATTCGTGCCGAACAAGATCATGTAAATGAGCCATTGAAAATGCATTGTTTACTTCCCCACTCTAAGCCCATTTGTGTGTGGAGTGCCCATTTATTTAGAATTATAATGATTGCCCATTTAAATGAAGGCTTTTGTGAAGGAGCCGATTTCCAGCGTCCCCTCTTCGCATGATAATAGAAATGGTGATTAATGCATATACATCTCTCTTCTAATTGTTATCAAAACATATGTGCTAGCTCTTGCACACGCAATGTTAGGGAACGAATGCATTTATTCGAAGGACCATAATACATCATATAATAAGACGTTTATTAGCTACCTTTACATTAACAGACAAGGGTTAGACTGGGGTAAGTTTGGTGTATGTGATATTTAAGTTTGATTATGGCTCCATCTTGTGATCGTAAAAGGTTACCCATACAATTCGGTGCCTTGTAGGTTTTGAAACGTTTGATAAACAATTCATACCTTCTAAGTATCTTTATATTTTATCATGATATGTTAAAGTCATATGGGTCAAGCTAAATGACTGAAAATATTCAGTCGTTCGTCCGGTTAAATGGTCAGGGTGGACATTCAATGAGTAACATTAGCCACTACATGGTCTGTGAATGATATCTAGCTAACAGTGTAGACATTTGACAAATGTAGACATTTTAAAATCATAAAAGTCCCATAAAAGCAAGGACATGTTATGCTTGAAAAATATATTGCTAACGTCACAAAATAAAGAAAAACATAAATAAAACACAGTTCAAATAGCTCAAACATTATTTTGCTGAATGCCTGAACTCACCAACATAGATCTTCAATTATAGGAATATTCATACATTAACATACATTAATACATGTAATACATGTATATTAATACATATTAAGCACAATCGACAGCATTTGTGGCATAATATTGATTACCACAAAAAAACAAAAAACAATTGTCCCTCATTTTCTGGTTTGGGTCACTGTGATGCACTTACAGTGGAAGTGAATAGGGCCAATACGAAAACGTCACAAAAGTCACTGTTTCAAAAGTATAGCCACAAGATGTAAACACTATGCACGTTAACATGATTTTAGTGTGACTAACATTTTCTGTCTAAAGTTATATCCAATGTTGCCAATATCCGATGTAAAAGCATAAATCCTATAACATCAGTTGATACAACTTAAAAGCTTAAATAATCAGAGAATCAGAGTGAAATTTTTGCCAGGTATGCTTACACATATGTATACAAGGTCTTGCTGACGGAAGCTTCTAGTGCACAAACAATACAACAGCAAGATATAGATAATAAAAAATAGAATACAAATAAAAAGCAAATAAAAAATACAAGTATAGAAATACACAATAATAATAATAATAATATTATATATATATATATATATATATATATATATATATATATATATATATATATATATATATATATATATATATATATATATATATATATATATATATATATATATATATATATATGAATGGCCCCATTCACTTCCATTGTAAGTGCCTCACTGAAACTTAGGTTTTTGCTTCTTTTTTTAAGAAAAGGGGGAATGAGTCCAAATAATTTTTTGTGGTTATCAACATTATGCCACAAATTCTGTCGATTGAGCTGAATTTATATTGATCCCGGAATATTCCAGGACATCATGAGATAGGGTGAGATACACAAAAAATTATACAATTATACTAATTATACATTTGACACAAATAAATACATGGTAGAGAGATAATGCAATACTAAACATTTAACTGTATGATATATATATATATATATATATATATATATATATATATATATATAGATAGATAGATAGATAGATAGATAGATAGATAGATAGATAGATAGATAGATAGATAGATAGATAGATAGATAGATAGATCTATATCTATATCTATGTCATACAGTTGAAGTCAGTTTACATACACTTAGGCTGAAGTCATTAAAACACATTTTTTAACCACTCCACAGATTAGCAAACTATAGTTTTGGCAAGTCGTTAAGGACATCTGCTTTGTGCATGACAGGAGTCATTTTTCCAACAATTGTTTACAGACAGATAATTTCACTTTTATTTGACTATATCACAATTCCAGTGGGTCAGAAGTTTATATACACCAAGTTTAATTTCCAGAAAATTATGTCAAGCCTTTAAGAGGTCAAAAGGCATTTATTTTTCATTTGCATAGTTAACACTGGGAGAACTCTGCATTGAAATGCTTGTGACGAGGCTCATACATATAATGACAATAACAAGTATAGACACGGACAGAGCATTAAGTGACAGCCTTTAGGAAATTAGCAAATTAGCTTCTGGAGTCGACTGGGGGTGTAGATGTATTTTAAGACCTATCTTCACACTCAGTGCCTCTTTGCTTGATATTATGGTAAAATCAAAGGAAATCAGCAGAAACCTCAGAAAAACAATTGTGGAACTCCACAAGACTGGTTCATCCATGGGAGCAATTTCAAAATGATTAATTTGAATTTTTTGTTAGAATAAATATAGTTCAAAGTTTTAATTCAAGGTTTCTTGCTTTATTGTGTAGGCTTATCCCTAACCCTGCTTGACAAATTTGACCCCATAGTACCTAGCTTCTAACCAGCAGTAATATGCTGGCTGGAAGCGAAGTTCGTCAGTTTGAAAAAATGATGTGGATATATGTTGAAGCAAAATCTCAAGTCATCAGTCAGGAAGTTAAAGCTCGGTCGCAGATGGTTCTTCCAAATGGACAGTGTCCCAAAGCATACCTCCAAAGTTGTAGCAAAATGGCTTAAGGACAACAAAGTCAAGATATTGGAGTGGCCATCACAAAGCCCTGACCTCAATCTGATAGAAGATGTGTGGGCAGAACTGAAAAAGTGTTTCAGTTCTGTCTGGAGGAATGGGCCAAAATTCCAGCAATTTATTCTTGGAAGCTTGTGGAAGGCTACCCAAAATGGTTGACCCAAGTTAAACAATTTAAAGGCAATGCTACCAAATACTATTAACTTCTGACCCACTGAGAAAAATAAAGTTGGGGACATTGGAAATCGTTAACAGCTCCTTCACAAAAGCCTTCATTTAAATGGGCAATAATTATAATTCTAAATAAGTGGGCACTCCACACACAAATGGGCTTAGAGTGGGGAAGTAAACAAAGCCTTTTCAATGGCTCATTTACATGATCTTGATTGGCACGAATTAAACAATTATGTTCACTGTATTACCTGTGAAGTGCTCTATAGACCATTCACACCTAGGCAGCAGTCAAGTGCTGTAGGTAATTCATAAACCACATTCTTAAAATAAAGTAGTGATCCTTACTGACCTAAAAAGGGAATGTTTTCTATGATTAAATATCAGGAATTGTGAAACACCTTGGCCAAATACATTTAAACTCAGTTTATGTAAACTTCTGACTGTATATAGGCCTATATATATATATATATATATATATATATATATATATATATATATATATATATATATATATATATGATGATTTATCACTTATTTTTTTATCAAAGATGTTTAACATGTTGCTTTGGGATCATGAATAAATGACACTAGTGCAGTAAATACAAAATATTTCAATTATTTAAAATGTAACTTTTTGGCCGATAACAGTGCAGAAAATACTTGTTCTTTTTAACAAGTCTTTCAAAATTGTAATCAGTTGAAATTAAACATTATAAATACAATTACATGTACTGGGGACATTAAAGGCACCATATTGTAGCAATGACCCAAAATACATATATATATTTTTATATCGCCTCTACCATATTCCTGGAGTAGGTTACTCTGAATAGACATTAGCCTAGATGTCAAGAGATAATCACTAATCCACTTTTTTCTGTTTTGTTTCTTTGCTTTAATTTAGACATACTCACTGAGCTCTTTATTAGCCTTTATGCCTGTACATAATTTTTGACACACTATCAAAGGAAAAAAATAAACCTCTAATTAAAACGCTGTAAGATGTGTACAATTTAACATAGCCCTGACCCCTTCTGATAAATCGCTACAACCATTTTTCCATAAAATAACGTCTCCATGTCCATGTAACTGCGCATTCTGCAGTTTTCAAATTTTGTTAATACGCCCCTTGGACTTGTCTAACTTTCTGCCTCCATAACTGACCTGGAATCAGTGTTACTTGCTTCCGCAATAATACAGTGTAAACATAAGAACCGAACCCCGGTCAGAGATGGATGAAAAAACAGAGAATACTCCCTGTTAATTTTTGGCCCCACCTCTCGGTTTGTATTTAAATCTTATTGGACTAGCGCTCACCAATGGGCGTGGCCACACGGCTCGTTGTGTTGTTTTTATTATCAGATATTCGTCGGGTCTATATTACGCTATTATTATTACCTTGCAAGGAATAAATGCGCAAAACTACCAATGATTTATTTTTAATAAGTTTGCTCTCAAAAGAAGCAGGTAGTATGTTTTACTTACGCCGTCATTGAGGTTATGTGTGAAATCTGGTATATTTGTTTATCATCCACATAGAGAATATGGGTCAGTCAATTGTGTTAATCTACAGCTCACATCGATGTCAGAGTTGAATTTTTTTCCTCCCTTTATTTTTTTATCACTTTATTTGTCACGAACGGTCATTCTGAAAATGCAAAAAATGAATGTTGCAGAAGATTATCTGCAACATCTTCCTCTTCAAACGGAATAATGTAGCCTATCATTATTCATGATTTCATGGGATGTAGGAGTAAATAACGATGCGAGATGCACTTGTTTTCTTGTACATGCCTCCCTAGGTTATATATGCTACGCCATATTTCTCTTTTATAATTCAACCATACAAAAATGTATGTGGACATCATATGTGATATCTAAATGATTTGCCATTTTCACTTGCCCAGCAGAACATTTTGTTTTAGTAAAACAAAAATGGTCCTTTGATAAATGAGCATTAGAACCAGTTCCACATGATGCTGTGTTGAGTTTCCCAAGAACATTTTTGCTATTGTTATAATGGCTTGATAACAACACCAACAATGGAGCTGGGGTCTGGGTCTCAACAATGCTCTCCCAAAATTCAGTCATCTTTGTGGCCACATGAACAAATGTCATTATCTAACAGTCCTAAATGGTACTCACTAATTTAAACATGTCTTGATAAGCTGATGATCAAAAACATATTGTCATTTGAGAGTTTTAAGTGTGCATGCCGTTCTGTTTGGTGCTCATCTCTCTTTGGTTTCTCTTAAATTCCAAAAGTACTTTTTGGTTCCCATGCAGGCCTGAAAAACAAGTTCCTCTAATTTCCTTGTGAAGCTGCCTGACACATGCTTAAAGAAAGACTGACCTCAATATGAGTTATAAGGTTAAAAATAGATATTAGTCTGATGCTGTCCTGTGTGGTTTTTAATGCAGCCTTGATTAGTGGGTATATTTCAAACATGGAGTACATTGAAAGTGTTAACATTATGGTCATATTTACCCTTTACCAAAGGTACTGCAGAGGCTGTGCGAGTTGGAACTGGACCCCTTCATGCTTGCAACTTCACTTGTGTGCCAGGCAAACAAGATCAGCATCGAATATTCAGTACAGTCACACTTAATTTCTAACAATGTTTCAACGGCTCACAAACCTGCTCTTTGGAAGCTTGAGTGAGACAACTCAGGAAGCAACTGTACCAAGGCCAAGGTCTCCGGAGGTGGACGAGGAAGGATGGCTTCTGGTTAATGCACCTGGTGAGTCCTACAGTGATTTGAAATAATGTGCAGCTGATTCAGTGGATTCACATGTTAAAACGTATGGCTGGAACAAGCATTTTAAACCAAGGCATGGGACTTCTTTAGCATTCATTATTATTTTCTTATGTGATTGTGCCTATTAAAAAAATAGCTTAGCCAAAATTGAAAATTATTTCATTATTTCATTTACCCTCTTGTCATTTTAAACCCATATGACATGCAATCTTATGTGTAATGCAAAAGGAGGCGTTTTAATGAAGATCCCACTGTGTCTGCACAATACTATCACAGTGGATATTACTTTACTATCATAAAAGTAGCCAACCTAGAATGAACGTTAATATAACAACATTTTTGCAAAATTACAAAATTACTTTTATGTGCCACGTTCTTAGTTTTGCTTAAGTTTACACTAGAGGCTACACTAGAACCTCACTTGCTTTAGGGACACTTTTGGTTATGTTTGGGTGTAAATAACTTTCTGTTTAAACATAGGCCCCTAACACTTACTTAGTTTACTCATTTTAAATCTTGACTTGTACTTGTATATCTAATATAGACATTATATTTATGCTTTTTAGCCAGAGGGGAACTGGCCCTCACAGTGAGACTGGTTTCCCCCAAGGTTATTTTTCTCCTTTAAGCAACATCTTACGGAGTTTTGTGTTCTTTGCCACAGACACCTTCAGCTTGCTCACTGGGGGTCTAAATATAAATATAATTATTTTCTATTATTTATATTAAGATCATGTTTGTTTGTTTTTAACCACACTATTATGACTCGAAGACATTACTATATTACAGCTTTTTCTGTTGAAGCATAATTTTCTGTAAAGGTGCTTTGAAATTATGTGTGTTGTGAAAAGCTCTATACAAATAAAAATGACTTGAGTTTAGGGTAAGGATGTTTGTTTTGTTTACCTCTCATTTGCTTTAAGAACACTATTGGTTAGGTGTAGGTTAAAGTTTAAGATTAAGGAGGTACGTTATACTTGTATAAAAACCTTGTCTGATTACGACACCATTTCACTCGCTTATGGCGCCCCCCGCTGGAGAAACAGCAGCAAAACCTGTAATGAAGCATGTAATTTTGTTTTGCAAAAATGTTGCAATAGTAATGTAATGCTCATGTGATCAGGCTGAAAGTATTGCATCATGTTCACAAGGGTTATGAGAGAAGCTCGCTTCACAGAGGCTTTCATGCTTCTCTCATAACTCTAATGAATGCACAACGGATGTCAAGATTTTCGCTGAAAAATGACATGCGTTCCGAGTACTTTCTCATCTATCAGCTCTATCATTTGTATTCAGAAGACTTGGAAAATGGTGCACGTGTTGCATGGACTACTTTGACACTTTTTGGTCCTTTTTTAAGATTTAAAGTGAGGCACAATCTTTAATAATAATAATAATTCCTTACATTTATATAGCGCTTTTCTAGGCACTCAAAGCACTTTACATAGTATAGGGGGAATCTCCTCAACCACCACCACCAGTGTGCAGAATCCACCTGGATGATGCAACGGCAGCCATAGTGCGCCAGAACACCCACCACACACCAGCTATTGGTGGATAGAGTAGAGTGATATAGCCAATTCAGGGATGGAGATTAATATGAGGCCATGATAGATAGGGGTCAATGGGGGGAATTTGGCCAGGACACCTCTCGTAAATAGTAGGGGTGTAACCACGGTGGGATTTTTAATGACCACAGAGAGTCAGGACCTCGGTTTAACGTCTCATCCGAAAGACTACCATTATACAGAATTGCAAAGAGGCAATGGGATCTTCATTAAAACATGACATTTTGTTGGGTTTGGAATGAAATGAGAGTGAGGACATTATGACAGAATTTTCATTTTTGCGTGAACTATTGCTTAAACATGATGTGCCTTTTCAAGATATGATGTTTACTGTTTGTTTTTTCTCTTGTAGATGGAGAGGCATCCTCTGAATCCAGTGAGGTGCATTCCATCCCATCTTTATCCAAGTTAATAGGAAGTCCATCGAGCACAGAGAAGTGTGCTGCCAGCTTGATCAATGATGCAAGGTAAAGGTGTTAGAAATCTGCTTAGCGTTTGCAAGTCAATATCACTTTGAATCTGTTTACACCTGGTATTAAGAATAATTTTGTGTGGACATCACTAAATACAGGCAGGCTCCATGAAGTTTTGTGACTTGATCACTGACCACAAGTTCTCACAGAGATGCATGCCTTACCCATAGTGTGTTGTACTCTTTCTATAGCATTGCAAAAACAGAATTCCCTGTTGCTAGAAGCAGTGGGCGGGCATCTCGGAGGTTGGTCTCTCAGGCCGGGGCTCTGGTCAAAGTAACCCAGGTGGGCAGGATACAGCGGGCTCAGGCTCGGGCCAACCACCACAATCTTGGCAGCAATTACATTCTGCGTCAGAACCATGTTCGCCAGCGTCTTCCTCATCACTACTCTCGCATTCATCACAAGATCCTCCACCAGCCTGGCCAACGCAACTTATGTCACTAAGTTAAAGAGAAAGCACAAACCAACTTTGCACTTAACAGTGCGCTTAACACAACATGCAAGGAAACAACAAACATGCAAGAGCCATGGTTGTATATAAAGGCTTTATATCATATGAACATATCTGAACCATTTTCTTTATTTACAATGTAGTGCATAATAAATTCAATGGCAGCTAAAAATATATTTCTAAAACATATATCGGTCACTAGAAAATCATGTCTGTTTTACCTACTAGTGCACAATTTTTAGACTGTTATGCAGCAATAAAATTAAGGACTCTTCTATTGTCTGTTGTTTTTATATTAAAATAATATTAGAAAATACACTGGGCTTCTTATAACTTGACAACATGTCATCTGATAATTGTAACATGAGCAGGATCAGTTGTAAGACTGTAAGTTTAGTACCAAACAATGTACTTCCCCATCTCTAAACAGTGGCGCAACATAATAGTGGGCAAAGAGTTGCACTACATGAATAGCGAAACAGTCCTGTACTTTTGGTTAAGACAAAACAATACTATTTCCATTATACAACTTCAGGGACAAATAGTTGTATCAAAACATGAACATGGAACAAAATAACAGGACAAACTGTTTTATTACATTAACATTCATGCATTTGGCAGACACTTTTATCCAAAGCGACTTACATTGCATTCAAAGGAATGCATTTTATCAAGTTGATGCATTCCTGGGAATCGACCCATGATTCCGGTGTGCCTAATTCCGACTGGCCGGCTGAAGCCTACCTCCCTTAGCGTGCACGCGCACAGTACCGCCGTGCTTCCACTAGATGGCAGTCAAATATGGGAAATTCGTTTTCATTCAAGCCATCCGAAATTTCAGTTAGGATGATATGTTATAAATTTTCCAGTGGATGGCAGCACAGACTCTGAAATGTAATTCATAGGATTTCAAACGTCATTGCCCCACGTCCTTATGGAAACAGTTATCTGTGTTTCTTACACAGCTCGTGTAACAAGTCGATTCTAGTCTCTTTTGTCTGCTCTTTGAAGGTTAAATCACTGGCCTACTGGTAGATTTGACACCAGACGCGGCGTCAGCCGATTTTGCCGGGGCTTCAGCCCCGAATGTTTTGAGTGTATTTTGAAAAGTTGACTGACAATATGAAACCGGACAATAGCCTATGTAAACCCCCGAAATCATAAGTTGCCCTATTTCATTGTGCTTTGGCTTTGCACATACTGCATTCAGCCTGTAAAAATAGACATAGGTCTTAAAAATAGGTCTCAGGCCTTAATCCGTCCTTGCACATCTGGGATCGCATAAGGGTGAGTAAATGATGCGAGAATTAAAATTTTAGGAAGAAATATCCCTTTAAGGCAGATACTTTACAACTGTATTGTTATGTTTAATGAAAACAGAATAGACAATGTATATCGTCACGTGTATGTTTCTGAGTTGGTGCAGAATGGATGTCATCGTCATGCAGTGCATTGTAAAATCAATGAGGGGGCGCCAGTGTTTTGTTAACATTAATTCTTAATATAAAAACCAATGTCATTACGCCCAGAAATCGCATGCTAATTCTAAGATAGAAAAATGGAACTTCAGCTAGTAAAAGCCATAATTTAAAAAAAAAATTAAAAATGCATTTGTCACTAGTAGTATTTCACATTCACTCCTATTCAAAACGCCTTTACAGATATTTTTAATTAATTTCCTACTAGTTGAAATTGGAATTTCACATATCAGCAGTGTACTTTTTACAAACGTACAAATATTAGCAGGGTTGGGGAGTAACGGAATACATGTAACTTAACTGGGTTACGTAGCCTATTTAAAATACAAAATATAAGTAACTGCATTCCACTACAGGTACAATTTAAATCATTGGTAATTAGAAAACAGTTACATTCAAAAAGTATTTTGATTACTGAAGAGATTACTTTTCATTTTATTGACATTTGTTTCTTTTAATATTTTGTCCTTTCAGATGGAAAATATTTATGCATATAAATGATGCGATCCAAAGTGCATTTGAACAGCGATGAAACACTTTCTTATGATGTGTTCATACGAGCAGACAGAGAAGTAAGTTTGAAGTAAGTTTGGAGCAGAAGAAATATAAATAAACCTTGTGTAAATTGTCAGCTTTACGCTAAGCTAAAATGCTATTTCTAGCCATTTTACATGCACGTTACCAGACACGATCATATTTTTTTGTCAAGAAAATTCATGTTGGATCATAATTTATTTTTTCTAGTAAGACCTTTGATAATAGGGCAAAAATCATATTCTTGATAATAATTTTTGGATTGTTTTCCTGTATAAAAAAATATCTAAAAATCCTTAAAACGATCAATCTGATTGATCTTGTTTTAGAAACAACACTGCATAAGATATTTAGGTTTTTCAGAGAATGTATTTGTAACATGTGTATTTTGTCTAACTGTACTGGCAGTTTTTATAGTCAAAACAATAATAAAAAACCACTTGACTTGAAAACAATTGAAAAATATATCAGTGCTGAAGAAGTAATCCAAAGTATTTAGAATACGTTACTGACCTTGTGTAATCTAACGGAATATGTTACAAATTACATTTTACATTTTATATTCTGTAATCTGTAGTGGAATACATTTCAAAGTAACCCTCCCAACCATAATTACATTGTCACTAGTGCAAATGTGTATAATAGGCTATTTAAGGGCACTCTGGTTCACTGAATGGTAGCCTAATTAATGACTTTCATTTCCCCAATCATTTATTTTATTTTATTATTTTTTTTAGTTTTGCATCTTTATTTCTCGGTACATGATAATCCTGCAGCATAAACATTGCAGATTTCATAGAATAGAGGTGCTGTATGGTAAACAGGATATTTAAGTGCAGCAGAGACATAATGAAAGGTGTTACAGACCCGCATCGTGTGGCATTGTTATACCCACCCAAAGCTTTATTTTGACAACAATAAAGAATCACCTTACTAAATACTTAATAATGTGCATCTTGTCCTCTGTCCTAATTAAGTGGTGAAATTATGTAAAAACCATCCTCACCAATTACATAACAATCTCTCAAAAGATCTCTTAGGACATGCTGTCACGCAAGTGTAGTGAACACCTTCATGCCTTAACTTTCTTGGCCTGTAAAATGAAGCCGGTTTCGGTGGCTTGCCAGGTAAGTTTTGGATGGCTCAACCACAGATATAGGTACCGTGAAAGTTGGTCGGCTTTTAGCGGTGTTCATCACCATAGCAACTTAGGTTAAACAGCTAACCTGCTCCAGAGCGGCATGTCGCTAGACGAACATTAGTGGTGGACTGCACAACTGGCTATAGTAGCGTTTGAAATGCTGTTTACTGATGATACTGCCTATAAAACTAAGACATCATACTAACTTGACAAGAAAATGCAACGCATCACATCATTAAACAAGACAAATGTTATATCAATATATAAACCAAACTCAGAATGCCTACACAGTTTTCCACGCATAATTTTATTAGGCCATATCCATGTATGTGGTTACAGACAAATGATATAGAACTGTGAAATTGTTCACAGAAATGTTTCTCAAGCTGCGTTCACACTGCCAGCAACACGCAGCGAAAAAACGACCTCATCTCATTCATTTTCAATGAGAGTTGGCGACTTCCGGCAACAAGAGCGACGGCGACCATTGGTGACTGGATGTGGGTGTGTCCAGCGATGCAACAAAGTTGAGAAATGCTTAACTTTATGCAAATGAAGAGTGACTTTCAGGAGCGACAGCCAATATGAGAGAAGATAGTAGAGCTCACGTGATCCTCATACTTTAATACTAATATTAAATGTAAAGAAACAGTGCTGTTTAGAAGCTCCATACACACCTCTAGCGACCTAACCACCAGCCACTTCGACATGCAGCGACAAAGTAGCTGGCAGTTTGAACACAGCTTCGGTCTTGCCTACACTCAAGTCGACTCCAGTATCTCACACTCACCCTGCCTGGTGAAGGATGATGTAACTTCCTCTGTCTTCACTCTCATTGGTTGTTGCTTGCGAATGTCGTTCGTCTTTTGCATATGTAGAAACTTTCTCAAGTTGTCTTGTCTCGCGTGATGTCTCTGGTGGTGTGAACGGGGCTGAAGTCCCTCGGCTCTCATTGAAAATGAATGGGATGGTGTCACTATCTCGCAGGATTTCTCTGGCGGTGTGAACGGGGCTGAAGTCACTCTGCTCTTATATAAAATGAATGGCATGGTGTCACTATCTCGAGTGATTTCGCTGGCGGTGTGGACAGGGCTGAAGTCGCTCTGCTCTCATTGAAAATGAATGGCATGCTGTCGCTGTCTCGTGCAATGTCACTGGCATAGTGAACGGGACTGAAGTCGCTGTGCTGTCATTGAAAATGAATGGCATGGTGTCGCTGTCTCACGAGATTTCGCTGGTGGTGTGAACAGGGCTGAAGTCGCTGTGCTGTCATTGAAAATGAATGGGATGGTGTTGCTGTCTCGCACGATTTCGCTGGCGGTGTGAACAGGGCTGAAGTCACTGTGCTGTCATTGAAAATGAATGGGATGGTGTTGCTGTCTCGCACGATTTCGCTGGCGGTGTGAACAAGGCTGAAGTCGCTGTGCTGTCATTGAAAATGAATGTGATGGTGTTGCTGTCTCGCACGATTTCGCTGGCGGTGTGAACAGGGCTGAAGTCGCTGTGCTGTCATTGAAAATGAATGTGATGGTGTTGCTGTCTCGCACGATTTCGCTGGCGGTGTGAACAGGGCTGAAGTCGCTGTGCTGTCATTGAAAATGAATGGCATGGTGTCGCTGTCTCACGAGATTTCGCTGGTGGTGTGAACAGGGCTGAAGTCACTGTGCTGTCATTGAAAATGAATGGGATGGTGTCGCTGTCTCGCGTGATTTCGCTGGTGGTGTGAACAGGGCTGAAGTCGCTGTGCTGTCATTGAAAATGAATGGGATGGTGTTGCTGTCTCGCACGATTTCGCTGGCGGTGTGAACAGGGCTGAAGTCGCTGTGCTGTCATTGAAAATGAATGGGATGGTGTTGCTGTCTCGCACGATTTCGCTGGCGGTGTGAACAGGGCTGAAGTCGCTGTGCTGTCATTGAAAATGAATGGGATGGTGTTGCTGTCTCGCACGATTTCGCTGGCGGTGTGAACAGGGCTGAAGTCGCTGTGCTGTCATTGAAAATGAATGGGATGGTGTTGCTGTCTCGCACGATTTCGCTGGCGGTGTGAACAAGGCTGAAGTCGCTGTGCTGTCATTGAAAATGAATGGGATGGTGTTGCTGTCTCGCACGATTTCGCTGGCGGTGAGAACAGGGCTGAAGTCACTGTGCTGTCATTGAAAATGAATGGCATGGTGTCACTGTCTCACGAGATTTCGCTGGTGGTGTGAACAGGGCTGAAGTCACTGTGCTGTCATTGAAAATGAATGGGATGGTGTCGCTGTCTCGCACGATTTCGCTGGCGGTGTGAACAGGGCTGAAGTCACTGTGCTGTCATTGAAAATGAATGGGATGGTGTCGCTGTCTCGCGTGATTTCGCTGGTGGTGTGAACAGGGCTGAAGTCGCTGTGCTCTCATTGAATATTAATGAGTTGTTGTCGCTGTCTCACGCAATGTCGCTGGTGGTGTGAACAGGGCTTAACAGATGCTGAACCAATCAGCTGTGAGTAAAATTACATCATTGACACCATTAAGTCCCTCCCCGTGTCTCTTAAAGCATACTTTACAAGTAAAATCCTAGAAATCCACAAAATCGTCTCTTCATGATAAATTATTATTTGAGAATCTAAATGTAGATTTTCACCATAGAAGTGTTGTATTTTATTTAAAATGTAATTGCTTTTCATTTACACTCTTTAGTCATAGCAAAAGAGTGTAATAGTCTTTGAAAATATAAATATAATATATAAGGCTGTCTACAAAACAGCCAGTAAGATGGATTAATATGATAACTGCAAAAAATAATCGTTAATTAATTTTCAACTTTACTTTCTCCATTTGGTATGTTTCCGAATTCATTTCTCTCCATCTTTGAAATTTTGGGGTTTAAGACATTTTTTTTGTATCTGTTTCAAAGCCGCTGTTCTGATTACCCTAAATATATTTTATTCTGTTTTATTTCTTAAGGACAATGGCATTTTACATAAAACACATTTTACATTTTCTGGATTGTCATTCCAGTAAGTCATTCCAGTAAGTTGCCAGTTTAGAGCATTTGTATAGAATTGGACTGTAATTAGCTTTTTTTTCCTCCACAATTTTTCCAACAATCCCCTCATACCATGCTATTGTGTTTACTTTGAATAGCAGGTGTTATAAAAAATCAAATTTGTATCTTCCATAATTGAGTAGTATTATATGATATTATATATAATATGGTATTATATTATATTTCTTCCCAGTCTTGCTGACTAATTTTTATTTTTAAGTTTTAAGAGTGTCCTGTATATCTCTTTCAAGTGCACTCTTAAATAATCCAAAAATTGTTATTGGATTAGTTGTGTTGTATGTATCAATTTCCTTTTTTACTTCTTTTACTTCTGCTAATAAATATCTTCTTATCTGTAAATTATTTTTAAAAGAATAATTTGGAAGTTCATATTTTTTTGCTAGGTTTGAAATGGTATACTTTCTTTATTAGTGAACAGTGGGTGATATCTGTTCAGACCTCTATCTGCCCCAAACTTAAATGTATTATCTAATCTGTTTGGCATGAAATCAGGATCTTTAGCAATTTCTTGTAACTTAACTATATCTTTCTTAATTTAAAAATGTTTCTTTTTTTCTAACCAAATTCTAAAAGTACTATTAATACAAATATTTTTTATTGATTTAAATGTGTTGCTTTGTTTGGGTAGGAACAGGGATATACTAATAGGTTCCCCATTTGATACATTTCCATTTTACCCCATTTCACTTTAGATTCTTCATTCATCCAAATCAATATAGGTTGAATTTGGGCATCTTTATAATAATTTATTACATTTGGGAATTCTAGTCATCCAAGCCTTTTTGACAACTTAAGAATTTTAAGACTAATCCTAGGTTTCCGATTAGCCCATATATATTTACAAAGTAGATTATTCAATTGTCTAATAACACTTTTTGATATACTAACTGGTAGATTTTGAAAAAGGAAATAAGGAGAATATTCATCTTTATACTCTATTCCTTTCACAATCAATAATAGCCTATATTTATTTGTAAAAATGAATGATATGCAAAGTTTTAAATACAAATAAATCTAAAAACGTCACTTGTTCATGTGCATGAGCAAGTAATCTAATCTTAAAGTCTGGATCGATGCCTGAGTTGACAGAGAAAGTTGATAAGCTGCTTCATGGTACCAATTAACCTGATTGGATTGGTTTGAATTTGCCAACCTGAAACCAATCCTGAAATCCTGAGTTCGTTCAGCGACCTTCGTGGTACAGGCCTTAGATCATCTGATTTCAAGATAAGTTTTGACTTATTTCAACAATGCCACGTGGCATGTTTAGTTATCTGGGGATTCTTTTCTGTCATGTTCTATCCGTTTTATCTGATACTGGCAGAGAGAGAGTCAGAACGTATGATGCAGGTGCATGACATAAGATGCCTCGTTCTGGCTTGTGACAGTTGATAGTGGTGTCAGATTCTTTTTAAAAGAGGAGGATTTGTGAAACTGTGATCAAAGTTGGTGGGGTCTATGCAACCACATGCAATGTTTTAGATCAGTCAATAATAATATTGGAAAAGTTCATTTCTATAATCCTCCAAAACTTGACCTCACATTAAGGGAAAGTGGGGTAAAAAGAGCCAGTTGTTAAATTTAAGCCAAACCCAATGGAACTGTGTATAATATTGAAATAACTGTGCACTTTATTAGGAACATGGTCCAAATAAAGTGCCCGACATGGTCTTCTGCTTTTGTAGTCCATCCGCCTCAAGGTTCAATATGTTCTGCATTCTGAGATGCTATTATGCTCACCACAATTGTACAGAGCGGTTATCTGAGTTACTGTAGCCATTCTGTCAGCTCGAACCAGTCTGGCCATTCTCCATTGACCTCTCTCATCAACAAGGCATTTCTATCCACAAAACTGCCACATACTGGATGTTCTTTGTTTCTGACACCATTTTCACCATTCTAGAGACTGTTGTGTGTGAAAATACCATATCAGCAGTTACAGAAATACTCAAACCAGCTAGTCTGGCATCAACAAATATGCCACGGTCGAGATCACTGATTTTACAAAATAATTTTTCCCCCATTCTTATAGTTAAAGTGAACATTAATTGAAGCTCCTGACCCGTATCGGGATGATTTTATGCATTGTACTGCTGCCACATGATTGGCTGCTTAGATAATTGCATGAATAAGTAGAAGTACAGGTGTTCCTAATAAATGCTCGGTTAGTTTATGTGACCGTATACTTAATTTAATTGAGAGCACATGGGAAAAGTTCAAAAATAAGTATACTAAAACAGTTATTTGCATGTCAAAGTAAATTGTCCTCATGGCAGGTAGTGACTGGTATCTCAAAGGTATCTCACATTTACGAATATATAAAATCATGTAATTTTTTTTAAAGATTATCACTGAATTGGTAAAAAGGCACTTTTATTGTCCAGTCTGCTAATATATTTTTTTAAGCTTTTGGTTTTTTTCCAAAGGATTTTTTTCATAGTTTATCCTGTTTATAGATAAATGAATACCTATAGTATGTGATCATATTACAGATTTCTCACTATTTGAATCACATTTTGTGTACTTTTCTGGGCTCCTTGAAGCATTCATTAGGATCCATATATGTGGATTATTATAGATGCTTTCTTATAATTTGCATTCACCTACTATATAAAATAGCCTAAATCTGTTACATAGGTAGGTGATATAGAAATATAGTGTGCTTTCACATCTGTTTAATTTCTTCTTTCATATAGGACAACTGTTGGCACTGAACTCACCCAATACAATGACTCTAGCATTCAAGAAAGTATTTAGCGATGAAAAGAAAAAGTTACAAGACAAGCTCATCAAGTTAAAGAGGTTAGTTGCTTTCCACCACTATAAATAAGTACAAAAGCATGCAAAAAAAAAAAAACACAGTGAGCCATTAAAGAGGCGCTATGGAGTCTTTGAGTTGTATGCAGCTGTCTTCAAGGTGCTCAAAATATTCTTCCTTTTTATTTGCGTAGCTCCTATTAAATGTAACCTTTCTGTTTTGTAAAAATTTCCTAACAGCTGTTCTGCTCGGCTCAGAAAACACCCAGAATATATACGGCACACTTCCATTTTGATTATAAACATTGACATAGGCTTGTTTTTTCACACTAAACAAAAGCTTTTATACTGTTGTAGTATTTCATCTGAAAAGACTGCCACATATACAGTATGTATATATACAGGAAGTATCAAACTTTTACAATATATATCAAGTAAATCCTTTATTTTGATTGAAAAAAAGTTGACTAGATTTATATTTCAGAACGTCTGCCCGGCAGACGAAAAACGAGCAAAAAAAATCTCATAAACTTCCATTGCAATAGATTCCATCACAAATCTAGCGATCAATACATCAGAGACGTGGGAATGCACACTTTTTACTTGGGCAACCATCTTGCTACCATTTATTAATGCTTTAGCAACCACCTAGCAATGCCTGAATAACCACCCAAAACAACCTTATATTGCATAAATATAAACAGATTTCATTCAAATGATTTTTGATTGTTTTTTTGCCACTGATTTAAACTTTTAACCCTTGTGTTGTGTTAGTTGTTTTGCTATCACCTTTTATGTTTCTGGTCAAAAATGACCGGCCCACTAAGATTGTTAATAATTATCTCATATTGCATATATTATCCCAAGATATTGCATTTCAAAATGTTTATTTATTTATTGATAGAAGGATTCACTGAACTGATCGGGCTAGTGGGGGGAACTCGCTGCAGAAAAATACATAAAAATAATAATTATGTAATGAAATAACAACCACTTGCTTGATCTAAACAAAATAGACTTTACAATGCATATAGCTGATCCTACCAATTCTTAATTAATACTTTCTAATTTGCTGACAAATTAGAACTGTTTTGTTCTCATAATTAGCAAATTTGGTATCACAGCAGTTATATTCAGAGTTGGTAAAAACGTAAAAAAAAAAAAGACAAGATAGCCGTGTGTTATACAGTATATCATTGGAAAGTAATTAAGTAAATTAGTAATATGCAATATACACATTTGTTTCACTTGGACGCCAAACGGCAGTGAGTATTGGTGTATGAAATTCCCACTGACACACATAAAGATAATAAATAGGATGAACTGTTTGTCATGTTTATTCTTATTACATCTTGAAAACATACTTATAACATAGACAATGGCACATTGTTACTATTAGCAGACTATCCTGATTCAAACGTGCCCAAACAGCATAATATGTTTAGTAGGTCTTCAAATATTCCTCAATGAGTATACTGTACATGGAATGACTTGTGTGTGTGTGTGTGTTTGTGTTTGTGTGTGTGTGTGTGTGTGTGTGTTTGTGTGTGTTTGTGTGTGTGTGTGTGTGTGTGTGTGTGTGTGTGTGTGTGTGGGTTTGGTTGGTTGGTTTACAAGGACATTTGTTAAGGTTACAAACTGGTAATTACAAGAGTATTATGCTGTAAACATGGTTTATGAGGACCATAATTCAAATCACTTAAAAAAAACACTAAATAATGTTTTTTTGAAAATGTAAAAATGCAGACAGTTTTTTTGTGAGGGTTAGGTTTATGAGTAGGGTTAGGGTTAGGTTATAGAATATATCGTTTGTACAGTATAAAAACATTATGTCTATGCTAACCTGATAATGCCTCATAATGATAAGTAGACCAACATGTGTGTGTGTGTGTGTGTGTGTGTGTGTATGTGTGTGTGTGTGTGTGTGTGTGTGTGTGTGTGTGTGTGTGTGTGTGCGCATGTCCGAGGACTTTGTGTGTGCAAATACCAAATACACATCCACATATGCGCTCCTCTAAAGGATTTGGATGCTCCGAACCCTTAATATTTCTATATTTGGTCACTTTAGTCCAGGAACACCACAGGTAACAAAGTGAAAGAACATATAATTGTTTTTTGAAAATGATCTTTAAAAAAAAAATTTTGTTCAAATGGAAATTTTCATTTTAATCCAAATTGATAAAATAATCTACAGTTTTCAGAAAAAAAGTTAATCAGTTTTGACCGGAACACAATATACGGTTAAACACGTAAAAATTACCCAAACAAAACAGAATGGTTAAATCACATTTAGAGGTTGTGTCTCAGAAGCTAGCAGGATAGCTACCTAGATTGATTTTTTTCTTTTCTTTTTTTTTTTTTTTTTGGGCATCATAGACCAATTCTGATTCAGCTAAGCTGATGTCCACAAACTCTTGCAATGCAAACCACAATATATACATACAGTATAGAGTATATATTAATTAATTCATTTTTTTTTTTATGTGCCCTGGTTTCCTGATTTGCACAGATGTCATGAAGATAGGACATTTTTGTGTCATATGCTTTCCTTGTAACACATGTCAATAATGGAATGTGCATGACATAACAATAAGCGCATAGATAAAAGACGTTTCACTGTCTTCACAGAGCGACTGGTGTCATATAACAAGTGCACTGCAAGGAGCAAACATTGTGCTTCTGAGTTCTCATTTATTTAACATGGAACTGAATGAAGAACAAAAGGAGCAGCACTTTATTGTAATAAGAAAGACTAAAAAGGGCTTAAGTCGGGGGAGTATTGGGTGCGCAGATGCAGAGACACCAGCAGAAGACCTCACCGGAGTGGTTTATGGAGGAGGTGGAAGAGTGAAGAGTAGTGGCACGGTGAAGAAGGAGGACATATACCCACTCTCACGGCATCAGGCTCAGCTACTTTTGTTCGTTTCTCCCGCCAGCAAGCGACTGGAGCTCCTGTGCAATGTTCAGCTCTTCAGCGCAATCTGTGACCTTGCTCAGGATGATCTCGTGGTGGTCAGATACAAGAAGGGCTTTCAACCATGTCTAGTCAAGAATCTGATGCAAGCAGGCAAGAAAGACAATGCAGGGGGCTTGCAGATGCTGGGATTTGAGCTGGAGTTAGTGGTGAGGTGTTTTTATTTTCCTCTAAATTATAGACAAGTATTTTTATGTCAGAGGTGACGAATTCTGAAATGCATGCATTTTAGTTTTATCAAGTATTACTGATACAAGTTAAGCTAGATCGGCAGCATTTGTGGCATTATGTTGATTACCACAAAAGATCATTTCGACTTGTTCATTCTTAAACAAAAATAAAAACTCAACAGAATAATTCATGATTAAATTCATACAATCATTCAATTTTTAAATCCTTAAAAAAAAAATATCGAGGCTACAGAGAGGCGCTTGCAATTGAACTGAATGGGGCCAAAGCGTAAATGATAAAATACTCACAGTTTCAAAAGCAGCCATAGCCACAAGACATAAACAGTATGTGTTTTAACATGATTTTAGTGTGATAAAAATATTTACTAATCTTTTCTGAGTAAATTAATATCCAATTTTTAACAGAAGAATTAATGTAAGTGCTAAGTTTCAAATTTCTGTCTTTAAACCCTCCAAAATTTGGCCCCATTCACTTCCATTGTAGGTGCCTCACTGTAATCTAACTTTTTGCTTTTTTTTAAAGAAACGGAGGGACGAGTCGAAATTAATTTTTGTGGTAATCAACATCATGCCACAAATGCTGTTGATTGAACTTAACTTGTATTGAACCTGGAATATTCCTTTAAGGCTATAAATTACTTTATACATTTAATTAAAATTACTTTGGGACCACTTAATAAATGTAATTGTGAACATAGCTAAGAAAAGTAAAGTGAGAAAAGTTCTTACAGTTGTTTTTTGTAGATGCCAGTTGGTATGCATTAAAATTCATGCATTTTCAGTATGCCTTAAGTGTCCAAATAAGTTTTGGTGCCACCGTATGTACAAAAATTCCCTTATCACAGTCTGAATCACCATGCTATAGATGATGTGTTATATAATCAAAACATTCACTGTTTAACTATGACAACCATGTATCGATCAACCTCTAGATAACATATACAAAAAACTTGAAAATTGTTACACTGATGACATTTTTCTTGACATACGTTTGATTTTTCTCACAGGACAATGAGCAAGATATTTTGTCCAAGAAATCTGCCCCTCTGCCCTTGTTCAGTGCAGCTGACATTGTCCAGGTGGCTCCGTCGCATTTAAACACCAGGCAACCACTGAGAGATGGCCTTGCTTTGGGTCAGTTTTTATTTGTTTTTTTAGTTAAGGAAAACATGTTCAAGGAATCAGTTTTGTGAGATGTTAACCCACAAACGCCTGCAGAAGGGGGCTATTGTAGGTTAAGAGAGAGATCTTATGACTACACCATGTAAAAGATTGTTATCTTAAACTGGAAATACTGTCTAAGGAAAACTATGTATTATCAGTCTCAAAGCACTGTGAACAATTCATAGCACAAGCTTCTAGCATACTTCATTGCATACATTCTAAGACGTTAATGGGGTCACATGACTTAGGAATGGAGTCACATGAATGAAATCAGGTTATGATACCTCAAGTGATATGAAATGATACTTAAAATCAGATTATTTATCTATTTTTACCCTTCTTAGGCTTGAACAAGAAAGCTGTGTCTCAAATCAATTCTATGCCAGCTCTCAACTCACGCAATGCAAGAAAAGGAAGTACACTCTCCAAAGAGTTTATGTCCATTCAGGCCTTGTCCCATTATTCGTTAGACGTGGGATCCATGGTGGAGGTCATAACTGGGAATGGACTGACCATATATGGGGTTATCAGGTGGATTGGAGTTCCAGAAGGAAAGAAAAATTGCTGGGTGGGACTTGAGCTGGTGAGCTGTTCCATCAACATTTTATTCAGTTCAAAACATCTGCCATTCTACTATGGTGTGTTGTGCATGAGAGCATATTATTAAATATGTCAAATCCTTTCAGGAAAATGAGATGACAACTTGTTCAGATGGGATGTTTGGTACAAAGCAGTATTTCACCTGTCAAGGAAACAGAGCATTATTTGTGCCCTTGAACAATTGCAAGCCGGACAGTAGGTTTCTGTTGACCTTGACCGAGATCCCGAAACCACCTGAAACTCCCTCAAGTGAGATTTTCTGTGGTTTATTTTACAGTTTAAAGTAATCAACACTTAAAATACTTTCTCTTACCCCAGTTTAATATGCAGATATATACACTGTATAAACACTGTTGCTCTGTAGTAAATTCAACATTGCTTTTGTTTGAGCAGCCCGACAAAGCAACATTGGTTTAACCAATGTTGTAAATTTGGGGCGGAGCTTAACATTTTTTAGAACCGTAGCAAAAGGGCGAGTGTTTGTGAAACCTGTTTGAAAACAATCATTTTTGAAATAGAGTATAACAGAAGGGTTCCAGAAGTTAAAATCCCTTTAATATTTCAACCCGATATCACGCCGAGGCGTGAAATAGACACGCCGGTCCACTCGCGGATGCGTGTCGGTGTCACGCTTTGCCTCCTCCAGGCGTGTACATGACACGCGCGCGTCTACGTAGAATACCGGCAGGGGGCGATCGTTTCCTCGACGCCAACAACTCTCCGCGCACCAAAGAGGAAGCGATACCGTTGTCGTCGCGTTGCACGTTCGTGCGGGCGGGATGCCGGCCAATTTCGCCGGTTACTTTCACTTGTGACCATATGTGACAAATAAAGGTTCATTACAGTGCTGCTTTCATGAAGAAATCCTAACGTTGCTGTAGCCTAACGTTGTTATATGTGTGTGTGTGTGTGTGTGTGTGGGCTGTCGAGTATCTTGTGCTGATGTAAATAAATACATAAATATATATATATATATATATATATATATATATATATATATTTTTATTTAAAAAGTGTATTTATGTACAAAAATATATATACCGCTAACCGGAACTGGAGAACGCGATGTATCGCTTCCTCTTTGGTGCGCGGACAGTTGTTGGCGTCGAGGAAACGATCGCCCCCTGCCGGTATTCTACGTAGACGCGCGCGTGTCATGTACACGCCTGGAGGAGGCAAAGCGTGAAATAGACACGCATCCGCGAGTGGACCGGCGTGTCTATTTCACGCCTCGGCGTGATACCGGGTTGAATATTTCCATAGGCAAATAATTTTTAAATGATTACAATAAATACACCTTTTAAGCCAGACCTACCTTGAGCTCCGAGGTTGTTAATCAATGATATATGCTTCTATTGAAGCCATCAGTCAGAGTTATTTCAACTTAATTTTAGAAATAGTGTTTAATAGCAGAATTCCTGGTGAAGAACTACACTTCCCATGATTCTGAAGAAAAAGCTCCTCCAATCAGTGAGTCGCGGCCAACAAAGCGTGCCAAACAAGCACTGCAGCGACCGCCCACTTGCATGACCTACTGTGAATGACGCAATCGAGTTGGTCTCCCTACACTCTTATATATCTGAATTTTTTGCAATAAAACTAAAATATATTGTTTCTGTACTTATAATGAACAAGTTTAAATCAATAGCTTTTTATTTTTCCATAGTTTTTCATTTGATTACATCATTCGCAATGCTTCGCTTCATAGGATTGTAGTTCATTTCCTCATTAAAGACGTTAAGTACACAGTCTTGTACCTGTGTCTTTTTGTCTGATTTTCAAATACTTTTTTTTGCTTCAAATAAAATTTTGCATTGCTTCGATTCACTTCGGAGGTGGTTGATTTAGTAAATTGCTTACAATTCTTTTATAAAGGTATTTATGAAATGTCTAATGAAAATATTAATGGGGAAAAACTTCCGGAAACAAGACGGCTGAAAAAGTGTCCGGGCGCTGTTACACTTTATTTCATTTATTGCCACTAGTGGCCCAGAAATTACACTCTGCACCTTTAAATTAGCTTAATTATTCCACCTATACTTCCCTGTGTAGGATAGACACATGTATTATCCATACAGAAAACAAAAAGAGGCAATGTTATAAAATCCACATATTTTCCTTTAGTCACACTCCTGGAAGATTTAAATGAAGATGTTCCCCCTGTTGCTGAGCCAGAAGTATTGTCTCGTCTGGTGGGCAGAATGAGGGGAATCCAAGGTCAATTGAATTCCTGCTATCTCGATGCCACGCTTTTCAGGTAAGAATCTCAAGAATCATGTAACCTGTTGCACTTAGTATTTTTGTAAATGCTATTGATATAATTCTATTATCAATTCCTCAAATGTGTTGATGAAATGTTTCTTTTTTCTCTGCTTTTACAGTCTTTTCACATCATCTGTAGCATTTGACAGAGTTTTTAACAAATCGGCAGATAAAGAGGATGGCATTTCACACATTTTAAGACGAGATATTGTGAACTGTTTACGCAGGTAAAAAACTATTTTCTCATATGTTAACCTCTTACCTCAAGACTACAGACTTTGTTCAGCCCAAACCTTAAACCCCTTGATATCTATAGTGTAATACATCACACACATATTACAGCCGTCTCACAACCGTGAGAGAATGAATGCAAAGCCACATCTGTGGGGCTTGAGGAAACACACTTCATAGGGGTTTATGCATTTATAATCATCATTGAATTCACAGTTCATTACATAAAACCTCTACCTCTCTCTACAGATCTGGCTTTGTTCCAGCAGAAAGTGTAATGAACTTTCGTAAACAGCTTGGCTGCAAGTCATTTGCCACAGAAGAGAAAGGTATTCCTTAGATAATTGGGGGCTATTTCCTTGTTTGATGTAATTGGATATTTATTGGCTGCTATTACAATTATTATACGAAAATGCTTCATGCTCAGGAGTGAAACAAAAATAACACCAGCTAGTACTGATGAAACTATTGAAGGCACTGATATACGTTTTCATGGTTATTTCCTACAGATACAGAGGAGTTCATCACCATTCTACTAAAGCATGTTTTACACATAGAGCCATTGCTTAAAATGCTCAGGTTTGTTTCAGTTGCACTACTTGTCCATGTCTGGTTATCTGAGACTTTACATACAGTAGATATATTTTGACATTTATCCCAAATATGTCACAGACCTCTAACAAATTGGTTATGCACATAGAGATGAAAAAGTATTTTTATTTCACTCTAGATCCTGCAAGCAAAGTTGTCTTTCAGATGCTGACAAAGTGTATATTAAGGAAACACTATACATTTTAAAATAAATAGCCTTCACTTAAACTGTGTATCTTAATGCCTGGATGTGCTCTTATAGGTCACATGGAGAGTCATCACAGGATGCCTATATGCATCAGATCATCGTAGAGAAGAATCAGGTGGGAGCGGTGCCTTCAGTTCAACAACTGCTTGAGACCTCATTTGTGTCCTGTGATCTCAAATTCACAGAGGTTTGTTAACGTCTTCTTAACTGTCTATGGATACCAAATATTTCAAACAACAACATACTTAAATAGAAGTGTGCATTATTAATAAAACCTTTATTTATTTCAGATTCCATCTTGCCTGATAGTTCAGATGCCACGGTACGGAAAGAAGTTCAAGATGTTTTCTAAAATCATTCCCTCAACAGAGCTGGACATCACAGACATCTTGCATTGTGGTGAGTTTATCAAGCATACCTTACTTCTAAGTGAACCTTTCTGATCCTGATAACACTAGTTCTGTAGAATCAGCAGGGCCGTAACCACCGTAGCCATTGAGAGGGACATGTTCCACCCAATATTCATAATACACATATGGGATTTTTCCATTGTTGATTATTAAACTATTATATCTGCCCCACCCCAATCCTGAATACGTGGTTACATCATTGGGAATCAGATATTACAATATGAAGTTCCAAATGTAAGTTCTGGAGGAGCTAATTCGTCTAAGGGTATACAGTATAAGCAGCTCTTTTCCTCACAGCAGTGACAATTCTCCCAGCATCCCTCCACCTCCCCATCTAAACCTTTATATTTTATAATGCCTATACCAATTGACCCTTTGCTAAGCTCCACCCCCCTTTGGTACTGCTGCTTGCTCTGACAAGCTCTGCAGAACTTCCCATAGGGATGAATGGGAGATTGGTGAAAATAATTGATAATATTTGTATGTGGGTTGGAATGAAGAATTACATTTCAAAGCATATTTATCTGACATTTTTTGTAAAAGAAATAGTTAATTCACACAGTAATTTGATTGAAAACTGTGGAGACTGTGAATCAGATAACAAAACACACTAGATGACATTAAGTGAACAGAATTGCTCATAAAGTTTTATAACACACTTACTATGAGGCTGTAAACACTTTATTTACTATCACCTTTACTAAGACCTGAATCAATACATAAATTAATTTACGTTAAATTATTAGCTTTTATTTACCTTGGAGAAAATGTAGGTGTCCTTGCTGATGATATACATGTTCATTTGGGAATTAGGGTGACAGTTTAATTCACAGCATGCTCTTCTCGAGATTAATTTTTAAAAAAAAAATTTAAAAAGAAAGAAAAAACGCAGCGTGTATCCTCTCTTAGTCACTATTACAAGTGACCCAGACATGGCCGTATCCAAAAACTACATTTTCTAGCAGTTTTGGTGGGTGAAATGTATTGATTTCCCTTATCGACATATGTGCATTTTAAGACGTTGGATAATAATAGCTTTAAAACCATGTCAGTGTGCAGTAGCATAAAAGATCTTTTTGGATTTTAATGATTAAAAATGTGTCTGAAGCATTACATAAATATAGGAAAAATGTGTTTTATACAAAATTATATCTATACAATAGTACGATACTGTATTATGACACTATACTTATGAAATTCAGTTGAACCTATAGGCTTCACTCTAATTACAATAACGCACTAAAGAACATCTCTGTGGTAATTAGGCCTACATTGTTTAATTAGATAATTAATTTGCAAATGTTACCGGCCTCTGCTAGGATAATCTTGCAATTATAATAAAAATATATAGTGGTTACCTCGTCATTTTAACATGCATTTCAACCCTACACAATATGAAAGAAAAGCATATCATTATCAGTCCGTTTCTCTAGTTACCTCATAACGCTTTGGCCGGTAAGGTGACTGCCCTGCCCAGTTTGTTGACATAGTCCAGGATAGTGGAGCACAAAGCCCGCCCCCAGCCGATTTTATTGGTTAACTCAAGCAAGCAGCCACCTGAGAAGGTCGGTTAAAGCACCAAAGAGTTATTATAAGGCAATTATTTTATGACATTTAATATACTCCTCTGGAAAAAATACCGAGGTCCGGACCTCGGTGTCCTCAATGGTGTATACGGCCATGGACCCAGATCATTCCTATAAAATTTGGCATAAAACTACTCAAACACATGTTACTACCGTAGACTTGTTGGAAAAAAAGCAAGTGCTTGTAGAGAAATGGTAGATGGCAACAGTTGCTAAGATAGGATTGGTCAGAAACTATTGCTGTCTGTCAGTTAACATTTTAACTGTGATTAACCGCATAATTTTTTGTAGTTAATCGCGATTAATCGCAGATTTTGAAAGTGCTGAAATTTGGCACTATATACAGTATACTCCCTTTCCTGTAAAAATGCTTTTTTTTACATCTTAGGAGTTTTTAAAAAAAACAATATGTAACAATATAATGCTTCAAAACAAAGACTTCCACCGTATAAAGACAGAAATGCACTAAAAAAAAGCACCATTTCAAGTCAAGTCAAGTCAAGTGGTTTTTAGTCATCCAAAACATTTCTCAAAGTATAATTGGAAGTTTTACTACATTGAAAGAGCTAGTCTCCCCATAGGTTGCATCGTCATTGCAATGGGCATTAAATCTCTAACCTTCCATCCACCACAATATCAATCTGCCTGTAGACTGTGGCTATCCGCCTTCCAATATCATTAATCATCAAGCCACGTTCATGATTCACATTAGGGCGTCAATGCCAGAGTCAGTCGCCACTTTGAAATCCACATAAAAAGTGCTTGCAGACAAAAACATACCATTCTGCGTTTTGGTGATAGTTAATACTTGGTGTGCTTCTGTGGTGATTAAAATGCACCTTACTTAGGCTGAAAAATACTTGATTTCTGTCACAAATTCCAGCTAGGCTTGATGAACCAGTGAACTTGTGACATTGCAGGTGCAAAGTCTCTCAATTTCTCAACTTCTCTTTTCTCTGGCAGCCCCCGGAGAGTGTTTTCTATGTGGCCATCTAGCGGAATATGAGTGTGCCCAGTGCTTGACGGACCGTAAGCTTCAACCGGGCAGAATCAAGCAGTACTGCTCCACCTGCAACACACAGGTAGTTCACCTGAAGATAAAAGCGAATACTGCCTTTTTTTTAACCTTTCATCTCTTTTGCTATAGTGCTGATGGAATCCCTCCTGTAAATTCTTGTTTTTTCACTGTCTCATTATTGTCCCTTCACTAACTGTCAAACCCAAACTGTTCTTGCTGTTTTTAGGTTCACATGCATCCCTCCCGACAGGGACACATTCCTCACAAACTTACCGTCCCTGATCATCTTCCAGCAAATGCACCTGTACAGAGGCACCAGATGAAGCTCTTTGCAGTTCTTTGTATTAAAACGAGCCATTATGTCTCTTTTGTCAAATACGGCCCTGACCCACGATCATGGATCTTCTTCGATAGCATGGCTGACCGATGTGGTATGTCATAACTTATACTGAAGCACCAACATATTTAAAACACAAAACTCTCTTTAATTTGCCCCAGATCCCTTGTATAATTATTTATTTCTGAGGTTTCATAGTAACTCTTCTTGTTACTATCACTCTTTTACTGACTACAACTATCCTATTTTTATCCTCAGGGGATGATAACGATGGATACAATATTCCGGTGATTATGGCCTGCCCTGAGGTTGGAGACTTTCTATCCCAGTCTGAAGAGGAGCTCTCCACAGCTGATCTGAGTCAGTGTCCTGAGTTGGTGCGCAGACTGCTGTGTGATTCATACATGTGTCTATATGAAATCACAGATAATAACCCTCAGCATCATGGATGAGCTGAGACTGTTTCCATTATAGTCTTATGATATATTTGGACTGCTGTGTGTGTCCACGCTATCTCTGTTGTGTCATTACATCAACATAGTTCCAGCTAAGGCATTTTATCAGGCAGCTATATACACTTTTGATACTGATTTAAAGGTTTGGGAAGGAGACATATTAAAAGGAAAATTTGTATTTTATTTTTATATGACAAAAAGAATCAGGATGTTATTTGAAGGTTCATTATGATTACATGGCTTATTGTTTAGATTATTTATTTGTAATAGAAGCTGTTTGTATTTGTATTAAATAAACTTAGATTGGCGCTAATTGATCCATGACACAGGTTGGAGTGCACAAATCTGAAATGATTAAACATGTAACAGATGGAATTATATGAATTAGACAAATCATTATCTTATCCATAGTTAATATTATGTCATGTTTCAGGCAGATTTTAAGTCTATCTTTACTTTATTTTTGAGTCGACGACCTACTGTATGAGCACCAAACATTTGGCTTCTACATATGCGGTGCAATGACTAGGAACAACAAGTAGGACTATAGTGACCTCCTATGGAAATATCAAAGCATTGACTGTCTAATAACCATGTTTTTAAAGGGTTGGTATAACTAAATAAATAAAATTTAAAAAAAAAAATATATATATATATATATATATATATATATATTACTATAGATCTTATAAATAAACAAAATATTCTTTAGGTAAAACATAAGCCTACCAAACATTTGGGGGAAAAGTTACAGCCCATCATAGAACCAAAATTATGATTGTTTATTGTATAGCTTGTTAGGCCCAGCTGTAGGTTGAACCAACCTGTTCTTTACCTAAACTCTGAATGCTATCATATTTAGGTTAATCATTGTTCTGCCAGTTGCTAAAGACACAAAGACCATATATAACACAGTTTCGAAATGCTAATTTCCGCCTTTGTGTCCTACAACTCCAATTCTGAAAAAGTTGGGAAAGTATGAAAAATGCTAATAAAAACAAAAAGGAGTGATTTGTAAAATATTCCTTTGCTATTTTTAAAGCACTGCAACTAAACATTATATGATGTTTTACCCTGTGAATTTCATTTTTGTTTCTCTTTAATGTACAGTAATTTCAAATCAGATGATGGTAACATGCTCCAAATAAGTTGGGACAGTTTACCACTGTGAAACATCACATTTCTTCTAATAACACTTATTTAGCTGCACAATTGTATGGGGTCTTCGTTGCCGTATGGTGCACTTCATAATGCACCAAAGATTCTCAATTGGAGATGTTCAGGACTACAGGCAGGCCAATCTAGCACCCGCACTCTGCTTATTCAGCCAGTATATGGTTGGAAGTTGAAAGTCCTGCTGAAAATGATGGGATGTCCATTTACATTTATGCATTGGCAGACACTTTTATCCAAAGCGACTTACAGTGCCCTTATTACAGGGACAATCCCCCCAGAGCAACCTGGAGTTAAGTGTCTTGCTCAAGGACACAACGGTGGTGGCTATGGGGATCGAACCAGCAACCTTCTGATTACCAGTTAAGTGCTTGAGCCCACTACACCACCACCATGTCCATGGAAAAGATGATGCTGGGAAATTGTGGAGAAAAGGGGATAAAATAAAAAAATTGTGAAAGTGTTAAATAACAGGGGGATTACAGAAATTATGCAAGTAGTTTTATTCAGATGGTCATGTGATTCTAACATGGCTGCCTTCATGAGGGGACCCTCTCTATGTGGAATAAAACTGTTTTAATAAGGTCTGACCCAAGTCATCATCTCGTGTGTGTGGTCATGAGTCCATAAAAAATGTTTTTCAAAATACTATTTATTACCTTTAGGTGTAAACTTTTTGATTTTATTTATTAAGAAAATTTGCTAAGTGTACCTTTAAAGGTATATTCGATGACCTGTGAACTGAAAAGTGACTGTAATAACTCTATTAACATTGTTTTCTTGAACTGACCACTTAGATAAACGGAAAAAAAGTGAATGCTATTCTGAATTATATGAAACTGAGTGTGAGGCATTCTTGATTATTCTCATTCTCATTTTTATATTTATCTTTATTACTTACTTTCAAGTCTCTCTTATAACTGATACCACGTGGCTATAACGCCATAGTAAGTGCGTAGTGACGGTGAGGAGAGAATCTGTGCGGGCACGCTGTATGGGAGGAGCCAGAGGCCGGAATAACGCCTTTTTATCCTTTTAAACGCGTCTGACATGCGCAGTTCTTGAAATTTCGGGCTTGGTCTGTTACACAACTGTTTTTTCTTCATTCTGCCCACAGCTCCTCGCCGGCATTTTACTTTAACAGGCTCTTAACTGTGTTAAATAAAAAATAAGACTCATAGAAATGAGTGGGGGGCATTCACACAACGACTCCCAGGTAAAGTGTGTGTGATTTAACTCAGTCAATTATTTATTTTCTTTCTTGATGGTTTGTAGTCAGTAGCTCGGCTGTTTAAATTCCATCCGCAGCGGCAGTTCTTCCTCAGCATGCTAACAGACACAAGAAGTCGGATTTGAATGTAATAATTATACATATTTGGTCCGTTTTGTAATGTACAGCGTTTCTAACATAAACATTACATAACGAATGTTTTATCAAGCGAATAAGAACTTTATACAGTCCTTTGCAGTGGTGGTATTTAAACGCAATTTTGTGAACAGGCTTGTTAGCTCTAGAGCTAACGCGCTGACTAACATCAAGTTGAAAGTTAGCAGCATTTTGACATGGCACGATTTCACATTAACTTATACACCACTATTTGTTCCGCAGATCGACTCGGGATCCAGATATAATGGTGAGTGGGACTTGTCAAATCAAAACACTATCATAACACACCATTTTACGGGGTTGAGCTCTAACCTGATCGTTCAGCAGCTTGCTTGACGAGCAGTTAGTTCTAATGACAGAAATGGCGTCCCAGAGACTAAGTCCCCTCTCGCTCTGACAAGCGCCTATTGTTCACATTGAGCCCTTTTAAATCATATTTATTTAGCATTTTTGTCAACGGGAGAGCGTGATCTTGAAAGAGAGAGAGATTATTTGCCTAATCACGTAGCTTCTTTGTTTTCTGGAGGCGGAAATATATCGAAAAAGGCTTGTGAAAGTGAGGTTTTGGGGGTTGAGGACTTAGTCTCTGCGCCATTTTCTTTTTCTCTGAGTGTAGTGCACATCAGCGTGATTATGGAGGCGAAGAATTGAGAAACGCGTGTGACCTGTTTTGAATCCATGCACGAAAATAAACGCACAACCTCAAAACCATGCTTATTTGATAATACTTTTTTTAAAATGCACCTTTACTCATTAAAGCTCTAGATGTAATTATGGAGGAATCTAGTCTCTATTAAAACTAATTTCTTATTGAAAGAGGCCTGCTGTGGTCTTAATTTAAATCACAAAATCAATATTAAAACAAGACTTGGTGGAAATTTTAAATTGGCCACTACTTGGGATTTCACTGAATTTGAAGTCTACACGATTATACACGAGTGTCAATGTGTGGGCTCAATTTAACAAAGTAGAAAAAATGCAGTGTCAGTCAGGGGTATTGTTGAAGTCACATCTTTATTATAGCTTTAGTTTGACTTTTTGCATATTTAGTTTTTTCCCCTCATCCTACAGATCTCGATGAATAGGAAGGACTAATTGTTTTTTTCCCATATCTATACAGTTTCAGACTTTGGCATGTCACAGCAACCAATCCCACAGCTCATGAGCACTTTGACAAAAATAGTCCTAAATAGTATCTTTTTAAGCATATTCATTCTTAAAAAGTTATTTAATGGGTATAAATGTTCACTTTTCAGATTGACTTTTCTGTGATCCGCAAACTGCATAGTTTTTACACTAAGGATCTGTAGCCTGTGACTGTGCTGTTTAAGCTGCTCCCTTCTAGCACCTCACACGAGTTTACATCTTGTATTATATACATTGATAACGTCACATTCCACTAAACATCCAAGTTCTTGTTGCCATATGGGCATAAAACTCATATGTAGATTTTTACCCATGCTTTACTATGTTTGCATGCAAAATAGCCTACATACCACAAAAAAATTTTATATCACCGGGATCATAAAATTGTACAGTGAATCCCATCAAAATAAAATATCTACCATATTGCCAAAGTTAGATGTATAGATCAATGTGTGCCGCCTATTTAGCTTTAAAAGAGTTTGCTGAAATTATGAGAACATTCTAGTGTACTTAAAGGAATATTTTGGGTTCAATACAGGTTAAGCTCAATTGACAACATTTGTGGCATAATGTTGATTACCACAAACATTTATTTAGTCTCTTCCCTTTTTTTCTTATTCTTTACAAAAATCTGGGCTACACGTACAATACGTAAACGTTAAAATACTCACTGTTTCTAAAGTATAGCCACAAGACGTAAACGATATGTGTTGACATGACTTGTGTGATAAAATCGCTTCCTATCTTTTCTGTGTAAAGTTATAACCAATTTTATAACACCGTAGACACTCAAATAATCCTAAAAATTATGATTTATACAACTTTACCGCTCAAATAATACACAAGCTTTAACAGAAGAATTAATGCATGTTTTTATAAAAATGGAACCCTCCAAAATTGGCCCCGTTCACTTCCATTGTAAGTGCTTCACTGTAACATATATATATATATATAGGCCTTTTTTTTTTTAAGTTAAGGAGTGACAAGTTGAAATAAATGTTTGTGGTGATCAAAATTATACCACAAATATGTTGCCGCTTGAGCTTTATTGTGTTGAACCCAGAATATTCCTTTTAAGCCATTGCTGATGGTATATGACTAGGACATGTATGACAACCTCAAACACAAGTTGTCCAAAATGACGTACTATACACTTACAGAATACACTACACTTAGCCTTGTAGTGTATGAATTTTCAGAGTGTAGTATTGTCCCAAATGGAACACTTAATGTTTTTTCACTACACTGAAGCATTTTCCGTTTAGCGGTTGATTTGAAGTGATGTTTCTAAAGCATGTGATGGGTTACCATGCAGTTCAACACTTATATCTAAAATAATGAACATTCACACTGCATGAGGTGATGGTAACTCACATTTGTAAGGTGCTGTCTTCTCTGAAGTTTTGCTTGTTGCCACATTCTCCATTATTTATATTTAATTGTTTTGTCAGACCAGCTTTACAGCCAAGTAGCTCCACCCCAACCGCTACAGCAAGCTGCGAGTGCTGAATGCATGAAGTATTCCACACTCCGTATTTACCGTTGAAGAAGTACATCATACAGGGACTCTTAGTAAATTTATTTTTGTTGCATTTTCTGTGTAAACATGCAACTCGCACAACTTGAACTACAAAATGGCATAGACCAGTACAGAACCACAAGATGGGTTGGAGCTATCTGTATTGGTTTGACCAATACAACACTTAAAAGTTCACACTCCATGCAAAGATCTCCATGTGAAATGTAATTGTCTATATACTACATTTAGAGCCCATTTTAGTATAAGCACTATTTGTTTATTTTGTATGGTTACAATTCATCCAGTATATGCGTTTCAGCCATACAATAACTAATTTCTGTGCATCTTCCTCTTTGTGTTTTGAAGCTAGCATATAAAATTTCTGCTGACAATGAACTTGTCCACTAGAGGGTACAGTTCACAAATAAGTTCTCCCACAGCCCCAGATGTGCATGTGTTTTGCTGAAGGGCAAAATGAACATGGTGAATACAGGCACTATATTGCCTTTAAAGAGTAATTGCTTTTCTGTATGTTTAATCCTGTAAAATAGATCATATAAATTATATTGTAAGAATAAAGGACCTTATGAATAAATGAAAAGCAATTTCATGTTAAACATTTGTGATATATTGATGAAAACATGCATAAACGGGTGGGAAAAATAAGAATATGCTTACATGCTTAAACCGAGGAGTGTGCATCGGTAGACAAAGGTTTGTTGCAATAAAAGTAATCGTTCACCCAAAAATTGGATTGGGTGAGAAACAAATAAATATTTACGTCCTTTTCACTATAATTGTTTACTTCCAGTCTCTCTCTGATGCACGTCCACGTAGGGAATCTATTCACACCGCCCTCACTTGAGCACGCTGGCATGAACAACAATATATTATATTTATATAGTTTTTTTGCATAATCAGTTTTGAATACCTTTACATTATTGTGTGGAACTAATTGGGAGTACACTTTAATATGTAAAGAAACAGAAACCTCTAATTACACATTATTTCAATATAAATGTATAGCTTATTAAGAAACACTTTATTATTAACTAGTATACTGGATAATGTAGCAGCAAAATTAACAGTAACTCCAGTCTTCAAGTCTTCAGTAGAAAAGAAGCCAGTGTTATATTTTTCCCTTTTTTTTTTTTTTTTAAATGTTTCAACTTGCATCTGGACTTTAAAGGATTCAGATCTCTCTTTTTTTTTTTTGTTCAATTTAGTTGTAAGACATCAGTCCACTTTTCATTCACACAGTTATTTTTTTTTAACCAATTAAATTTAAATATTTGTATACATTGTAAACAAATACTAATGATGACAATAATACATTGTTATTAGTATTATTTACTTTTAATTTTAAATACAACAGAAATATATTTCAATCGTGCACTTTTTAAACCCTCACGCTTTTATTTTGACATTCTAAACTCTCCAGGAAGTCCTGTATGTGTCTGTTTGTAGGCAAGTTTACAGTAGTTTAATTTGCGTCTTATTCAAATTCTGGTAAAATGCTCCTACAGTGCCATTCTAAATGCATATGATAAGTGAACCAAACTATTGCGCATCATCATCTGAGATGTTATCTGTGAGTAGTAGTAGTAAAGTAGCAGACGTAGAGCTAAACTTATCCAATTTATTGTTTGACATATTTATTTTAGAGCTTGAATTGATCATCTAATCTGACTGTTCATCAAAACAGACTATTTAAAATAATCTTTTACGAGCGGTCATCGTTGCTGTGCGACTAAGTGAATGCCGTGTAAGAATTTCGCAAGATTGATGAGAGAGGGATCCCTTCTAGACATGACCCACCGAGTCCCCTCGTGGATGTGCATCGGCAAGCAACTGGAAGTAAACAATTATAGTGAAAAGGATTTAAATATTGATCTGTTTCTCACCTAAAGTGATCGTTTTGTTTTAGAAGACACTGGAGTCATTTGGATTACTTTTACTATGATTGTCTGTGCTTTTTGGAGCTTTAAAGTACTGATCACCATCCTCTTGCATTGTATGGGCCTACAGAGCTGAGATAGTCTTCTAAAAATCTCTGTTTGTGTTTAAGAAAAAAAAGTCATAAATATCTAGATTGGCATCTGGGTGAGGAAATGAGGAAAGACTGGGTGAACTATCCCTTTAATGCATTCATTCCTGATAAAGGATTAGGTTTCATGTCCTTACTAAGAACTCCTACCCCTCTTAATGCTTGAATGCATTCTAATGTAACGTGAGGTTGGTTGTTTCTCATTGGTCTTAAAGGATTTTGGGATTGTATGGATTCCAGCATCTTGTACATTTCCTGCTCATTCTTTTGGTCCTTGTTACAGAATGGGAGATTGTTTTGCTTTGGACTTATTATAAAGAACCTCTCTCATTGTTTTCTACAGTGTCGGTGTGACATGTCTGCCCCACTTTTAACCATAACCAACCTACAAATTTCCTAAAGCAATTGCTGCCTCTGAGTAAACTAGCACAGCTGAACCATGCAAAGAATGGGTCCTCTATAAACACTATATATAACTGAGGGAGAGTAAGAACTGGACACTTCACCTTGAGAGGTAAAGTGCCAAAATCTACAAGGTATGACTAATGTGTCCACAGTAGGTTAGGCAAGGACATGCAAAAATGTGTCATGCTGTACTTATTTCAAACCAGTTGTCTGTAAATGGTCTTCGGTGTTTGGCAGGCTCATGCAGGTTGGTCTGAAATGGGTTTTTGCAACACAGTGAACTAACTCAGTTTGAACAGATCATCATACCTTTGCTTGGTTGTTATTGTTTGTTGGATGACAGTTGAATACCTTTAGAAATAAACACTTGGCTACATTTTTATTTTAATATGGTAGTCAGTTTGCTTTTATTCTCTTTCATACCTCCAGATACCCTTTTCAAAGGCAGTTAGCCATGCTTTTAAATCTGGCTTTCCTGTTCCAGGGACGTACTGTTGTTCCCAGGTGTTCTTTGGTTTTTGAATGTTCTACTGTAAATAAAACATTTAATTTCTTTTTGGCAGATTCTCACAAACATAAAGAAAAATACAAGGACAAAGAGCACAAACATAAGGACCACAAAAAAGACAAAGAACGTGAGAAATCAAAGCACAGCAACAGGTATGACAAACTTTAATTATATTTTGGGCCCCTATCATCACTGTGTCTCTGTACAGTTGATATATTTCCAGTTTATGGTCCAGTTTACTCTTTATGGGGTGTTTTTGATAAGCAGGGCGTGGCATTCAGTGATCATACCACAGGAAGGAATGTTGGCTTTACAGTAACTTCCTTTGTAAACACTATAATTTCATTGGAGATTTTTTTGTTGATTTTCTGTGCCATTGTGGCAATTAGATCACGGTATGTTTTCTTGCTTTTTGGCAGTAACCACAGGGATTTCTCTGAGAAGAAGCACAGAGATAAAGATAAAGAAAGACTGAAGCTCAAAGATGGATCTTCAGACAAGCAGAAGGACAAATACAAAGAGAAGAAGAAGGAGGTGGGCAGATTCCTCTGTTACTTTTCACATCGCAGCAGTTTTATCTGAGCTAAACCCTCTGGCTTTGGAGGAGTTGTAAATAGTCTTTTGTGATTCACACAACGTTGAGTGCTGTTATTGACCTTTTTTTTTTTTTTCTTCCTTTTTTTCATTTCCTTCCACAACAGTATTTAGATGGCAAGCCCAAAAAAGAAAAAGAGAATGGATTTGCAAGGTGAGTGGCAGCTCAAAATATGACGGGTGATGATTTGATGTAGGATATGATAATTTAGTTTTTTCATTGAAGTGTAACTTTGATCAGTATACGTTGACATTTTTTGTGTGTAAAAACAATCTCACAATTTTTTTCTGTGTATGTGCAATGAGATACAGCACTTTGCTGCATTCACACACACAGGCTTTTGAGACAGATAAACTTTTTGTGCCCCATTATTCAATAATGGCTTCTTTGCAACACCTGCATTACATTTGCGACCAGTCCACAAAACAATTTGCAACCAAAATTTCAAGAAACACTGAGGCGTTGTTGTTTCGGGTTTAAATTCTGAACAAGCCATTCTTGCAGCTTAGTTTTAATAAATGGTCTTTTTGTACGGGGAAATTTCTGGGTCACATTATGTTTTCATTGTACAATTACCTCTCTAAAAAATCAAGGATGACTAGGCCCCATTTAAACCACAGATTAACACGCGTTTTCACGATCAGATCACTATCCAATAGCACTTGATCACATTTAATTACAGGTGTAAATGCACCCAAGACGTATTGTGATCGGGTCACTGAAACTGAAATCACTCAAAAGTGGTCAGGGATGGATTCTGGCCACATTAAACAGGGCCTGAAATTCGACACGGGGTTGGTGGTATTGTACTCAATTTTAAGTTCCCGTACACTTTTTTCACTTCAACATGTAGCTGACAATTAGTAATCCAATCCATTCAGATCATCAAATAAAATTTGTCTTTGAATTAAACTGTAATTCCAGAGTCTGCACGAGAAAATCTGCTCTACTGTGTCACTCTCGTGCAGCTTACTTATTGAACACTTGGATTGTTGAGTTTAGTGTGAGCGCACACAGTGAGGAAGCATGTTACTGATCTGTAAACCTTCATAAACTTGTTAAATCAGCATGCAAATTGAGTTATACTGCATCTTTGTAAGCAAGCAAAGCAAGAAAACTATCTCTGCTGTTTATCAACAAAGCTGTGTACATTCCAAGCACACAAAATTGGAGCAATCTAGTTTGCCCCTTATTTGTGTAATCTACTAAAACTACTCTTCAGGATGAAGAGAAACGCTTAAACACCCGTTACATCTCTCATCTCCATCTAACGTTAACAGGTATTTTTTTCTGTGATGAGAATCAGTTTTAAATAAGTATGTATACTTATTAAAGTATATTTATACTATTCTATGAATAAAATACATATATTAAGACTAATCTGACATTTTTAATGTAACTGGTGAGAATTTCCTTGAACATTTAATGGGATAGTTCACCCAAAATTAAGATTTCTGTCATCAATCACCTTCATGTTGTTGCAAACCTGCATGACTTCCTTCAGTGGAACTCAATAGGAGATGTTGTGGAGCATTTTGTCATCATTCAATTGAGAAAAAACAAACAAAATGCAGTGTGAATGGTGACAGAGTAAGATTTTTCCTTACATCTTTTGGGTTCCTCGGAAGAGAGAAATTCATACAGGCTTAAGGGTAATGATACCAGAAATTAACTTTTTGGGTAAACTGCGCTTAACGACTTGTTTGTTAAAGGAATGGTATGAACAACATTATAAATGTAAGTAGGCACATGATTGCATCACGTCTCACTGGGAAACAAATTAGAAGGATCAAAATGTAGGCTACATACTTATCCATCTGAATAAAACTAGAGGTAAAAATTTTGAAAAGTAGCTCCCGCAAAATCCCACGAATTATTCCATTGGAATACACTTGGAATATTTTGTCTCTCCTCGAATCCCCACTTTCTCGTGTCTCTCTCCTGTTTTCTAATCGTTATGTGGCTTGTGCGACACTCATGTGAAACCAGGCTTTACTTGCGCATTTCAGATGAGAAGCATATTTAGCACTGAGAAAGAGCTGAATGCAAGATTAATATAATTAAATTAGCTCTGGCAACCCGAATTTAAGTTTAAGCAGCCAACCCATACTGTCAACGTGATGGAAAGCATTTGAATTATCCATCAATGTTTTTAAAATTCGCTAAAGTCTGACAATTTTCAGTTACCACAGACTCTGTAATACTGAATGCAAGATGTAAATGCAGTTAAGCTAAAGAATATCCAGATACTATCTGGTATAAAACTCATGTTAATTCAAAGTGTAAAAGGGGCCCATAGATTCCTTTATATGATCCCTTTTAGATCAGCAGCATGGTTTTCATTTTTCTATGGCTATATTAAAAACCTACAACCTGAAATAATTTGATACAATAATTGATCTGTGGCAGTTTAAAAGGGATCTTGGGTTAGATGCTGATTAATAAGCAAAAGAATAATGCACCCTTCATCTTTCTTTACACAGCCCTCACATTAAATCTGAACCTGACAATGATGACTTCTACCACTCTCCCAAACACGAAAAGTCCTTGAAGAGAGAGCGTGATGATGACGAGTAAGTGACATTGCATTCACAGGCCAAAATAATGCCTGTGATTTACTCAGCCCTCATGTAATTCCAAACCCATATGCTGTTATTTGTTTTATGGAACACAAGAAGACAACTCTCCTTACTACGGCAGGTGTTAAGTACAATATGAACGTCATGTAGTCTGTGTGCACTTCTGAAGTCAAATGATAGATTTTGTAATGTGTGGAAATTAATTAATTCGCTGAAAATCTTCCCCTCCATCTGCAGCTCTCAAATCTCATTCTCCATTCTGCATATTAAAACTGGTGCGTCACGTTCGGTTTTGACACATGTGAAATCCAATGCTGTTTGGCGACGATGACGTCAAACTTGCACCATTTTTCTAACTAACACCGAATGAGTTTTCAGAACTTCAGTGAAGGGGACGGTTAACCGTAAATAGCTTTCATTTTGGTATGTTCCTCACATAAAGCTATCGTATGGCTTCAGAAAAATATTATTATTTTGTGTTTGTCCTTTTTGGAGCTTGACCACTGTTGTCACGATGAACTGTCCTTGTATGGAAAAGGTCTGCAATAGATTCTTAATGTCTTCCTTTTGTGTTTCATGGAAAAAAAATAACAGCATACAGATTTGGAACAACAAGAGGGTGAGTTTATGAAAATGTTTCATTTTCGGGTGAACTATTCCTTGGAGGGAATCTTGCAAATGAGTCTTCTGTCACACTAAAGAATTTATCCACTAATCTCTCTTTGTTAAAAATTTTGATTTATGAAGCTTTGGAGCAAATGAGTTATAAGGTGACTGAAGATGAAAGTTGTTGAATAATGTGTATGAATGCCAGATTTTTGTTTATATAGGCTTTGTTTTTCTTGATATATCTTTCAGTGCCGATTTCAAGCCCAAAAAAATTAAAACTGAGAATGACAAAAGCGAAAAGAAGGCAAAGAAAAGGAAATCGGAAGAAGAGGTATGCGGATGAAACTACTATCTTATCTCGAGGTTATGTTTTCAAGGAAATGTTTGGCATTTATTAATCTGGATCTTTTGATATGCTCTCATCATAGGACATAAAGCCCAAAAAGAAAACAAAAGACAAGAAAGAAGTTGCTACAGATGGCAAAAAGAAAGCAAAGAAGGAGCCAGAAGAGAAGTGGAAATGGTTAGTCTCACATCCTCTGATGGTCAAGTAATTACAGGCTGACTGCGAGACTTAAGTCAGCTCCTCTGTTTTGAATTATCTGGGGATATCTTGCAGGTCACAAACGTCCTTTCTGTTACGGTGCTTTTGTTGAGCTGTTTTGGTTGTGTGGGCTGGGATGTTGGTTTACCTTCCATCTCTGTGCTTTTCTCGGTGTTCAGGTGGGAGGAGGAAAGGTACACAGATGGTTCGAAATGGAGGTTTCTTGAACACAAAGGGCCTGTCTTTGCTCCACCATATGAGCCTCTTCCCAGCAAAGTCAAATTCTATTATGACGGTACGTCATTAAACGTCTCAACTCTGTGTTTATATGTATATTGCGTTGCATGTGGTTGGTAGATCGTGCTGACTGCTATTCAGACATTGGCTGTCCAATCAGAATAAGCCCATCAAAACTGTTGGAGAAGCAGATGTTGGGTGGTTGACTTTACTTTGTGTAAACTCTGTCTGTTTTAAATGGCTGTCTGTTCTGTTAAACACACATGCCTTCTCTGCATTTCATTTCTATGTTCAGACAGTGTAGGTATCTCATTGTTCTTTACTTCTGGAAGATTGTCCATATCTTCAATCAAAGAAACATTTAGACTGAGGCTTCAGTAGTTTTAAAGTTCGACGAAAGGTCATTCGACAAAAAATCTATTTATAGAGTGGTCAAAGAGTTCCAAGTCTTTCCTTAGTATGACGGGCACAAAATTCCAAAAATAGCCAGAAATGTAAGATTTTGTGCATAACATGGGACTTAACTGTAAACAAGCCTGAAATACACTGGGGACTTTTATTTAAAAAATGACAGACTTGTCTGTTACTGTGCTCTCTTTAAGTATTTATTAAGTATATATTAAGCACTTTTTAGCCTATAATTTAATCAAAAGAGGTTTAATTATTAGGAAAAAAATAATTAAGAATAATAAAATATTGGAATATATTTTTGCTGATAATCGATAGTTCCAAAAAGCAACAATCAGTAAAACCAATATATCAGTAGTCTAGTAAATGTGTCATTCAGTTCTTTTGTTGCTACTCTGAACATGCATTTGTCATATTTTGTCACCAGGAAAGCCCATGAAACTCAGCCCTGATGCAGAAGAGGTGGCAACTTTTTTCTCAAAAATGATAGACCATGAGTACACCACTAAAGACATATTTCGGGAAAACTTCTTTAAAGATTGGAGAAAGGTAATGTTCGCTAGGTTTCTTTGTCCTTTGCTTTTAATGTAATATTATTAAACCTGCTTGATTAAAGCCTTATTTCCTACTTGTTTTAGGAAATGAAATCTGAAGAGAAGTCCATAATCAGAGACCTGAATAAGTGTGACTTTACTGAAATGAGTGAATATTTCAAAGCTCAATCTGAAGCCAGGAAGGCTATGACTAAAGAAGAGAAACTGGTAAGACTCGCCACCAAAATTACCTTTTTTTTGTTGTGGTGACACATTGGCCGGTGTTATAATTAATGAGCTGACGACGTGTTTCTTTCTCTCTTTAAGAAAATAAAAGAGGAAAATGAGCGCCTTCTTCAGGAGTATGGCTTCTGTGTCATGGACAATCACAAAGAGCGTATCGCCAATTTCCGTATTGAGCCTCCAGGCTTGTTCCGTGGCAGAGGTGACCATCCCAAAATGGGCATGCTGAAGCGTCGTATCAGACCTGAGGACATTATCATAAACTGCAGCAAGTAAGGAGCATTCATCAGACTCCATCAACACAATTGATGGTAAATGAACTTTTCTAATCCTGTGCTTTTCAATGTAGGGACTCCAAACATCCTAAACCACCTCCTGGGACAAAGTGGAAGGAGGTGCGCCATGATAACAAAGTAACGTGGCTGGTGTCCTGGACTGAGAATATCCAAGGCTCTATCAAATACATCATGCTGAACCCCAGCTCAAGGATCAAGGTAATGATCATATATATCCTAATTTCTTTGAGGGGTTACTTGATGCCCAATATAAGAAGACATGACCAAAATGAAAAATTCTAATAAAGAATTATGATTTGCATGCTCAGTGGTATAGTTTTCATTTAGAGTGCGTTTGGACCCGAGTTCATATCCTGACCTAAAACAAAATTGCAGCAAAGCTTAATAACCATCTATGTATCTAATTTTTAATACAATACTAATCACATGGTTTATGTTTAAGTTTTGGGTTAATTGACATTCTTTGTCTTGCAGGGTGAGAAGGATTGGCAGAAGTATGAGACAGCCCGTCGGTTGAAGAAGTGTGTGGATCGGATCCGTGCACAGTACAGAGAGGACTGGAAATCAAAAGAGATGAGGATTCGTCAGCGAGCTGTAGCTCTTTACTTCATTGACAAGGTTTGTGTTGGTTTGATCAATATTTATAACATGTTTGGTGTTAAGACCGTGACCTTGTAAGCATGTGATGCAGAAGTATTTCAGTATGGCTCATTGAAAATGCACTTAAAGCAAGTGGGCTGGTTAAAATCCATTTTCTCCTTTAATTGGTGTACATATACAGTGAGGGTTTTGTTTGGTAATGTGTTTTTGTGTGAGAGCAGATGTTGCAATATTATGCATCTTGTCCATATGTTCGTTGTTGTGTAGCTGGCTCTGAGAGCAGGTAATGAAAAGGAGGAAGGAGAGACTGCTGACACAGTGGGCTGCTGCTCACTTAGAGTTGAACATCTAAGTCTCCATCAGGAGATGGATGGCCAGGAGTTTGTTGTGGAGTTTGACTTTCTTGGTAAAGACTCCATTCGATACTACAACAAAGTCCCTGTAGAGAAGAGGGTAAGTTCTGTTTGCCCTATTACAAACATATCCAAAGTCAACCCATATCACTCCACATACAGGCCACATACAGTATAATGGTGATTCTCACAAAACCTGTCAAGAAAATGTGTGTGTGTGTATATACATACATACATACACACACACACATATACATACCCACTCATATACATACCCACACACATATACACATTATATACACACATATATGTGTGTGTGTATATATATGAATGAATAATTCATATTAATACTTCAGTCATCCTGTGTATATATATATATATATATATATTTTTTTTTTTTTGCATTATGAATTTTTCAGGACACTTAGGCTCATTTTACCCACCAGTTCTCAATACCATAACTCATTTGGACATTTTACAATTCCTGTTATTATCAATGATGATTCTCATTAACATAAAATTACTGTATTACATAAAAAAAAATATTGTGTTGTACAATAATTTTTCTATTTAAAATGGGCTCAAATGAAAGGCATGTTGTTACTGCTACGATGTATAAATACTATTACTGTCAGTCGATTAAATGTTTAATTGCATAATTTTCCTTAGTTAATCGCAATTAATCGCAGATTTTGAAAGTGCTGAAATTTTACTCTATACTTATTTTCCTGTCAAAATGCATTTATTTCCATCTTGGGTATGAAACCAAAACAATATGTAAAAAGATAATGCTTTATTATCATTTTCCAAACAGAGCCTTCAAAAGTATACAGATAGAAATGCACTAAAATAGCACAATTCAAATAACATTAAATGTTTCCCTAAGTCTAAGTGTTTGTTTGACTTAGAACTAGTCCCCACATGGGTTGCATATTCAGTGCAATGGGCTTTAAATTTATTTTAAAGAAACGCTCAGCCTCCACATTATTAATCACCCAGAAAACTTTGGCTATCTGCTTGCTACAGCAATCGTGAACCTGTCAGGATTCCCGTCAGCATCATGTGTTGCTTTAAACTCCACATTAAAAGCGTGCGTGTGTGTGTGTGTGTGTGTGTGTGTGTATATATATATATATATATATACATTTTTATACTATAAATATACTATATATACTCTTCCACATTTTTAAAATGGCAATTAAAATACTTTATTTCTGTGACAAGTTCCTTATAGGCTTGTTTTGCACAACAAATAGCATAATGAGCTCCTTTCCCAATCACTTTGCTACTGACACTGAATCACTGCTGTGTGTGTTTGTTGCCTTTGCGCCCATGTAATGAGTTGGAAACATCACAAAGGTTCCGCGCCTCCCAAGCAATATTTATGCTGGTTTATTCTGAATTAACGAGAAATGCGTTAATCGTGATTTAAGAGAAAAATAACGCATCAAACTATCGAATTAATCACGTGCGTTAACACTTCATTTTGGCAGATCTAATAGATACTTTTTGACATTGTTTTAATGACTATCATAACATCCGTCTTTTTTTCGCAATGCGGTAACAAGAATTTGGGTGTAAAATGTGCGTAACTTATGATGTAAAATCTTAATGGCCCTTAAAATAAGCTTTATTTTCTCTATGTAAAGTATCATTTATTTGGTTTTATTTTGGAGTAAAAATAAGTTTTGTGAGAATCACCCATAAAATCCATAAAATGTAACTGTATTCATCTGTTTTTGGTCCCTACTTGCACTGTCAGGTCCTCTGTTGCCAAGTTGTTTACTGTACCTAAGTTTTGATTTGTCCTTCGTGAGCATCTGTGATGAAGCCTGCCTCTATACTTTGGAATACTCTCCCAAAATCTCCATATAAACTCAATTTAAAACTCATTTGCTCATTGTTACTGAGATGTTCCTTGATTGACTCTTAGTGTGCAATCCTCAATTCATGCCAAATTTTAGCTGTATGTGTTTCCAATCTTTGTTTATTACATTGTCTCTGATTTCTTTTTTGCTCACTTTTGTTTATATTTAGTTTTCCTGTTTTGTGTTCTGTTACTCTTGTGTCTGTTTTTGGTTATGCTTTTTCTTTGCTTTATGCATTAGGTGTCCTTGGGCACTACATAATTTGTATTCAATTTCAAGAGCAATTTCTAAATGAATACTGCTCATCTGAGAATTATTGACTTACAGAAAGTTGTATGGGGTTTGCTTTTGTGTGAAAATCCCATTTAAATCTGATACAGGTTTTCAAGAATCTCCAGCTCTTCATGGAGGACAAGGAGGCAGAGGATGACCTCTTCGACCGCCTCAATGTAAGTCACATTTATTTCCACTTGCCTGCTGTTTGTTCGGAATACCAAGCAGATTGCCATTGGCATATACAAAATAACAAAATGTTCTCAATTGTAAAATTACTCTACAGACTTCCATTTTGAACAAGCATCTTCAGGAGTTGATGGATGGCCTTACGGCTAAAGTGTTCCGTACTTACAATGCCTCCATCACACTACAGCAGCAGCTGAGTGAACTCACAAACTGTAAGTCATGTCACTGTATGTGAAGAACTGGATTAGGCACATTGCATGAAGATGGATAAATTCATGAATTGCATATGTCGTCATGTGACTTAAGGGTCATGATGGTCTCGCTTGCTTTCTTTAGCTGAAGACAATGTTCCTGCGAAGATCCTGTCTTACAATCGGGCTAATCGAGCAGTAGCCATCCTGTGTAACCACCAGAGGGCACCTCCCAAGACATTTGAGAAATCAATGCAAAATCTTCAAACAAAGGTACGAGACATATGTAACCTTCTCATTGTTGTCTCTACCCTTTTGAGGGTTTTTTTTATGTTAGTGCAAGGTCAGATGGACAATCTAAATGTTGTCTTTCCTTCATTCACTCGTTCATTAAAACCAGATTGACACCAAGAAGGATCAGCTTGCTGATGCTAAAAGAGAGCTGAAAAGTGCCAAGGCGGATGCCAAAGTACGCAGAGATGAGAAATCCAAGAAGTGAGTGTCAAAATATTTGCTTGAAGGGCGCCCAAGTGGATTTGGTTGTGAATTTTCTGTGCTCGTTGTGTTCATATGTGATTGTATGCTGCTTTAATGTTGATTGTTTTGGCAATCTAGGGCTGTGGAGACAAAGAAGAAAGCTGTGCAGAGGGCAGAGGAACAGCTGATGAAGTTGGAGGTACAGGCCACAGACCGGGAGGAGAACAAGCAAATTGCACTGGGTACCTCCAAACTCAACTACCTGGACCCACGTATCTCAGTAGCCTGGTAAGAACATGCCTATTAGATCAAATAAATGTATACACACACGTGTGTGTGTGTGTGTGTGTGTACGTACGTACGTACGTATAAAATATATATATATATATATATTTGGAGTTGTGAAGTTATTACAAAATTAACGAATCACACCGTTTTCTGAGATTAATTGAGATTTAATCATGGTACATTTGAAACAAACCTTAAAATATAATCAGAAATATATTTAGTTTATACTTTCTCAAAGAACTTGCAAGAAATTGGTAATCATTTATTTAAAAATGTACATGTTAGGTTTTTTTTTTTATGTCAATTTTTACAGGTATAAATCTTTGATACAAGTGTATATTTAAATGCCATAAAATTAGTGGACATGCTGTAATTAAAAGTTTGGCAACATCATCTGGCATTTTTAATAATCAGGTCAAATGGGCAGATTAAATTCATATCTTGCTTTATTGGCAAGATAAACTTAGACAAACAGTGCATTATTAGACACTACATGCAAATATAAAGTTTCAGGAAGTGAAAAAAAATGGATACCACATACACACACATACATACATACATACATATATATTACACAAGTTAAACAGTCAATTGCATTAAATTTCCAAGCCCTTAAATATATTTTATTTATTTTGCAGTGCAGGTTCATTTGAATTTGATAAACAGGATGTACCCCATTTGGTGTTTTCATCTTTTGATAAATGTCTTAAGTTTTGTCATGTCATATTAATTGTATTACATTTGACTCTAAAATGGCACATCTTTCCCTTTTTTTTTTTTTTTTAAATCTCTACTTATCAAACTGTAACATACAAAACATTAACCAAATATTTGAACATTTTGAAAATGCATAAATATTATTTTAAACAAAATGTAACATATAAAAACCCTGAAATAATAGCATGAGTATACTGACACATTAACTAAAAGTTACTGTTTTGTGAATTCATCATGCTTTAATTATTGCCGTATTTTCAACGGTTTAGGATTTTTAGGATTTTTTCTTTGGCCGTGACAATAAAAAAAAAACAACCTTTTGTCAATATACTTTATCATGACTCATTTCAAGATTGATGATATTAAAAGTGACGCAAGTGTGTAAATCTGTTATTTGGATGTTTTGGTTCTTAAGCTTTCCTCTCCTTCCCCAGGTGCAAGAAGTTTGAAATCCCAATAGAGAAGATCTACAACAAAACTCAGCGTGAGAAATTTGCCTGGGCTATTGACATGGCTGAAAAAGACTTTGAATTTTAAATCATCCTTGCAATTTTATTTCTCCCTCCACCCTGTCCTTTTGTTTTTAATAGATACTTTTAGTCTAAGGTATTTCCAGCAGGTGGTGAACCTGACAAGGGAATAGATGTGAAGCAAGCATAAGTGTCGAAAGGAGGGCTTGAATGTCATGATTTGGGTGACTGATTTTAGGCTGTGACCAGTAATCTTGTAGGTTTTGTTGGATCAATGTTTTTAAGTTTGAAATATGAAGGGCCTTTACACAAGGTTACATGGTTTTAAGCCAGGAACTGGAGAATCAGTGGCCTGACCTTTTTAAAACACTTTTACTGTCTTACTAGCCCCCCTAACCCTACCAAACCCCCCTCTCTGGACAGACGGCCCGAGGATATCTGAACTATGAACTATGTGGTCCTATAGCTACTGTATTCAATTACAAATTGCTTTGTGGATCGTTTTAATTTTAGTTTTGCTGTATTTTTAGCCCTTCTGTATTAATAATGAATTCTATATTTTAATAGAAGATTTAAAAAAAAAAAATCAAAAGACTTGCTTAAGTGCACTTACACGCCTTTTTAGGATATGAAATGTGTACACCAGGTGTGATTATTTTATGGGGAAATATGACCATTAAAAAGCTGTGTGTTTGAGTGAGTGTTACATGAACTGTTCACTATTAAACTGGAGTTAAAACTCTGTAAACTATATACAAACCAGAAAGTAGGATGCTTGGTGAGCTACAGGGGACTACAGCTTCAACCGTGACTGTATTTCCTTAAACAGGCAGAATGTGAATCTCTCTCTCTCTCTCTTTTTTTTTTTTTTACTGCATATATATATATATATATATATATATATATATATATATCAGGATCTTGTTTCAAATGTAAATGTGAACCAATATTTTTCCCTCTGTCTCCAGTATCCTACAGATTGTGTCTACAAAGCTCCATCTTGGTTTAACTTAATGTGTAATAACTGTTTCCATAAGAAAAATAAAGGGAAAAAAAAACGGTATCTGTTACTTGAAGATATAATTTTTAGGATGTATTGTTTTCAGGTTATGGCGAAGTGTTTTTTTTTTTTTTTTCCTTGAGGGTATGTGAGGGAAATCGTCTTTGCCAAAAACAAGTCTGTGTTATGATTTCAAGCTATTATTATTTTGTCGTTTTCAAGATTAAGTGTAGAATTTATTTTAACATGGACTTTGCCATGGAATCTCTCTTCTGTTTTACCACTCCATTCTGGAAAGAAATGTTGATGGTGGCAGCCATGTAACCTGTCCCAACTTACCATGCTCATGCCATAACCTCTGATCATGTGTTTTTCTTTCTTTTGCTCAATTGTAGGTTATTTAAAAATAAAACCCTACAGCATAAAAAAAACAAAACTGTTTGATGTTTTTTAATGGAAGACTACAGCGTTTAGCTATTTAAAGGGATGGTACATCCAAAAATGTAAGTGTATGGTGGCCAGATCTTTGAAGTTCATAAAGCATATAAAAGTAATTAATATGACTCCAGTGGTTAAATTCATATCTTTAGAACCGATGTAATAGGTGTGGGTGAGAAACCGATACATATTAAAGTATTTATATTTTTACATAAATCTCTTTAAAATTCTTCATGTGTTTTTGGCAATCACATTTTTAGTGTATATCGCCACTTACTGGGCAGGAGGGAAAAATGACTTTTTGAACCGGTTTTAAAATGGTTCTAAATGGGTCTGAAAGTTCCGAAACGTCAAGGAAGGGTTAAATATTGATCAATTTCTCACCCACACCTGTTATATCACTTCTGAAGATATAGGGTGTTATTCATTTCATAAATTGTGAATCCTTGTTTCCTCCGTCCTCCATCTCTTGACCTGGAAACCGATCAAAGGCAGACATCATGAAGGACGTATTCAATCTTTAACGCTTAATCTTTCAAGCACGCTTGGTCGAGGAGCATCATTTGCTGAAGACTACTTGGTCTTTTAATTTTTATAAATTTCACCTTTGCAGTTTAAATAAACCATAATTGTCACCTACTTCAAATGTGTATCTTGAATAATAAGTTTCTAATATGAAAAGATCAATTAATCAAGTTTCAACAACAATGGAAAGCACTTTGAGGTACTGCAGCTGCGCATAGACGGTGATTTCAAGTGACGTGTGAGTGAGCAGGATATTCTGATTTACAAATACATCTTGCGTACATTCCTCCGTTCTCTTCCTTGCACCCTTTCCTCGTTTCCTAAAGCTAGGAAGTAAGGAAGGGAAACGAGGGTGCACAATGAATAGCACCTATAGATTTTACTACTCTAGTCGTATGCAGTGTTGGGTGTAATGCATTACTAAGTAATTAATTATTGTAATTAAATTAGTAAAGTAAGGGATTACTCTTAATTTTCAGTAATTTAATGAGTTACTTCTGATGTAATTGTGTTAAATACTGTACAGACTGTAGAACAATTCTATTTAAAACAATAGTGAATTTAAAATCGTCGAAATTTAATGACTAATGTTAAAATATAATTTAACGCTGTCCCCTTAAATTCTTTAGCCAGTTCATGAATATTTTATTTTATTTCTTTGAAAGAATTAAAAGAACATGTCTGTCTTTGTATTTTTCATCTGGTCGAGGTTGATGAGGGTTTTAGAAAGTAATTAGTAATAAGTAATTCAATTAGTATTTAGAACAGTAATCTAATTACACTGTAGAAGATGTAATTAGTAGTAATTAATTACTTTTTTTTTCTTTTAGTAATTTTCCCAACACTGGTTGTATGGATTACTTTTATGCTGCCTTTATGGACCTTCAAAGTTCTTGTCACTATTCACTTGCATTGTATGGACCTACAGAGCTGAGATATTTTTCTAAAAATCTTCATTTGCGTTCGACAGAAGAAAGTCATACACATCTGGGATGGCATGAGGGTGAGTAAATGATGAAAGAATTACAATTTTTAGGTGAATCCTTTAATTATAGCACCTTGAATCCAAGCATCTTGTTTCATCTTCCATATGTCTTGACGGTGCTTATGATGAGTGTAGTTTTGGAAGAACTTGAGGCTTGTGGATGTATTCTACTTACAGTAATGGGTTGAAGAACTTCCTGTGTTCCCAGAACCGCATGAAATAACCACAGAGTTCTGCTTTGAGAACAGGCCTCGGGAAGAACTCAGAAGGGGAGCGTGAAAAAGCCCAACCTGTTTGTCTTGGAAGAAAGGGCTGTAAGATGTATTAGCCAAACTGTAGTTTCATTGCTTTTGAAAAGTGCTCCCGGGACCTCTCGGTGACTCTAAGACTCTGGAAAATATTTGAATCATTTATTCTGTTTTTGGTCTCCCTCTCTCTCTTAAGTACTGATGCTTCGATCAGCATTAGATCAGCCAAAAGACTCAATTGACAGTTGATCATTTGCATGTAAAGTGTTTTAGCACAAGAAAGCCATACAGCTGTTAACATGTAAGGACAAGCATTTATTCATGGCTGAATTGAAGATTCAATAGAAACCTTAATACCTGTGTGCAATTTGAACTGACATGAAAAACATTCAAGATGTGAGTTTCCAGGTTGACATTCTCCATTTATTACCAAACGATTTTTAATGTGTAGAAAGGATAACACTCCAGTGCACTGTGTTCTTTAGACAGACCTGCACAACAGGAATCAAAGGGAAAGTAATACTGTAAGTCCAGATATTATGTTTATGTGCTAACTTTAAAAGAGAAATCACACTGAATAGAAATGCAAATAATAAGGGATGAAAAGCACCTGTTATTCAGTTTGGATGGTCTGAACTTAGCAGCATATAAATGATGCATAATGTGTGTGTGTGTGTATGTGTGCATGTGTGTGTGTGTATGTATATATATATATATATATATATATATATATACACACACACACACACTGTATATTGTACCCCAACTTCCTCTATAAACACAGGGAATATCCAGTTAGCAGAGCATTTGTTCCGACTGTCTTTGAGAACTGTAATCCCCATTGGATTGTAAGCACAGTTTTAAACTTTCTGCACCATAAATTAACATTTCTTTTTAAGTTTTTCACATATAATAGTCAGTTAATGCTTATAAAAAAAAAAAAAACATCTCCAAAGATATAGCAGCAGTTCTGTTGGGATTTAAAATCCCCAATTTTTACACACATTAACACAGTTGCTGAAAAGCTTGTTTGTGCAGCCAGTCATAGGAATAGAAAGGTGACGTTTAAGGCAATGTCTGGCCAAATTGTCGTGTGTGCAGACAGACACCAATAAAGCAAGTTATAGTGCATTATTTGTCGCTAACTGCTAAATGTTGTGAGGAAAAATAAGCCATGAAGAACGTCTTTGATGTGGACATAAAGAAGGGAAAACTGGTTTGAATATCCCAACAAACATCATAAAACCCAAGGCATTGCAGAAGTGCTGATTATTTGAAATATGCGTAAGTATCACAATATCTAACTGACATTCCTAACGTCCAGTACACCCTCAATAGTGCAGTTTCAAGCATATACATCATTGTTTCCTACATAGAATTACATTTTCCCTAAATCAAATCAGACATCAGCTGTCCACATAACACAAGACGATTGACCATCATAAACTCGTTACAATCTCGTCTGCACTCATACTTAAAGAAAACAAGAAATGTAATGTTCAGGATGAACACGGGATCCTCTGCGCTTTCCTCTTGTGGAGTGAAGTTCTTAAACTTTCAGAAGCTCTCCTCTCAGACGGTCTCTGCCGAAGAAGAAGAAAAAAAGATGTGTTCAGTCAACCCAAACACAGCGAAGAGCATCACACTCCTGTAAACATTACTTCAAAAGACACTTGAGAGTCCAGCACTTTGCTACACACAATTTCCATCATTTATTTACACTAAGACATACTTTGAATAAATCTATCATTCATTAGCTCTGCCTCCACTTAAGCCAAAAATAGGCCTTTAAATAAAAGGATAATCATCTGCGTAAGGAAGTGACACATTCTAAATACTGTATCACTCCCTTGTCTTATGGACTAATAAACATCAGTTCCTTCCTTAAAAGCTGTTGATATGCCCAAGTATTTAATGCAGATTTCCCAATTAAACAACAAAAATTAGCTTGCTGCAAAGAATTTCTCAAACTGAACAATAGTCTACCACTGCAGCCATTACCTTGACTGACTGTCTTGAGCTTTATGCTTCTCATCCTTGATCTCCCAGTAATCTTGTTCTGCTGCATTTGATTTGTCTAATGCCTCCATAGTCTCCTTTGACTTTTTCATTACTGGCAGCGCAGGAGCTTCAGGGTCTAGACTCTGAAAAATACTTTTCCGTTCTGAGCTACAGTCATGTTTAACTTGCTCGGTTTCAAGATCCACCAAGTTAGCCTCGTTATGGAGTCGATGTGGTTCAGTTTTACCTATATCAGATATATATATATGCTCTTCAAGCTGTTCCTTAGACTCCACTTGTACATGCTGGTAGCTTTCCTGCCATTCTGAAGGTTCACTGTTATGGCTGGGACCACCATCATTGATCCAGCTTTCCAGCGGCTTGCCAATTAACTGTTTGCTGTTGGGATTGTACAACCTCTCTTCTTTGTTCAATGCTATTACGTTTATCTTCATAGGGCTCATTGTTGACTCTTCAGGATAGGAACTCTTGCTTTCCCATTGGTCCACTTCATGTATGTATTTTTGCAAAAGTGGCATTCCTATTTTAGTAGCTGTCTTGTTAGTGTTATCGTTTACAAAGGTATGTAGTTTGTTAACTAGGTTGCTATGCTCATTTTTGTCAGCCTTATACAATTTGCTTGTCAGTTCACTCTGCTGTTCACTTTCTCCATGAGATACATCTCTGTTTGAATGCAACCTTTCAGCATCAAAAATGGATAGCTTACAGTCTTTGTCTAAGGCAGGTAAGTGCTTGGGGTAATGTTCCTTGCAATGGACGGCAGTAAAGTCAGTGGATTGAACCTGAGGTGATCCCAGAGGTGTTTTTGGAGAATTTCGCTCTTGAGGAGCAGAAAGGGATGGGGAGGTATGTTGATTAGGGTTCTCTTGAATGCGTGAAATTGCTGTAGGGTTTGAGTGGAGGGAGCTCTGGGGCACATTACTAAGCGATCCCGCCATAGACGACTGGGAGCCTGTCAAGGTACGTACATGGTATGGTTGATTGTGTACCTCGCTTCCAGGCAAACCTTGAGGTACAAGAAGCTGCTTTTGTTCTGGAAATGATTTATGGATAAAGCTTTGCTTTAGAGTGCCTGGTTGCTCAGACAATACCTTGCCCTTTCCAAGGGATGGATCGATGAGACTTCCAGAATGGCAGACCAGGCTATGGGAAAGGGGTGGTATAAACTCTTCAGTTCGTATGTTGCTTTTGCTGCTGCTACAAATGACACTTGTGTCTGTGTTGCTTTTTATGCTGGTGTGGTCTAATATCATACTTTTAGTGCAAATAGTACTGTGGCTGGTGCTTTTATAAGTGAATCCATTGTTATATTTGCTGGTGGTGGCAAAACTGCTTTCTTTAGAGTTTCTAGATAAATTCTGCGGTCCATAAATGTGAGCTGAACTTATGTTCAATTTGCTGGTGCAATTTGTGTTGTCATTAACATGACTGTCAATTTTCCTGACAATGTTAGTCATATTCATAATGCTGCCATCACTGTAAGTGCTGTTTTGGCTCTTAGTAATGCCAGGCAAGCAGCTAGGACTAGTCTTGCTAGATGAACTGCAGTCAATCTCACTTTTTCCAGTGTGTCCATGATTGCTAACGGTACTTCTTCTGCAGTTCTCAGCTGTCTGAAAAGATAATTCATTTCCAGTTTCCTTAGCCATGGCAGCGGAATGGATATTTACCTGTGGTGACTGGACCACTGGCTGCTGCTTAAGGGATGTGGCCTGGGTCACGCTAGGCTGGCTGACTATGACCCCTCCTTTCCAACCCATTCCGTTTCCCTTTGGTGTCTGTTGTATATAATTAGAACTCAAAGATGCAGACTGGACAGAGACAAAGTGTTGGGAAATATTGTGATGCGACTGATTTAGTGGTGTTTTCGGTGCAGTTTGGAATACAGTTTTGAACATCTTTCTACGAGTGTCCTCGATTTCTTCCGGAGACCAGCTGATCCCTTGCTTCAGCCTTTGGGCTGTGAACCAGAGCTTGATCTGCTCCTCTGGAAAGCCAGACACCACGGTCAAGTAACAGAGCTCTGCTTTGGTAGGGTAAGGGAACTTACCAAAGGATGTCTTGAGAAAACTGCTTAAATCCATGGCTGGATCATAAGTAGGGATGCTACTTAGAGGGATCATAACCTTTGGGAGGTCAGAGTTTGAATCAAGAGATGAAGGAATCGAGTTCCACAGAGAACCGTGGTTATGCATACCTGGTATGCCGATTGTGTTTGGAATTTTATGCACTGGTGGGGCACTAGTGCCACTGATGATTTGTGGTGATGTTGTTAGGGGTAAGGTCCTTACTGAAGTGCCATTGGTTACAGTTGAGGGCTTGTCACTGCTAGACTCAGCCCTGTGTACTTCAACAGTGTGGGAAACAACAACCTTTTTGTGTCCCCCTTTGGTCAGTTTCATTATGGGTGTCTTGGTAAAGGATATACCGGATTCAATTAAATCCTCTTCTGTAAACAGGGTTTGCTCCACTGTAATAGCCCCATCTCTTTTGGTAACTTGCAAGGATACTTTCTTGTGCGCTTTATGTAGTTCAGGATGGGATTTTGCGTTATGTAAAGCAAGACCTTCAAACTTCACTACTGAAACCTTACAAGGCAGACAGTAGAAATTTGGTTGAGTGTGAAAGTCCATGTGACAGCTGTCCATATGTTTGAGAAACAGGTTCAAATCTCCGGATGCAAAGTTGCACAAAAGGCAGCTGTATGTTCCCCATTCCCAGCATGAAATCTTCACCTTTGGTTTTGAGAGATCATGGAATCGTTGTGTATCCTCATTTTTTGCAGAGATACTGAGAATGCTGTCTTCAGGTATCGTGGGTAGGAGCTCAGGTAAGCATCCCAGTATGATGTCCTCTCGCATGTGCTTGCTCTTTGATGGTATCATACAGGGAACTGTGGATTTCCTCTTGCTGGCCATAGTGTAGGATTGTGCAGATCAGTGAAGTGTCAGAAACAAATACTGGAATTGTATGGAGTGGAGGTGTCATCAGCCAGCTATGATGAACCAGCAATTAGAGAAATTTTCAGCTATCAGGACTTCCCATTGCAAAAGAGAGCGAAGTAACAACTCCCTGTAAACCTATGGACAGAAAACATGACATTTTGATATGATGCACAGTAATATGAAATGGAAAAACATGTCAGCATGAACCCTAAAAGATCAGTTTATCGAAATATTTATTCAACCACTGTGAAATGTTTATTACAATCATGTCACTAATATGAATTCAAAAATGTATTGCTCTTTGTCCAGTAGTGCTTAAAACTGTTCACTGTTGGGACTAAATTTGTTTTTAGGAACGGCCATTCTGAAATAAAATCTGTATTTTTCTGCACAGTGAAATCAAGCAAAAAGTGCTCAACATTTTTTTCACAAGTCGCCTAAATAAACCACAAGAAACCTCTTTGTTGTAAATATAGGCAAAGTTAAAAAAAAATTAGACTGTCTGTATTTTACACCCACTTCTCTGTGTTTTTAACATATGCACACACACACACACACACACACACACCTAAATCTTCTTCTTTTTAGTCAACTCCTCTTCACGCTACACTTAGGCAGCAATGGACCATTTTAGGACAAAGTTCATCTGTAGTTCATATTTTTCCACTTGTTCTGTTTCAACAATTACGTAAATCTGATAAATACACTGGGCATCCACCATATGTAGCCTACTTTATGGAGTTTGAAACATGAAATATGACAGTAATGTCACTACTGTATTGTGTATTCATCCTTTAATTATTATCACTGAGAAAAATTGGCCCGAGATAAAGATTTGTAAAAGTATAGTGTGTTGTCTCATCTAATAAGCTATTTCCTCTGATATCAGAGCATTTCAATTAGATCATCTCATTTGAACAACTTTAATATTTTAGCTAAATACTAGCCTGTATAGAAATCATATATGATAACACCTGATTTTCCATGCACTATGCATCAGTACTCCAACTTTTGTTTTTGGCTTAGCTCTTAATTGTCTCAACCTTCTTTTTCGTCAAGCTACAAATACATTTGGCATACAAATGTATTTGTAGTGTATATGTTTTTTTTTTCAACATGGCCAGCTGCCTTTTAAATAAAGAATAAAACCATTCAGGAATTAAATAACATTGAAACCACATGGCTCCCTGACACAGCCATGATGTCCTCTTTTGCAACTGACTCCTTTATTTCTCATGACTTCTGCCTTCCTGCCAGAAAATAAATAAATAAATAAATAAAACTAGGTCACCAGCATCTTATGCTGTAATCCTGGTTCCCTGCATCCAGACGTGGGCATTTACTGTATGTTCAGCCTGCTTTGAAGTCTATGATACTCAGATTTCATCAGCCTATGGAAGTTAACCCCTGACATGAATCAGGGTTGTTAAAATCCCAGCAGGATGCTTTGATAGGAAGAGCAAAGATGATTAATGATGTTGTTTATGAAATTATGTGCATTAGAACTTTTTTATTATTAAAACACTTAAACAGTGTGCAACATATACTAGAGTTATACGTTTGTTATAAAGTTATAGCTAAGTTATATTTGTGGCGTTTAGCTGAATGGATGAGGACATCAGCACTTCTCTCATGCACATCTACTGCAAAAATGAGCAAGAGTGACAAAAATCTACAAACCAGATTTATAATATGTTTTTGTAAAACATAATGGATATGATAATGTCTAGATGATTTCACCCCCCAAGCTTTAAACCACTAGCCTGATTAGCACCGGACAAGCAAGAGATGGTTCAAAAAATGTTATATAAAGAAAAAAAACAGTTCACTCGTCAAAGAATGGGATGCTTTATCTGGCAACTGAGACGTGCGATTAGACACAGGACAAGAGGTTTCCAGACAGTGAGCTATTGAAAAGGGAACTCAGAAAGAGAGGCCTCGTGTTTCAGCACTGGGGTGAACCAGTCTCTCACAAAACTGTCTAACCTGCTACTGTAACTCTCAGTACTTTTGTAGCTTTAGTGATGAAACCAGAGGCATTTTTATCTCAGCAACATGTGGAGTAAAGGCATGCAGTAGATTTGTTTCAAAATTAGCAAAACAACTGTGACCTACATATGTCTCATTCAGTTGCACCTCTTTCACCTCTTTCAGCAGTTAGAAACTATACTATTACATTATGTTATATGTGTGTAACATTTAATAAGTCTGGCTCTGTGACAGCCTTCTTTAAAATGTTAGATAGCAACAGTGGTATTAAATGCAATTTGAGGCCAAAGGGCTTGCAATACAGGCCTTACATAATAAAAGATCCTCTCTCTTTTCATTATTGATTAAAGGCCAACGCTTCCCAGACTGGATTTCCTTTATTACATGTGACCAAGCTGAATAAGCCTGCAAAGATATTAGCAAATTCTTAGCACGAACATCTTTCATATGGCTGCTAAAATATAATCTCTGTTCTTTCTGCACAGCTAAATTACCACAAAATGTGCTTCTAAGAACTTTTTATGATAAAATAAACAGATCTAAAATAAAACAGATGGTAAGATACATGTTATGCATACTTAAAAATTCAACATCACACCCACTTCTCTGTGATTTGAACACACAGACACACCTCTAAATCATTTTCTTTTGGTCCACTCACACTACACTTCAGACCGTTAGGGGTCATTTTAGGATAAAGTTAATCTGTGGTTCACATTTTTCCGCCTGTACTTTTTTAACATCAATGTAAATATCTTAAGATTGTTACTCTGGGCATCCACCATATGTAGCCTACTTTATGAATTTGGAACATAAAATAAAAGATTAACATCATTGCTGTGTCTGTATACTAATTCCCTCCACAGATTAATTTAAAAACATTGGCATTAGATAAAGATTTGTGAAAGTATAATGTGTTGTCTCTATCTTAGAAACATCTCTCTCTCTGATAGGAGAGCACATCAATTTGTTCATCTCGTTTGAGCATCTTCAACATTTCCGTTGAACACTAGTCAAATACTGAATTTTTTTCAGTTGAATAAATCAAATACTGATAAACCTTCTGTTTTAGGTTTAGCTCAAAATTTCCTTAATAAACTTTTCTTTCATCTGACTATATATACATTTTGAATAAAAACAATGTGGTATCCATGTGTATATTTTTTTCCAACATTGCCAGCTGCCTTTTACGGAGCCTCTTAGAGGACAGGAGGTGAAAATTTCTTAAATAGTTTTGTGTCCTCGCAATAGTTTACATTCCCTCGCAGAAAGTTTTGCGTGCCCATGCAAGCTTGCGTTCCCTTCCAATAAGTTTTGCGTTCCCTCACAGAAAGTTTTGTGTTCCCTTCCAATAAGTTTTGTGTGCCCTCGCAATAGTTTGCGTTCCCTCACAGAAATTTTTGCATGCCCTAGTAATAAGATTGCAAACCATGGTTTTAATACATTATACTGTATCCATATAGTAACCATGGTTTTACTATAGATTAAGCATGGTAATTCATGTGGTTACTATGGTTTTACTACAAATATTTGTAGTGAAACCATATTAACCACAAAATTATGAATTTTATTACAACTGTTGTCATTTTCCTGTACTATTACTATGGTTTTACTACAAATATCAAGGTTTAAATAAGGTTACTATAGTAAAACTAGGGCTGCCCCTGACTAAAGATTTTCCTAATCGACTAGCATTCGTGAGTTTAAACCATTAGTCGACTAGTCGCACGTTTATGATATTAATTTTATTATTTATATATATATTTTTGGGGGGCATCAGAAAATGTTTTAAGTGCCAGGACTGAGAAAGAATGTTATAAGTAACATTGCTAACACAGTTCTACATTACAGAGAAATACTAAACCATAATAACGAGCCTTTAAAATATAAATTTTACAAGTGCACGCACAAAACGAGCCATTGTGACACCGGCAAAAGTGGTAATCCTGAATTCTGAATGAGTCGGAAAAACCAGCAAGGACACTATCTCAACATTTTGTTATTAATTTATAGAGAGAAATGCCCATCAGGGTTGTGCCGACAGACGATGATCTCAGAGATCAAAGATGGTCAGAGTGATCACCAATAGCTGATGCCTTTGACCATTTCAAGATGATTTTTGGCTTGTTTTTCCATGTATTAAATTATATTATTATTATTATTATTATTAGGCTATTAGCCTTATCAAATTAATATTACAAATAATTTGCCCCGTGGCACACAGACACGTGCTTGAAGAAACTCACTTTATTATATTATTCAGAACAGTTTACAGAAAAGCCGTCTATGCACATATATGACGCGCTGATACAGAGGCGTGCAGTCTCGTAGAACACACGCATCTATAGGTTTCTCATTCTTTGTTTTTGTCTTTCTTTTTTTGCAAGAACATTATCGTCTATGAGTGCTGCAAATGACCTCAGACATCTCAGCTCAGGAGGTGGTTTGAGTTCAGTTCACTTTATTTCCACGGAGCAGTTCATTGTGAACGCAACTCTCCAGCCTGTACATTAATACACAATATATAAAATAATACAAAAACACATTCACCTCAAACCATGATTTATATTTCAGTGATTATTATCATCATTATAATTATTACTATTACATTTATAATTGTTTTAATGTCTTCATTTGTGTAAGTAATTTTCTGCATGCAAGTTTAGTCGGATACTTGCCTGACCATAAATGGAAAGGTGGTTATATATATATATATATATAAATCAAGGTGTCTTGCTTTATTGTATAAGCGTAACCCTTACCCTGTTTAATGAAAATTACCCCATAGTACCACCTAGCGTCCAACCAGTGGTAGACAACCAGTGTTTGGCATTTATTTTTTTTTGGCAACCAATCGACCAATCAAAAGACTCTTCTCATTGACTAAGGTTTGGTTGACTATCAGGGAGCAGCCCTAAGTAAAATTTGGTAAATATATTGCAAGGGAATGCAAAACTTATTTTGAGGAAATGTAAAACTATTACGAGGTGATGCTAATCTTATTGCGAGGGAACACAAAACCTATTTTGAGGAAATGTAAAACTATTACGAGGTGATGCTAATCTTATTGCGAGGGAACACAAAACCTATTTTGAGGAAATGTAAAACTATTACGAGGTGATGCTAATCTTATTGCGAGGGAACACAAAACTTATTTTGAGGAAATGTAAAACTATTACGAGGTGATGCTAATCTTATTGCGAGGGAACACAAAACCTATTTTGAGGAAATGTAAAACTATTACGAGAGAATGATACAATTTTTGCAAGGGAACGCAAAACTTATTTTGAGGAAATGTAAAACTATTACGAGAGAACGCTAAACTTAATATGAGGGAACGTAAAACTAATTATGAGTGAATGTAAAACTAATTGTGAGGGAATGCAAAACTAAAAAAAAAAATTTATGCAAAAAAATTCCTGCCCTGTCCTCTAAGGGGCTCCGTAGTCTTTTAAATAAAGGGTGAAATCATTCAGGAATTTAAAAAACGTAAAATGACTGCCCAAATTACACAGTCATCCCAGACATAGTCATGACATTCTCTTTAATTTCTCAGACTTGCAGTCCATTATTAAATGGGAACAAGCCTGTAAACGTATCAATACATTCTTAGCATGAACATCTTTTATAAGACTGCAGACCACCTTGAATGTAACTTTTGTTTAAAGTCAAGAAACCATAACAAAGGTCAGTACACACAGCCTGTAATAATTATATTCCTACTTATGAGTACAAGAAAAAGAAGGCCATCCTAAGAGGTAGTGGTGACAGTTTTTCATCAACGTTAAATTCTACACAATGGCGCTCCCATTTACAAGGGAAATATGACACTAAGCCGGAAGCCATGTCCAATACTCTCAAAGCTCTCATACCATTGAAATATTTCCTGTATGTGTGTGCCAGTCCATAAGATGGGCATGTGGCTACATGCCACTATTGTACGTTTCTCTATTTGAGAGATATATCAGTGACGGTGTCAAACATGTACACATTAATTATGTAGAGACTGAAGTACCAGCTAGACATCCCAAAGTTCACTTTCATTATAGAATATGACTCATTAGGAAAATGCCACCAACACAGAGATTTCTAGACAGCCAGTGTTTGTTTAAAGGCAGTCAATGAACCTTATGCGAGTACTACAGAGAGCTAGGTGCCATCAAATGTGCCCGCCTTTGCCCCCCCTTACCTCGGTGACTGCTGTACGGACTCTTGGGAGGCCAGTGTGCACTGCCACTCATGTGTTAACATTGCCATAGCAACCCGTCTCCTTTCCCTTTTCTTGCCCACAACACACAGAGGGGACTAAATCCTGTGTTCTTCACCAAAAACACTCTCACTTGGGGTACATTTTTTGTACCGCTCTCACCCGAAAGAGACAAAACTCCAGTTATTTTATTTGACTGTGCTCTTTGTTTATGCCAGTAAAAAAATCTGGAAACAAATAAGGATCCTTCCCTTTTCCTATCATGGCAGATTTCTTTTTTACCAAAAGAGCACCTCAGAATTTTACAATAGCCAGTATTTGTGTTTCCAGAATTGCACTTGCCATTCTTGCAGAATAAAAAACATCCATTATGGGCAGAGACAAGTTTTAGAAATTGGCAAATGAAATGAGTTTGATCTCCAGTGAAACACACTCATTAGATACAAAATGAAAGATGGCGGAGCACCGTGAATTGTACCGAGTCAAGTGCCAGGTCTTGGTAAATGCCAGCTCCTTCAAACAAAACCATGCTTTAACTGCTGAAATAGTCTACTTGTATTGGTGGAATTCTGCTGTTAAGCCAAAAGTTTGTCTCGAAAAGTACAGAGGTTAATACAGGCTTTTCAGAGATGTTTACGGTGATATTCTCCAATCGCAGTTATTCCATGTCATTCATCAATTTGTTAGATTTACAAGGTAATGTGAGATATCTCAGAAGGGTATTTTTGTTATTACATGCACAGAGAGCTTTTCATTTCAAATAATTTAATCGTCATCATTTCTGACTGCTCGTATGGCATGGATGGAGCTGGATGAAATTTAAGAATACTCCATATTCATAATTTTGCATAGAAATCCAGTTGGCATTAGGCAGACAATTTTCCTCTCTTAATTCGAGAAGTGTTACGAAACCACTGGCTTTTACAGGAAATTAACATAATCACACCTCAATTTTGTGCGGTGAGTTTACATTCTCTTTATATATTACACACAAACGTAAAATTACTTTACACGTTTGTACACACAGATCACATTTTCTTTGGTATGCATGAACAAATCCTCTGGAATGCCATTTTTAATCATGATTAAAATGGGTTTGATGCTCTAATTGCTCAAACTCAAGATGAAATTGGAATGGAATATGACTTTGTCTTATTACAACACAACCGACTAGATAGGGAGGAACATTATTCCTTATTCCCACACATGGAACTGAAAGCTGCATACTAAATGGGTCCTATAAAACCCATGCATTCCAAACTTCTTGAAGGATGAATGGTATAAAATGGCAAAGACTATAAAAGTAGAGTACTTTACAAAAACTATCATTTTTACTATAATATAAAATGTATGTAAAAATGCCCGCTAAGCACGAGGCAGAGAGTTGAGATGGAACGCATTGAGCTTCTCAATGTGACCCATTATAAATAATTTATAATGTGTGATGTCACAGACAGGGTTATGATTTAGAGTTGAATGGGAGTTTGAGTACATTCTGTCCCCATTAACAGTTGATAGCGCGTGCTTGTCTAGATTTGTGCCAGCTTTAAACTATGGATCCGTCATATTTTGAAAACCTGTCCCTTTGCCTCACCGGTTTGTTTTACAACCTGTACTTAACACAATAAACGACAGGCATCGCGTTCGAAAGAAGAAAAAAAACACACTATTTGAAGTAGAAATCTGGCGCGAGAAGCATCAAAAGCGATATGCTATAGTGCCATCACATGCACGTTGCAGCGTGCGAATAATATAATTGGAAGCAGACACAAATATTGGGTAGCAAACTGTAACGAACTGGTAAGTTAACCCTTTCGCTTCGTATTGAGGCACTAGTAACCTCAATCCGGCTAGACGTTTCTCTGGAGTTTCAGTGTAGCGCAGCTCCTATGGCTGTGTGGTGCACATTTTGGCTATTACCAAAAAAATTTAACTAAGCACTCCCATCTACTGTCGCCATTTTATACATAGAGGCTGCATATGCATAGAATAACAAGAAGCGCTCGTCTGCTACTTTTGAAGACTATTTGAGTCACCTAAATGGATCGCTTTCACTTCTTGAAAAGTCAAAAGTTCCCTACCTTATTCGTCGGCTCTGGTGACTGCGAATCAGTTATTGAAACAGAAATGCATAACATTTAGATTGGGCTCCGCTCCGGGTCTCGGGGGAACAGGAGGGGCCGAGACCTCTCCTCAGATGAACCCTGTGAAGTAGCGTGAACCCGTCGGGTGACCGCGATGTGGAGCATCTAGTGCTTTATGATGATGTGCCCGGCTGACATGGGCGCCGCTGGAGTGGAGAGAAGGGAAAGAAATATACGCCAGGCGCTCTCAAATAAGGGCACGTGATTAAAACGCGTCACCCAAACCCAAAATCCTGATCCTACCCCTCTCTGTTCTAGGACGGACTGAGCAGACACACTGAAGGGAGTGACTCATGCGCAAATGTCTAATATAGCCATAAATATGGAGCAGCACTTTCGGTCAGTAGGTCGTATGGGGACGTGGGGGGGACTACTAGAGCGACTGTGAGCATGTGCTTACTACTACAAACAGATATTTGTAGCATCAATATAATTGGAACGAAATGCTCGCGCTGTTACAATATAATAGAATCTCTATCGCGCACAATACAATATAGAGTAATAAATCACGCGAACTGTTTATACACATTCTGTGTAATTAATAAGATAGAACCCTGTCATTTTTCCCGCCATATTTACCAGCATCCATTAACAGTTTTACCAACAGTGATTGCAAACGGTTTGAGAAGGTCATTTGAGGTAAAGTAAGTCGTGAATGCTCACACAGACTTCTGTTGTGTTCTCCGTGCTGATTGTAACCAATCAATCGGAGTAGAACAAAAACGGCGTATCTGTTATCAACAGGTTGTGTGATACTCCCTGTATGTGGGTTCATAAATACGTACAATGTTTCAAGGTCTTTTTATATCCTATTCTCTATTCATTTCTCTACTCGTGGTGGTGGACCTGCTTTCAAGGGGCTCCCCCCTCACGCCAGAGTGGCAATTACACCTTCAGAAGAGCAGCATTTTTTATTTTTTTTTGACAGTACAGGCGGAGATTAATCTGATTGGATAACGCCCGAAAACACCTACTGTCCATTACGAGACGGTTGCCATGCGGTTTGCAAAAAATCTGGTTAGGCACTTACAATGGAAGTGAATGGGGCCATTACGTAAATGTTAAAATACTCACTGATTTAACAGTATAGCCACAAGTCGTAAACAATATGCGTGTTAACATGGTTTTAGTGTGATAAAATCACTTACTAATCTTTTCTGTGTAAAGTTATATCCAATTTTACAACTTTGTCGCCATGACTACGTAACAGCAGAAAAAAACTACTTTACAGCTGAAATATTACATGTGTTTTATTAGACGAATTAATGTAAGTGCTTTTATAAAAGTATAAGCTTCACATTTCTGCATGTACACCCTACTAAATTTGGCCCCATTCACTTCCATTGTAACTGCCTCCCTAGAACTTTTTTAATGAAAAGGAGGGACAAGTCAAAATTAATATTATTATATTGTTTTATGATAATCAACTTTATGCCACAAATGTTGTCAATTGAGATTAACTTGTATTGAACCTGGCATAATGTTGATTACCAAATATGTATATACATATATAATATATATCTATATTTATTTATTTATTTTTAAAGCAAAAATCAAGGTAACAGTGAGGCAGTTACAATGGAAGCGAATGGGGCCAATTTTTGGAGGGTTTATAGATAGAAATGTGAACCTTGTAATTTTATAAAAGCACTTACTTATTCTTCTGTTAAAACTTGTGTATTATTTGTGCTGTAAAGTTGTTTACGTCATTATTTTTACACCCATTTTAGGGTTTGTTGACATCATCGTCATGATGACGAAGTTGTAATTTTGGATATAACTACATAGAAAAGTTAATTAAGCAATTTTATCACACTAAACATTAACACACATATTGTTTACATCTTGAGGCTTTACTTTTGAAATAATGAATATTTCAACATTTATGGACACTTCCATTGTAAGTGCCTCACTATAACCCAGGTTTTTTATTTATTATTTTTTTTAAAGAAAAGGTCAAAATAAATTTTGTTGTTATCAAAATTAGGCCACAAATGCTGCCGATTGAGCTTGTGTTGAACCCTGAATATTCCTTTAAGGCTTTGCCAGAAATGTTCACTTTCCCATTTGAATGGTCGGCATCGGTTATGGATGTGTCAGTAAAAAAATAAATGCATGCCATTCTACCTTTGTAAAAAATATTCAGTATATCTAATAAAAAAAAATGTTGTTATGTCATGTTAGATCAACTATTTTCATTGCACCACAGAAGGTACAGTACTGTGCAAAAGTTTTAGGCACTTGTGAAAAATGTTGCATAGTGAGGATATTCAAAAATATTTTTCATTTCACAATTAACATCATACAAAGTCCCGTAAACATAAACCACCTTTGCCTTTAAAACAGCCCCAAATCTCCTAGGTACACCTGGATGCGTTTTTTTCTTGGTTGTTGGCAGATAGGATGTTCCAAGTTTCTTGGAGAATTCACCACAGTTCTTCTATTTAGGCTGTCTCAATTACTTCTGTCTCTTCATGTAAAGTAAGTTGCTTCTGATATTTGTGAAACTTTGTAATATGGCACTTTTTCATTTCACTGTCTTTTTAAGGTGATTTTCTTATGTGTTCCTCTTTTGTACGTTGCTTTGGATAAAAGCGTCTGCCAACTGTATAAATGAAAATGTAATCCCAGACTGACTCGATGTTCCATGGGGGGCTATGCGGGGGCCATGCCATCTCTTGCGGAGTGCCCTGTTCTTCTATTCTAATCTTTTCTATTTGCAAAAGTAATGTTTGGGAGTCTAAAATAAATTTTTCCTTTTGACACACTAAAGTAGCAGATACAAATAAAAATCTTAAGACAAGTGTTTTTGTGAAACACCTTGCACAGTACTGTACATCCAAGTGGTTTAATACAATTGTATAAAATATATATGCATTAGTTATATTGTGGAGAATATATTTGACAGTCCAATGTGAGATAATAAGATGAAGATTAATAAAGTGCAGTGCTGATTGTTGATCGTGAGAGATCAAGTGTTCAAAAGTCTGATTGCTTGGGGGAAGAAGCTGTCATGTAGTCGGCTGGTGCGGGTCCTGATGCAGTGATACATACCGCTGCCTGATGGAAGCAGTGAGAGCAGCCCATGACTTTTTTCACACACCGCCTGTTATATATGTCCTGGAGGGAGGGAAGCTCACCTCTGATGATGTTTCTGGCAGTTGGCACCACACTTTGCAGGATTTTGCGGTTATGGGTGGTGCTATTGCCGTACCAGGCGGTGATGCAGCTAGTCAGGATGCTCTCAACAGTACTGATGTAGAACCGTGTGAGGATGTGGTTGTTCATTCCAAACTTCTTCCAAAGTTAATGTCATCAAGGTAGTGATTAACAGTAATAGCAATGTTAAATGGCTCATTTAACAATTTATGTATTCTTATGCTATATCTTATTCTTATTGATCCATTTTTTTATTCTAAACTTTCTGCCTTTTTTGTACAAACAATCGCATGAACAGTTTAGCAGGAAATGCGATTCACCAGCTTAACTATGCACCACGTGTATGTGACAAATATTACTTTGATTATGAGTTACTTCTTTAAAATTTGAAATTGTGACGGGCATGGTTTATATTTATGCCTGAATTTATATTAGATATTTATATAGAATTGTATCTAAATATTTTCACAACTCAGCCTGTGAGTGTGCATTCATAATGTTAGTACTTGCCTGTAATTCAACACAGCAAAGAATCACACCGCCTCTGTTTGCCTCCAAATTCAAACTGTTGACCAATGAGCGCAGGGCGGATTGTCCAATGGTGTTCTTACTTGATGGACACGTGACTCAACAATTCGACCGGCAACAAAATATCAACCAATGGCCGTCTGGCAGTGGGATGGGCTTTACGAAAGTACAGGATACAGGTATCAGTGGAAGTGGTGTGTAACATTCCATTTAGGAACGTTAAGTATCATTGAACGTGGAAGACTAAACGACATTCAGTTATGGCTCTTTCCCAGTGTCTTGATGATTCGTTAGGCTGGAGGACACCGAGGACAGGACAGGATGTCAACGTCAAAGAATTATACAACGAGAGACACCGACTCGCTCTTGAACAGTTGGTCGCTGGCGGGGTCGACTCCTTCATGGGATTCCTAAAAAAAGAGAGAATCCCGAACTTCCTGACGGATGACGAGATTCGGCGGATTTCACGTGCAGCTGTCGTGCCAAAATCTGTTTCTTCAATCGGGGATGATTCTCATTTGGACCATTCTGGCACACTGGACTGCTCATCTGTCACTTATTTCCCTGAGAACTCCGATATTGAGCCTCCAGTTTTAGAGATGGGGTGGCCTGCGTTCACTACAGGATCGTTCCGTGGAGTGACTCGCGCTGTTGCACACTTCCAACCAAGTTATGGCGAGTGCATTTACAGTTGCAAAGAGGTGGCCAGGAAGATGATAAAAAATGCAAAGGAGGTACTTTCTCACGTTTTTACTGTTTTAATCCCATACGTGGCTTATTTACACCATGAGTATATACTGCTTGTTACAATTAATATTTATGTCAGCTGTTATAAGAGATTAACATGTTTTCAATTTCTAAATTCAAAGTCATTTAAATAGTTTTTTTTTTATATATATATATTTTATTCTGGGGCTTAATGTTTAAAATAAGTGGTCCGGAGATAGTAGTTAAATATAAATAAATGCTGGCATGAGTGGTTTGGAAATGGCTGTGTGGATACAATAAAATATCGATATATCACGATACTTTTTTCATTATATTGTATCGATACTTTATATCTATGTATCGATATTTATATTGAAATATTTGTATACTCATATCATGTAAACACGTAAAAAGCTGTCGCACGCTTCCAAATATATTTAATAAACTCACAAAGAGACAAAAACGTAATGCTTCGAGCTGCATGCTCTTCATCAGACGTCAGTATATAATTGAAATTTACCCAAATTAATTTAAAAATTGGAATTGATTTAATCGAATTAAATTATGATAGCATGTTGTATCGCAGTATATCGAATCGAAGTGTATTGCAATACGTATCTTATCGTGAGGTGACATGCGAACCTTACTTTGCTATAAACTTTTATTATTATTTCTTAAAAATGAAGCAGTGAAAATATTTAAAAAAATTATTAACATTATTTTGTCCAAAAAATAAAAGTCAGGTGGTATATCCAACATGCATGCCATTCTGTTGTCATGTGACAAAAAAATAAGAAAAAAAGAAAACAGAAGACACAATTTAGTTTTTTAAAAATTTAGATATTTTAAAATTTTGGCTTATTTTGTTAATGTCAAATGGAGTAACCCTAAGAAAAACTTTGATATTCGTGACTCAAATGTTAATGATTTTCACAATAAATATTTAAGAAATTTTAAATTCCTTAAAAAATATTTTTGATTTTTTTTTTTTATACATTTTATGATTAGGTTGTGTACATGTGCAAGAAACGTATTTTAATACCCTTTACTTAATGGTTACACTGCTTGACATTGTTATTACATTGTATTTTTGTTTTTTGTAGAAAATGCTATAAATGTTTTTCAAAAATGTATGAAACCAATATGGAAACAGAGTTCTACATTTTATAAAAGATTTCTCATTTTTCAACATATTTGTCTATGACTAATTTTGATAATTCATCTGTTGTTCACTGTGCTGAAACTTAGTTCAATTGAACTCAATCCAATTTTATTTGTGTAGCGCTTTTCACAATACATTCTTTCAAAGCAACTTCACAGACCCCATGTGAATAAGTCAAATGCAACAAAAATCAAAGCAACACTTAACACTGATTGTTGAATAGGTCTTTATTTATTTAATCATTTGTCCATCTTTCAATAAGCCTATAGTTCATGTAGTCTATTGATCTTTGTCTGAATGATTCATTAATTTCCCAGTCTTTTTTATTCATGCTTGTCCACACCTCATATCTAAAGTCCTTTTAGTTTGATGTTTTATTTTTCTCGGTAGAGTATAACAACCTGAATTCATTTGATGGGTTTTAACTGCACAGTAAAACAACAATGATGAAAAGTACCTCTTGTTTCAAGATTTCCCTCCTCACTCTTTGGGGTTTCAGGTGATGTCTAGAAAGGTAAATCTAGATCTGATGTGTGGAATGGTAACCTTTTTGGTCTGAAGCTGAAGCATTGAGGTGCCACGACAGGCTCTTCACACCCTTAAATGAAGTTTATGTTTTTAACCTGAATGTATTGCAGTTATAGCTGCAGGCAGCCTGGAACTGTTCCAGCTTACATCAACTTAAAGGGCAAATGTAATAAGCATCAAAGTGCATAACCAGCTTGACAATCATAAAAGAGCCAGACAGGCATGCAACTGGCTAAGGATTTGGTTTATTTCCACCATGGATAAAGTTGAGCTGAACTTGTGATAATAAAGTCTCAATTACAGAATCATTTAATGCACTTTTTTTGTACTATCTTCTCTGTGGTTGGAGGTTATTAAACAAAAGTGTTTTTTATCCTTAGGTTATTGCTATTGTGACTGACTCTCTGACAGACCTGGATATCTTCCAAGACCTTCAAGAAGCATGCAAGCGCCGCCTAGTCCCTGTGTACATTCTTTTGGACCAGTCTTCTGTCCCCTCATTCTTACAGATGTGTACAAACCTACATGTACAGTTGGATGAACTAAAGGTGTGCATAAAATCTGATGAACGCTGTTTATCCAAAAAGGAAAATTCTGTCATCGTTTACTTACTCTCATGTTATTCCAAACCAGTATGACTTACTTTCATCTGTAGCCTCGGCCACCATTCACTTTCATTGCATATTTTTTCTTTAAAATGAAAATGAATGGTGACTGAGGCAAAAATTATGCCTGAACTCTCCTTTTGTGTTTGGGAACCCTCTAATCATAGGATGGCAAGGAAAGATTCATTCATATTTATGAAGAAAGCTCTATCTGAGTGGATAGCATTAGGTTTAGTGGTAGGGTTTGGGTTGGGTCATAGTTTCTCAGTCCAATCAGGAATCAATTTCCTCATAAATATATGTGACTGTTCTCCTGCCAAACTCCCATGTAATATGTGACTAACAGGCGGCTTTCTCTGTTATGCGAATACACACATCTGTGGCGGGCAAATACACTTTATAATCCTTTTTTTGTCGAGGTGTTAATAGAAACGCAGTCAGTTATGTCTAAAGTAAATATAAAAAATGTATTAAATGTATTATTTTTGTATTAAAATATCAGATCTGTGCATTTGAACTTGCAGTGTAAATGCAGCCTTATAGACAGAGACAACCATTCATTAACCTTGGCTGGATAAATTTATTAGCTTTAATCAGGCATCGAAGACCTGATTTCTATGTAGTTTTATGTTGCATTTATACACTTTTTTTCAATTTCTAAATCTTTATTTGAATTTTGTTACTAGGGATGTCAAAAGTACTGGAACTTTGGTTCCAAGTCGATACTAAAATAAAAAAAGTGTTTCTCCAGTACTTTTAGTACTGAGCACCGACTCAATTCGGTCTCTACACGCTGTCTGACTAACACACGGCTGCTTTCAAATGCTCACACGCTTATTTGAGTGCATGCTGTTATTCATTTCACAATGAAATTAATAATTTATCAAGTTAAAATTGTGATATGTCCTAGTTTGAAAATTGAACCATGAAAGGATGCAATTAAATTAAATGAATAAAAAGTCTGCATGTGCTGCATGCTTCAGTGTGAATTTGTGAAGCCTGAAAACACCAAATTTTATGAGCATCATGTGCTGTGCTTGTTGTAGATAACAGGGGAGAGCACACATTCACTTTGAAGCTTGCAGCACCTGCAGACTTTATATTTAAATAATAGAATTGCAGAATTTTGTGCTTTAATAATCGCTATTCAAAAATTCAACGGTATGTTAAAAAGTATTTGTTCTATTTTCATTTGATTAAAGTTTTCTGAATGAATTTTGGTGATTAAATTAATCTAATAAAAATGGAACTGCCATTTCAAGCGTTTTCTAAAAGTTGTCGCAGTCTAGTCCACACTGAAATGTTTGAAAATGCTTAAATCCCCTTACTGAGCATGCAAACAATTGCCTTTCTATGTATGGTCTGAAATGCAATGGCTTCATGTCGCCTTTGAAGACATGCAATGTGAAGGTTATACAAATTACACCTAATCTTTAACAATGCTATCAAAGTGAATAGCAGGCACAACAACACCACTACGACATGGGCCAACATCATTTTTTTGGGATTGAATGGATCACATGACAACAAGTTCGACATCATTTTCAGATATCTTAATTTCCCAAGTCAACACTACAACGTGAAGACGGCGTTTTCAAATGTATCCAATTTGGAGAGCATATCCATACATATTTCCATTGATACTGCTGTTAGAAACATTCAGCGCTGTTTGCTTAATTTGTTCTTTGTTCTTATTACATTACTGTCCATGTCTTGAATAATTACTTAATAACTTGAAACAATGGTTATCTTATTAACAAACAAGTAAGTGTTAGTTTCGGTATCAAGATTCGTCAAGTTACACTGGTATTGGTTCCGACTACTTAAATTTTGGTATTGTGAAAACACTAACTTACTGCACTATAATGACATTATGAAAAAGTAGATCTCATGCCATAGAAGTGTGAGCACCTCTGTATTTTTGTTCTAATAAAGAAACATCATGCTATGTCATTTTGAAATGATTGTTATTATCTATATTTTTTATTTAAAGCAAATGAACGTACGGACCATAACAGGCTCTACCTATTACATGAGATCAGGTGCTCGGATCACTGGAAAGGTTCATGAGCGATTTATGCTGATTGATGGGAACAGAGTGGCGACAGGTTCATACAGGTAAGACTGATTATTTCCCTTATGTTCTAAAGATGTTAATTGCAGGTTATAATGGTATACCTTGAGTGCACGGTGGGGGAAAAACTTCAGGAATATTCATATTAACTTGGTTCGTACAAGGTGCTTGAAGTGCTTCAATTTGTCTTTTTTTTTTATTTATCCTATTAAATATTTGAAAATAGCAATTTTTTTTAACAAGAGGTGCTTAAAAGTGCTTGAATTATAGAAAATCGTTAAATATATTGCATAAATAAGTTACATTTATTCATGGTTTTTTTTTCGGAAAAATGTCTAACAATCCTGTTACAGAAAGACGACATACCCCCCGCTGCTACAGTCAAACACCATATCTCCCTCTTCCCATTTCTTGCTCTCACACACGGCTCATGTCATGAATCATGGAGGATAAAGGATTTATTTGTATATTTATAAATTTTTTTTGCATACTTCTCTGTGTGCTTCTTATTTAGAACCGCTTCCATTAAAAAAATAGAATAAAACGGATGATTTTCCGTTGATTTTTTTTTTTTGTCGGTTCCGTTAATGGTACTCAAACATACTGTACATTCTTCTGCTGGTGCAGATTAAACGCCATACTAACACACTGTGACTGTTTCAAGAAGAGCAATTCAGTTTGGGTGTGCAGCAAAAAACAACGCAACCAGGGACGGCTGTGGCTCAGGTGGTAGAGCGGGTCGGATGCCAATAGCTGGGTTGGCAATTCGATTCCCGGCCCACAGGACTCCACATGCCGAAGTGTCCTTGGCCAAGACACTGAACCCCAAGTTGCTCACAATGGCAGGCTAGCGCCTTGCATGGCAGCTCTACGGCCATTGGTATGTGAATGTGTGTGTGAATGGATGATTGGGACACAGTGTAAAGCGCTGTGGTAACCTCTAAGTTTAAAAAAAAAAAAAAATTACTATATAAGTGCAGACCATTTACCTTTTACCAACCAATAGAGTCAAATTGATGAACAAATGACTCTGTTCTTTTTAACCATATGGGCAGAGTCTCAGTCAGCCGGGGGCAATAAGCGCAACTCCAGCTGTACAGGCATCGTGCATTACACTTACTGACAGCAGACAGCACAAGATGAGGACACGTTCTTGTATTCAAACACAGACGGATGGAGCGCAACTTCGAATGTTTCAGTTGATACAGCATCCTAAAAATGCTGTTTATGATGCGAAGCAATCATAGTGATACACTCCAAAAGCGCCAGTCTAAGCAAGTGTACATAGATGCGTCCTTATAGAAGCTCTTAGAATATGTGTACCTTGGACAGATTCAGAAAAATATCTGGGTTACAATGACACCGTTTCCACCTGGTATTAAGATGCGTTTCGGGTGATCCGATCACAGGTAGTCAACCCTAAGTACAGGTCTAAATGGAGTCTAAAGGTTTTGTGATCAGATCACAAAAACCACAAATGAATGTGGTCAAAAACTCATGTGACCACAACGCATTTGAGGTGTAAACGCTATTCTGTCTTGTATGTGACCCGGCAGCAGCGAAGTGTCACCCCTCACCTGTCAATCAACTGCTGCGCTAAAACAAGAATTTAATGTTTGCTTTAAAATTAAAATAACCGTCCAATTGGAAAATTTAAGAAAGCGGATACATACACAATCACGAGAGCTTTACGGATCTTTAGTGTGTCTGATATCAACACAAATGACAAACATGAACACCTGATGCTCCTTTAAAACAGGTAATCCACTAAAGTAGTGAATAATTCTGCTTGTAATTTCAACCGCATATGGGAGAAACGGCAAATTTTTTTCTCGCTTTCTTTGTCTTTTCTGACTTGGTTGCACTTTATCATGTAGTATAAATATGCACTGGTATAGTGATTGATGTATGTTTTCATGAAACCGAGACCCTCCCCTCCAAATCCGATCACAAGTGGTCACAGGAGATGCATTAAATAACCAGGTGTAAACAGCAATGAGTCTCACCTGACCACGTGATCGGATCACCTGAAAACGGTGTCAGTGACTACGTTTACATGGACACTAGAAAGTGGATTATTGCGAGAAAGCAGCATTCTGGTTTAAATGCACTGTTAAAACGGCGTAATCTTTACTCCTTTACACATGCGGCTCGGACAGTAAGCAGCTTTCTCCAGAGCAACGTAACTTCCCCGCAACACTTGTGTAAATAACAAACATGGTATCCAAGGAAGACTTCACTATTTTGTTCTCTGTTTCTTCGCTCGATTTGCGATGCAATAGTGGGGTTTCCCTTTACGTAACACTGGGATTCCAAGGGACCGTTGATATTTTACAGTGGTGTTTATAAATGGGTATAGTTTATAGCATATGTGCTTTTCCCACTGTACTCCCAGAAATATTTTGTTGACTTGTTGTTGGGCTCCATCCTATGACTTTTTTTATCTGGTCTGTTCCACGCACATGAGCACTCTTCAAAAACCTGTTATAATATATAAGCTTCATATTTCTGCTTTTAAACCTTCCAAAAATGTGCTGCATTCTTTTCCATTGTAAGTGCCTCACTGTAAACTCGGTAATCAACATTATGCCACATATGCTGTCAACTGAGCTTAACTTGCATTGAACCCAGAATATTCCTTTAAGTTAATGTGTGGGTGTGACCTTTCCAACAATGTAGAATGATTATAAAGCATTTGATTGCAGTGTCACATTTTTTTTTTTATCTTCAGGTTTAACTGGACAGATGGCAAACTCAATAGCAGCAATCTGATCGAGTTATCTGGCCAGATAACTGAGAGATTTGACGAAGAGTTCCGCATCCTCTATGCCCAGTCCCTACCACTGCCGGTGAATGCAAGAGCTCCCTCTAGTGCCAGAAACAGCACTATATATGACCACCTTGTCCTCAAACCACCTGGAACGCCTCCCTCCCACTTTGCAAGAACAATAAAGCCTCAACCAGAATGTCTGACGAGCACTCCAGCCAGACTTCAGACCCCAGAGATCCAACAGATGAATAATGACAGAGAGGATCGAGACAGAAAGAGTAACCCAGTTTCTGATACTTCCACTCTAGGAGAAGACTGGATTGAGCAGGATCTCAGGGAGGAAGTGTTATCCTCAGATGATCATCCTTGTGTGCCGGCAATGAACGTTTGCAATCGCATTACGACTCACACTCAGACAGTGGACGTGACGATCTCTCCTACTTTACCTTCCTGCCATATCTCTACACAAACGGCCTGCCACACAGTAGACAGCAGTGTGCAGACAAGCACAGACACCTTGCCTCCGCTAACCTCCTCCAGTAGCAACGAGATCAGCCCCAGCTCCTCCTCCGCCTCCAGCTCTTCTCCACCCAGAAATTGCCCAAAACTACAGGTGGTGGACTGTCGCCCACCTATTCGTCACAACGTTGCAGTCCGTCAAGATGCAAATCTGAGGGTATGCTCTCAGAAGCTCACTAAAGAGCGACAGTACCACTACGCCTCAATTCGCTCCAAGCTGGACCACATGGTGACACTGCTCTCTCACAAGAGGGAACTGGTGGACCTCACCAACCTGACTCTGAGGCATGGCCTACACAGAGGACGCAAAGGTCAGCAGGATGCCAGGCAGTTTCACAGTGCACTTGACAGTGCGATGGGGACTTGGCCTAGGTCAAGTTGTCTATTTTAAAGGAGGTCTGGAGAGCGGCCTGGTGGTGGGTGTATTGGTGTTAGCCTGCTTTGTTTTAGTAATGCACTTTTTTGAGAAATACACAATCCTTTAGTGTTTCATAGACCACGAATCTAATAAATTAATCAGGAAAATATTTTAAATAATCAAATGCGAGTATGAGGCTGTTAAAAAAAGACGAATGTGCAAATATACTGATTTTTTGTTTCACTTTAATTCTACTCAATGTTTGATTACAGGTAAGGTAAAATACTATAGTATAATACTATATTTAAAACTGTTTTTAAATACTGTTGTGAAATAAATCAAAGTGCTTTTCTATTTGGTGATAGAAGTTTGTCATCCAATTGTAAATTAGTTCTTTTGCACCTGTTTGTTTACATTTTATAATTTCTGTTGTTTGTTTAAAGTTAAGGAAAGTTATGAAAATGACCCTCTTTGTAACATTATTATGGTTATATTCATATAAAAAATGATCAACAGTCACCAGTGGTTGTGTATTGTTTGTTTTATATAAGCAAGTAAATCCAAAATAGTATTGGAAAAGCATTTGAATATTTTTTTTACACCAAGGTTAAAGAGAGTTCACCCCAAAAATGAAAATGCTCTCATCATCATGCCATCCCAGATTCTTTCTTCTGTTGAACACAAAGATTTTTAGAAGAATATCTCAGCTCTGTTGGTCCTCACAATGCAAGTTAATGGTGGCCAGAACTTTAAAGGTCCAAAAAGCACATAAAGGCAGCATAAAATGAATCCATATGACTTCAGTGGTTAAATCCGTGTCTTCAGAAGAGATATGGAAGGTGTGGGTAAAAAAACAATCGATCCATTTTTACTATAAATGTACAAATTTTTCTCATGTTTTTGTTGATTCACATTTTTTGTGCATATCGCCACCTACTGGTTATGGCTGGTCAAAGGTGGTGATTTATAGTAAAAAAAAATACTTGTATTAATGGGGGGCTGTGGCTCAGGTGGTAGAATGTGTTCGTCCACTAAGCGCAGGGTTGGTGGTTCGATTCCCGGCCCACACGAGTCCACATGTCGAAGTGTCCTTGGGCAAGACACTGAACCCCAAGTTGCTCCCAATGGCAGGCTAGCGCCTTGCATGGCAGCTCTGCTGCCATTGGTGTGTGACTGTGTGTGTGAGAATGGGTGAATGAGACGCAGTGTAAAGTGCTTCGAATACCATTAAGGTTATAAAGGTGCTATATAAGTGCAGACCATTTACCATTTGATCTGTGTCTCACACGCATATCACCTCTTCCGAAAACATGGATTTAGCCACTGGAGTCATTTTATGATGCTTTTTGAAATGTTCTTGTCACAATTCACTTGCATTGTTTGAATCTATAGAGCTGAGATTTCTAAAAATCTTCTGCAGAAGAAAGAAGGTCATACACATCTGGGATGGCATGAGGGTGAGTAAATGATGAGAGAATTTTCATTTTTGGGTGAACTAATCTTTTTAATTATTTATGATTGACTAATTTTAATAAAACAGTGCATTTAATAGACATGCTTGCTTTATACAATTAGTATAAGGGGAATCTAAAATTGGTCACATTTATTTTCACTTCACTACAGAATTGTAAGTTTTGTGTAGATAACTTCTTGTAGTTTATACAATATAAGACTTTATGTAGAAGGACCCTCCCATGCAGGATAACTAACTAACACTATATGTTATATTAATTTTCCAGAATGCTTTAGTAAGTTGTTTTTGCTGTAACAATTTCTAATGAGAAACTAGACATAAACTATCCTAATTGAAATACTAGTTTCTATTTTCAGAGTGTATTGCAATAAAAAGGGACAGATTTAGAAATAATATGGTGACTTTTCAAACCCACTGTAGGCAATGTATATCAATGGCTACAGGGCTGTTACTACTTTGATGAGGCTACACAAAAAGCCATAAGGGATTACATTTTTATTAACCATTACAATTAGTCAAGTAAAATGTTTGTAATCTAATGGATATTTCATGAAACAAAAAAAAACAACAAAAAAAAAGCCATCACAGCTGACGAATAATTATTGTTTTAAAAAAATTAAACAAATAAAGTCAACATCTGGATGTTCATGGATTTCACTGAAAATGTGTTTTTGGAATTCCACGTCACAACAGCAACAGTCCTTTGCAAACAGAAGAGGGCGCTATCATCTTATACTTGTACCAAGTATTTCATCAGGTTGATGGCTTGAATAACATTCTAGATTAGTGACAGTTAGTGACATTTGTTTAATACAGGTCAAGTGGATTCTAGTAAAAAAGAAAAAGTTTTTCTATTAAAAGCAAGCCTTTACTTAGCCATCTAAATGGGGACTTTCTATTGTTTTTATATTAAGCTAATTATAATAATTACATACTTACCCACACCCTAAACCCAACCCTAAAACAATTTTTAAAAAGCAAAAGAAAAACATTATTTAATTTATGTGTGGATTGTAAGCACACATAGATATGTAAATTTGTCTGTTTAGAAGCATATACTGAACGTGTGTATGTGCTTTATTTACAGATGATGACCTGTCCCAAATATCTACATTTATCATGCTTTTAATAGTCTCATCATGAAAGCAAAATTGAGGTGTTGTCCATCAATGTAAATGTATCCTTCAAAGTTTCAAAGTTAGTGAAGCATATTTAGCATAAAATGCAAGTAACAAAGGAATGTAAAACATCTCTAACCGAATTAATATTCAGATGCTGTTTAACACCTTACTCTATCATACTTTCAAAAGCCACCTCTGAGGTTTTACTATTAATAGGTTGATTAAACAGAACATAAAGTAATTGTTGGTGGTAAATTATTTATCCTGTTTTCACAAGTCTTTTGAACCATATCCACCCCTCAGGAACATTCAACGAACTGTCCAATGAACTGTCTTAATCCCTTCTCTTAAGTAAAGAAATCTGCTTGTTGTTTCCGTAAAGCAGTTGTTCTGCTTTCAGTAAAGGCTACTAAAGAAACAGTTAACCTTAGGTACATTTTAAAAGTTACCTAAGCCAAACTGTGCCTTACTTAAATACAAAAGAGTACACTTTCTTTAGTCAATAGCTGGTCAATATGAGGGTAACCTATATATTATAAGTAATTATGAAATGTATTGTGGAGTATTTATGTTCTGTAGAATCAGATACAGTGTGAGCTTTATTGCCAAGTATGCTTCCACATACAATTTGTCTTGGTGACAGAAGCTTCTAGTACACAAACAATACAAAAACAAGACAGAGATAATAAAAAATAGAATAAAAATAAAAAGCTAATATAATATATATATATATATATATATATATATATATATATATATATATATGTGCAGTGTTGGGAGGGTTACTTTTGAAATTTATTCCACTACAGAATACATGCTGTAAAATGTAATTTATAACATATTCTGTTAGATTACTCAAGGTCAGTAATGTAATGTAAATACTTTGGATTACTTCTTCTGCACTAGAAGATTTTTTAACTTGTTTTGGCTATAAAAATTCTGCCAGTACATTAAGACAAAATACACATGTTAAAAATACATTCTCTGAAAAACCTAAATATCGTATGCAGTGTTGTTTTTAAAACAAGATCAATCAAATTGATCTTGTTTTAAGGATTTTTACAGTAAAACAATACAAAAGTTATTATCAAGAATACGATTTTTGCCCTATTATCAAAGGTCTTACTAGAAAAAATAAATGATGATTTAACGTGAATTTCCTTGATAAAATACATGATCGTGTCTGTAACGTTAATGTAAAATGGCTAGAAATAGCATTTTAGCTTAGTGTAAAGCTGGCAATTTACACAAGGTTTATTTCTGTTTCTTCTGCTTCAGACTTACTTCAAACGTACTTCTCTGTCTGCTCGTATGAATGTAACACATCATAAGAAAGTGTTTCACCGCTGTTCAAATGCACTTTGGATCACATCATTTATATGTTTAAATGTTTTCCATCTGAAAGGACAAAATATTAAATGAAATAAATGACAATAAAATGCAAAGTATTTTTTTTATGTAACTGTATGCTAAATACCAGTGATTTAAATTGTAACTGTAGAGGAATACAGTTACTTATATGTTGTATTTTAAATGCGTAATCCCGTATTTCATTACTCCCCAACCCTGTATAAATGTATGTGCAAATACAAATCTGTTATATACAGATAGTGGAAGGGAATGTATGGCAGAAGAGGTAAGATATGTTTGATAAATAGAAATAGACTAAGCTGTGTATGGCACGTAGTTATTGCTCAATGGGGCAGTTTTAACTGTTCATGAGATGGATAGCCTGAGGGAAAAAAAACTAAAATCTACTCAGCAGTCCAAACTGTCCTTTGTAGTCTTCTGATGTCCGATTTCATACCTGAACCAAACCAGACAGTTATTGAAGTGCAATGACTGCTGAGTAGAACTGTGTCAGCAGAGGCTATAGCCTCTATATAGCCTGAAATGTGGTTCTCCCACTTCAGGTCCAGTGAGATGGTAGAGGCCAGGAACCTAAATGACTCCACTGCTGCCACAGTGCTGTTCAGAATGGTAAGCGGTCAATGTCGGGGTGTTCCTCCTAAAGTCCACTATCATCTCCACTGTTTTGAGTGTGTTCAGCTCCAGGTTGATTTGACTGCACCAGACAGCCAGCCAGCTGTTCAACCTCGCTTCGGTATGCAGACTCATCGTCATCTTGGATGAGGCCTATATTAGTGTCGTCTGAAAACTTGTGGAGCTTGACAGAGGGGTCCTTGGCGGTACAGTTATTTGTGGGGGTGGGGGTGGGGGGGGGGGGGGGGGGGGGGAGTTCCAGTGTACTGGAAGTTAATTTCTCTAGTTTCACTTACTGCTTCCTATCTGTCAGAACGCTGTTGATCCACTGACAGATAGAGGTGGGAACAGAGAGTTGGTTTAATTTAGTTCGGAGTATAGCTGGGATGATGGTGTTGAAAGCCGAACTGTAGTCCACAAAAAGAATAGTTGCTTTTGTCCCTGGTCTATCCAGATGTTGCAGGATATGATACAATCCCATGTTGATGGCATCATCCACAGAGAAAGGGTCTAGATCTAGAAAGGGTCATCTGATGTCCTTCAGGTAGGCCAACGCTTTACCATCACCCCACACAGTGTGGATATGAACGTTGTTTAAGATACAATTGTTGGAGTCGGCGCCATGCGAGGTTCAGACATGTGAATGGTTAGCGCACTTTGATAGTTTTAATACTTTTTCTGTCATAACCAGTGAGACTCAATACACCCTTACTGTTCTAGAAAGACAGAATGTCAAAGAATTCAAAATCCTCTGGCTCTGGAGACATTAAAAAACACTTACGTGCTGAAGCCCCCAAGCAGCAGGCCGAAATCCCGGGACTCAATTTGGCAAGTGAGGTGAAAGAAATTTGGTGACAATTGTGTCGGCAATACTGATGAAAGTCATTGCAGACTTGGAAGATACTTGCTGTACTACGTTGATCGATCACTGCCATTGAGATGAAATTCACTGAGATGGTTACAAGAATTGGAAAGTTGGAATTCCTGAGCGAGCAGAGCTCAGAGATCCACGGAGGAAGACAGGCCCTGAACAATTCTGTCCAAATTTCTGAGATCATCTAATAAAGATCTCATTTACGTGAGCGAGGAATAAAGGAAGGCTTTCTTGGAAGAACCACTGCATTTTCTTTTTACTGCATGATCGATTCAAGGAATACAAGAAACTCTTACATCAACGGAAGGTCGCATTTGCAATGATGTCCCGCACAAATTGAGAATAGATGCTAAGAATGGCCACAAAAAACACACCTTCTGGACAGTTATGTGGATGAATTTACATGTTCTTTGTATTTATCCCTCCAGTTGGCTGAAGTTGGTTTTATAGATTATTTTCAGTTGAGTAATTCTGTCTCACAAAATTTGTATAGAAACACCGGACTTGAGCAATCTGATGGCAAAGATGTCGCGGGGGGTCTCATAGGCGTATATGGACTGTTTGAGTTTAGAGGGATTGAGGCCGGTTGGCGCTGTCGTACGCTGGATTAATGCGCAAGTTTTTTCTTTTTTTGTTTGTTTGTTTGATTTTGGAGGACATGTTTTCTTTGGTGCTTGCTCAAGTAAGAGCAGGGGAGTCATTACATTGATAAGTAAACATCAACAATTCAAATGTCTCAACAGATTAAAGATAAATTAGGAAGAGTCATTATTGTTTTAGCAGAAATTCAGGGGCAAATTTTGATTTTGGCTAATATATACTCGCCTAATGCTGATGATCAGGGCTTTTTTATAAATCTTGATGGGATGTTGCAAACCGCTGGTACCCCTCATGATATAATATTGTGAGGAGACTTTAATCTATTGATGGACTCAATCCTTAAACATAGTGAAGTGTGTAAGCCCCCTTGAGCAACATTGATGCTTCACAGAATGTGAACAAATCTTAGTCTTAAAGATATTTGGAGATCTGATAGGGACTATACATTCTTTTCATCAGTCCATCAGATTTATTCTAGAATAGATTTTCTCATTTTCCTAATTTCATCTGTTGTGGATTGCTCAATTGAAAACATCTTAGTCTCAGATCACACCCTGATGAGTTGAGAGGTGTTGCCTTATACGTAGAAAAAGAAATCATATAGTTGCCTCTTTAATGTATCCCTTTTGAAAAATCTTGAATTCCAACAAATATTAAAGGCTGAAATCAATGTTTATATGGAGACCAACTGGTCCTCAGTATCCTCTATGGGAGTGGATTGGGAGGCACTTAAGGCAGTTCTTTGGGGTCAGATCATAAAGTATGCCTCATTCACTAAAAAGCCAAAGCATGAGAACTTGTGGAGTTGGAAGGGAATATTAAAAGTGCAGAGGCAGAGCTGAAACGCCGAATGTCATCTGATGGCCACAGAAAATTGACCTGATTGAAATACAGATATAATAATATTTTGTCACGGAAGGTGGAGTTTTGGCTATTCAGGGCTAGATATATTAAGCAAAGAAAGTCTTTTCATACCATTCCCTCAGTGAAATCTACTGGTGGTAAAATATTTGCCTCAGCCATTGAAATTAATAATGCTTTTAAATGTTGATCTCTATAGTTCCGCAGATTCGTCTACTGATGGAGATATTAGAAAAGTATTTTTCTTGATTCTGAGATAACCTTGGAAGAGCTTGGCCTTAAGGTAATTAAGGCCTTACCTGCAGGCAAGACTACGGGTCCAGATGACTTTGCAGCTGAATTTTTTAGATATTATGCTACAGAATTGGCTCCACTTTGGTTAGAAGTTTATACAGAATAATTAAAGAATGGATTGCTTCCTCCAAACATGACACAAGCCCGGATCAGTCTGATTCTTAAAGAGGACAAAGATCCAAGGGAGTGTAAGAGTTACTGTCCAATTTCCCTGATTCAGATGTAAAAATATTGTCAAAAATTCTGGCTAACCGATTAAGTAAAGTTATGACATCTCTTATACATATAGATCAGGTGGGGTTTATTCGGGGTTGTAGCTCTTCTGATAACATTAGGCATTTCTTTAATGTCATGTGGTCAGTGGCGAATGGTCAGACTCCGGTCGCTGCCATCTCACTTGACGCCAAAAAGGCATTTGATATGGTTGAATGGGATTATCTTTTTCAAATTTTGGAAATATACAGGTTGGGGAATACTTTCATTGGGTGGATTAAGTTACTTTATAGACACCCGGTAGCGGCAGTACAAACAAATGGATTAATTTCAGATAATTTTACTCTGGATTGGGTCACCTGGCAGGGTTGCCCTCTTTCCCCATTATTGTTCTGTCTGGCCCTGGAACCATTAGCAGCTGAGATAAGAAAGGAAGATGATTTTCCAATGGTGGTGGCAGGAGGAATGGTGCATAAGCTTTTTCTCTATGCAGACGATATTTTATCATTTGTCTTTTACCCCACTAGATCTATGCAGAGAATTATTAATTCCTTTTCTAAGATCTCAGGATACAGAGTCTATTGGTCTAAATCCAAAGCTTTGGCTCTGACAGCGTACTGCCCATTGACAGCTTTTCAGCCAGGCGCTTTTCAGTGACCCAAACAGGGCATTAAGTATTTGGGCATTTTATTCCCAACAAATTTGCATGATTTAGTTTTAATTTTTACCGCTTAATAAAATGGTTTTTGAGTGATGTGGGCAGGTGGACTTTGTTACATTTTTTGATGATTGGGAATGTTAATGTTATTCAAATGAATTGTATTCCAAAATTCAACTACCTGCTACAATCTCTCCCTGTACTGTAGATGTCCCCCTCTCTTATTTCAAGCAATTTAATAGCATAGCGAAGTTCTTCATTTGGAATGGTAAGCGTCCCAGATTACATTTCAATAAATTACATAACCTGATTGACAAAGGTGGGCTTGGCCTACCCAAGATTTTGTTTTATTATTATGCATTCAGTCTCAGACATTTGGCTCATTGGTCGCTTCCACCTGAGAAAGCCCCTCCCTGGTTTTGTATTGAACAGGAAATTCTTGCCCCTATTTCACCATTGCATAGCCTTTCTATCAAACTAATCAGAGAAGTTTTGTTATACCCTGTTATCTCGCATTTGCACTCGGTATGGACAAAAGTGTCCAGTGTGTTAAATTTCATTAAATGTTGCCTCTAGTATATGGATGAACCCAAAATTATGCATTAATAAGTCCCCTTTCTGCTGGTCAGTGTGGATTGTGAGGGGGGTTACTACACTCGGTGATGTATACGAGAGCAGAGTGAAAATTTGGTTCAACATTTTGGTATCCCAGATCTCAGTTCTTTAGGTATTTACAGATGCGCCATCTGCTCTGTACTATTTTTGGAAGTAGCATACACCCCCCTAAAGCATCAGATACTCTGGGAGTGGTGATTATTGCTTTTGTAAATGGTCATGGGGCATCAGTGTATTATTCCCTGCTAATTCAGTGTCTGGGGGATGGATCTTTAACTTCTATCAAAAGATTACGGGAGAAAGATTTAAACTTGGTATTGGAGTATGGAGTATGGAGACAAACCATGTTTTTTGGGGGTTTGTTAAAATCCAAGAATTTTGGTTTAAGGTTCAGAGTTTTGTGTGTGACATGTTGGGCGCTCAGGTTACATTTTGCCCAAGAATCTGTATTTTAGGCGATGGAGTGGTCATCAAAATAGGGTATAAACACATAAAAAAATGGGATCTGACAAGTGTGATGACAGGCAGACAGACTGATTAAGGGGATGGAAGTCGGCTGGAGTGCCCTCATTTCGGGTGTGGGGCGTGGAGATTGGGAGGGTGGTTTTTGAGGAGATGTCATATAGAAAGCTAGGGATCTGGGATTGATTTGATTGGGAATGGGGACGTTATTGTAAGTTTTTGGGGCACTCTCGGGAGGGGGCTGTGGAAAGAGAGGCGTAGTTCTAGTTGTGTATGATTATTATATTCTTTTTTTATTATTATTCTTTTATTTAATTTTGTGTGTGTGTGTGTGAGCGTGTATTTGTGTGTAATTATGTGTGGCCATGGAGATGTTCGTTGGGGGTCGGGGTGGGGTTGGTGATTGGGGAGGGGGAGGGGTAATAAAGGGAGTTAAATGTTGATTCAATGTATATTGCTTTGTTTTTCTTTGTCAACTACTAACTATAGAGGAGTGTAAATAAATTAAAACAACTGCAAAAAAAAAAAAAGATACAATTGTTGAATTTTGGTATCCTAACGCACTAAAGTGTCATTCAAATAGCACATCATTAGGTTTTGCACAAACTTGTTGTCTATTCCAGCTCAAGTGATATCAATTAATTTTACACTTCAACTGCGAAACTGAAGCATTTTCACAAGTGGACACCTATTTTTCCACCCCATTGCATACTGAAAGCATGGATCATATTTTCGGGTCATCGTGAGGTACTGCAAAAAATAAATGGAAAATGTTCTTCTTCTTTTTGCATGGCAATATTTTGTTTGGTGTTAAAAGTGTTGTATGCCATTGGCAAGTTGGCAAGTTCTCTACGATTCTAAGGGGATATGGGACAATCTTCGCACTACATGGGTGTATATCCATCTCCAATACAGTTATGAGTAATCCCAATTAAACTAGATTTGCAGATGGGGACCTTTGTGACCTGACAGCCCTTGTCAGCTCTTATGCCCTTCATAGGACTCTAGCAAGCACCTGACTTTCTATCAAGGGGAGGCTGGAACAGTCACCATCTGGAGGAGTTTGGCCCGAGGATACAAAACAATGACATGAAAATACAAGTCAGGGGAAAACAATGTGATGACGCATGCCAAAATGGCCCTGCCATGTCTTTTGTAGTTTACAGGAGAGATTTCCTTTTTACTGACCCGCTCCTATTTTCGGCCTTCAAATGCTGATGACACATCGTTGTTTTCATTCCCTGTGGATCTAATGAAATGCAACATGTTCAAGTAAAGTTTTCTGCTCGTTCCATGGTGTAATGTGTTCTTGCCCTTCATGTCTTCTCCTAGTGTTCACAGTCCATTTCAGACTGTTCCACTGCCTAATTAGAGTGGAGATAAACTGTATGAGATGTAATGCTTTTCTCAGGATCATTGTTTTAGCTTCATGACCTTGGTTCACGCTTTCAGCAAAGCACTAATACAAGCCACATAATAGTAACTGCTGTCGGTGAAGATAATCACTGCTACATCTAGATCTGTGTGTCAGCACCACTGTCAAATGGTGTTATTAATAGAAGCCAATGTGTGTGTTAGGTAAAAGCAGTCTTTTGTGTCCTGTGGTTTTTGCTGTGTGGGCTGTGCGTGTGTGACCACGAGCATGTGAATTGGGGAAGGTGCAGGTGCAGCTCATCTGTTATGCAGTTCTGTCTTTTTAAAGACGCAACTTTATTTCACAGTGAAATAAGAGCTAAATCTTTAGCTGAAATTGGTTTTTGCTTACCTAAATTGAAAACACTGCCCCCAGTGGCCAAAGCAGTAGGTATTGTTGTGCGTATGGGCATGTGTGAGCTTCATTTTCTGGGTGAAATGTCCACAGAAGGGTGCTGTGACAGGGCGGAGGGCAGGGCCGGGTCGTGATTTTGCATACCTGGTCTCTTATCAGGCTAATCAAGCCTTGAGAGGGATAAAGGCCGACTGCAGACGGTGGTGCGACAGAGAGAGAACGTATACGGGCAGCTGTCCGTCCTATGTGTGTGTATGTGTCTTTTCATTTAGTTTTATATTAAAATATTATTTATATTGTCAATCCGGTTCTCGCCTCCTTTCCATTGAACTCCTTTACACATGCCAAAAGGAAGTTGTTTTCAGCTGGACAGGATATATCACAGGAGGAGGAATGCATATTTTATAAATCTCTGATTCGCGCTCGTCACTAATTATGGTTTGTGATTACTTCCTGGTTTCAAAGCGAAATCTGAACCCTGTCGTTGAGTCTGTAAAATTTGGTCGATCCTATGGTACTGGAACTCTTGGAAACAACATGATGATTTCCTGTGTGATCATTTTGCAAGAAGAAACTATCTTGGCAAGGAAGAGTTCACCAATATATGTAAATTCTGTCACCATTAACATTAAACCTCATCTTGTTCCAAACCTGTATAACTTTATTTCATCCTGTATAACAGAAATGTAAGGCCTCAGTCCCCATTAACTTTTACTGTGTGACAAAGATGCAATGTAGATGAATGGTGACGGAGGCGTACATTGTGCCATACATCTCCTTTTGCAGTCCATGTAAGAAAGAGAGTCATATGGGTTTGGAACAATATAAGAGTGAGTAAATGATGACAGAATTGAATCTATCCCTTTAAAAAACAGTTAATTACTGAATTACCAGGTAAAATGCATTTCAGACTTATTGAAAAAACATTAGCCCAGTAGACACTTATTATAACTGATAAATATAAGTTTAAGTATACATTTTATAACAAGGTAAAGGTAATTCCATGATTCTGTTATTCTGTTTTCTGATTTAGATGTTAAAATCTGATTGCCTGTGGTTAAAGAGGTGCCTGAGAGGAGAAGGCTGTGCAAAACAGATAAGGCCCCTTTCTGCTACACTACTCACCCTCTTCCAGAGTTTTCTACAACTTTATAGTCTTTATCGCAACCTATCTCCCTGCCTGGATACACCACATACCCTCTCACCGCCTCATGGTTTAATCAGCAGCAGTCATGGAGGCACGCCTGCTCTACCAGCTCTCTTTCCATCTGCTTCATCAGTTTTATGATAGAGAAGTGTGAAGTTACAGCTGATTCTGAGAGCTGTTAAAGCACTTCTGAAACATTCACCAATAGCTTTGATCAACAGATAAAATGTTCAAACAAGAATGAACACATTAATTCATAACACATAAGAAGAATTCTTTTATGTTTGTCAGCTTTCAAATGGCATTTCAGACTGAAAATCAATGGATAGAAATCAACAGCTTTTTATTAAAAAGCTTTTATTAAGTTTTTATTATTTGCCCCCTTACTCAAAAAAATAAAATATTTTAGCTTTATACATTTCAGTTTAATCTACAAAATGAGAGTAATCTTTAATACAATAAAAAAAGCTACATTTTTAAAGTTTTATTAACCTAATTGTGTTAAACATTACACAATACAATTTGATAGAATTTTGTTATGAAATGATAAATTATTAAATGAAATGAGAAAATTCATTTAAATTCATATATATATATATATATATATATATATATACAGTATATATATATATATGGAATTGATTTTCAGAGGCGTTATGATTTTCAAAACCTGTATGAGGTTTTTTGTTGTTGTTTTGTTTCCAACACATAGAAAAAACAGACCGAGGCAGAGTTTGTGGATGGCTCATGTTCTCATTGCGAGAACATGACCATGGCAACGTTGCGGTCGCAGCTTTCCAGAAGGAACACCACTCCAGCCACCCCCCCCCCCCCCCCCCAGCGTCGCTCCTTCTTCCCACGGGATTTAGGACGACCCGGCTGGCGATGAAGGCGATCTGGGGATGGCAGCGGGCTCAGTTCCACCGGATATGCCCCCACAAACCACCCGCCCCCCAACACACTCGCTGACTTCTGTCCGGGCTCGAGGCAACAGCGGTTCACCTCACAGCCAGCCTGCCTATCCACTTGAGCCGCTGCATCAGAGAGCGGTCCGGCGTCTGACGCGGAGGACTCGACTGAGCTGCCGCCTTTGGGCCAGCACGCCCAGTCTGAGGCTGACGCCCAGATGTCCGACATGCTTACCCCCACCATCAGCGTGGGGCTGGACTGGAACCCTCTGTCCTCTCCACAGCCTTTACGGCTGGATGATTGGTTCCTCGGGTCTGCTCGCTGCTCACAGCTGCACCCCCCCCCCCCCCCCCCCAGGTTCCTTTCTTCCCGGAAGTGCATGATGTATGAGCTGATGTATGAGCTGACAAGTTTGTGGAGAAAGGCTGCGCCTTATGACCGATCTTGGACTTGCGAGTTTTCAACTGGGCCTTGCATAAACTCACGTTAAAAAACTGGGAAAAGAGCAAGCTCGCCCCGGTTCAGAGCATCTCTTTTCTCGGCATGGAGTTAGACTCAGTCTCAATGTCAGCGCGCCTCACCAATGAGCGCACGCAGTCAGTGCTGAAATGCCACGCCGCCTTCAGACCGGGCACAGCGGTCCCTTTAAAACTTTTCCAGAGGCTCCTGGGGCATATGGCATCCTCCACACGGTCGCACTGCTGGGGTTGATGCATATGAGACTGCTTCAGCGCTGGCTCCAGACTCGAGTCCAGAGATGAGCATGGCGCCGCAGCAAGCACTGTGTGATCATCACCCCCACCTGCTGCCAAACGTTCAAACCCTGGACAGACCTATGCTTTCTGTGGACAGTAGTCCCCTTGCAGCAGATATCCCGACATGTCCTGGTCACTACCGATGCCTCCAAATTGGGTTAGGGCGCCATGTGCAACGAGCACACAGCGGGCACTGCCTAGAGTTGTTGGCTGTACTTTTTGCCCTGCAGAGGTTTCTCCCGTTAATTCAGGGCAAACAGATCTTGATCAGACAGCACCACCACGGTAGTGTACATAAATTGCCTAGGCGGCGTATGCTCCAGCCACATGTCACAACTCGTCTGTCGTCTCAAGTCGCTGCGTGCCACACACATCCCGGGCAACCTCAACGTGGTGGCAGACGCGCTATCATGACAACGCTTGCCCAGCGGAGAGTGGAGGCTTCAACCCCAGTCAGTCCAGCTGATTTGGGAACGGTTTGGCAAGGCTCAGGTAGACCTGTTCGCGTCCCGAGAGTCCTCCCACTGCCCGCTCTAGTATGCCCGAAAGGAGGCTCCCCTCGGGGCAGACACACTGGCACACAGCTGGCACACAGCTGGCCCATGGGGCTGCGCAAATGCACATTGGCCCACTATTGGCCCACTCGGACTTGGTTCTTGGATCTCGTACTCCTCGCGACAGCCCCTCCCTGGCGAATTCCCCTGAGGAAGGACCTTCTTTCTCAGGGACGGGGCACACTCTGGCATCCGCACCCAGACCTCTGGAACCTCCACGTCTGGCCCCTGGATGGAATGCAGAAGATCTATCTGATCTACCACCTGCCATCGTAGACACGATCAACCAAGCCAGAGCCCCCTCTACCAGGCAACTTTACACCCTGAAGTGGCGCTTGTTCGCGAATTGGTGTTCTTCCCAGGCTGAAGTCTCACAGAGTTGCACAGTAAGGCCAGTGCTCTCATTTCTGCAGGAGAGGTTGGAGGGGAGGCTGTCCCCCTCCACCTTGAATGTGTATGTAGCTGGTATCGTGGCCCACCATGACACAGTAGACGGCAAGTCTTTGGGTAAGCACGACTTAATTTTCAGGTTCCTAAGAGGCACCTGGAGGTTAAATCCCTCCCGGCCAAGCCTGTTCCCCTCCTGGGATCTCTCAGTAGTCCTCTCGGGCCTTCAGAGACCCCACTTCGAGCCGCTAGAATCAGTTGGACTCAGGGCCCTCTCCCTGAAACATGAGCATAAACATGATTGCACATGAAATAAGAGACACTAAAAACTTTTTTGAGTTTTAAAATTTTATTATAATAACTACAATAAATGAATGAATAAATATTAGAATGTTTGCTCATGTCATTGGTAGTTGGGAATTTGTTTATAATGGTAATATTGAATTTCTTGTATTAAATGTTGATTTAAGTTATCTCTTAATATGAAGAGAATATTAATTTGAATATCTGAAGGCAAATAAAACCAGATTCATGTTGTTATTGAATATTATAAAATATCTTATATGGGAGAATTTCACTATGTGGGCATTTTAGCCCTGAAAGTGTTATAGCTGTTGAACAACACGTATCCTCTTGACTATTGATCCTACTTGGGGTCTGTTTCAGTGACTCCATCCTGTCAACATATTGATTCATTCAAATTGATTTCATATGGATTTTGTGATGTAATCTATTGGCTGCTCATGTGTCTGTTAAAGGCTTTAAAATGATCAGCCAAATTGACCTATAGGTCAGATGAAGACAAGAAAAATGATGTGACAAGAGAGTGAAAATGAAACTATGCGAGTCGAGAAAGAAGAATGAAATGGAAGTGTAATTAAATTACTGAGAAAGAAACCAGGGAAGGTCATGGAACAGTCCAACTGCTCATGTTGACTCATTTGAAATATCGTAAGTAGGCGATGTGTAATAATTGTTACAGATTTGAACCAATGCCAGAGTGAGATACACCAACACCCCAAGCCCATTCTTTGTGTAATAAACTCTATTCCTCGGCTGTGCAGACTTTTGAAAAGTATTTATTAGTCACAAAGAGTTGTTTTCAGTAAGGAATGTTCCGGGTTCAATTCAAGTTAAGCTCAATTGGCAGAATTTGTGGCATAATGTTGATTACTATAAAAAAATAATTTTGATTTACCTTGTTTATTTAAAAAAAAAAAGAGAGAGAGAAAAAAGAAAACAAAATTTACAGGTACATTAAGTAATTTATTTAGAAGTGAATATAGTGAATATACTGTAAGAGAATATAGCAACTAGACATTATTCATATTATACATGATTATCAATGAATGGACGAGTCTAAATATTTTTTTATTCTACAAATGCTGTCAATTAAGTTTAACTTGTATTTAACCTGGAACATTTCTTAAACTATTAAAACAATGTAACAAGGGTGGACTGTTACTACTATAATTAATAATAATATAATATAATAATGACAGTATTATTCATTTATTGTCTGACCATGCCACGACCCTGCATGTAAAGGATAAGCAGTTGACGATGGATGGATGGATGGATGGATGGATGGATGGATGGATGGATAGATGGATGGATGGATGTCTGACCATGACAAGGTTCCATAGGGATAATATTCACTTTGGACAACAACAAAAAAGTGCTACTGGGGTGAAGGCATTATGTAAATATTGGAATATTTACTGGTTGTTTATAAGAGAGGAAGATAAAGAGAAGCACCAACTGCTTCTAGTTCAACAGCATACAGAACTTTTCTAATATTTATCATAAAACAAAAAATTGGAGTGGGGTTTACTTAAAAAAAAACCTTGGAACAATTTTTTTCACAGAATTTGAAAGTAAAATTAACAGTCCATATTTTCAAGTAAAGGCTACACACAAATCTTGGTGTCTTTAATTAGAAATTCTCAAGTAAAGTGTTCTTAACAATACTTTGTTTCCAGTAAATGTATTTATTTATTTATTTAAAAAATGTTTTGTACATTTTACTTTAGCAAAGCAGTACTGAATTAAGCCATGCTTCCAAACGTGTACAAACATTTCAATTAGTTTTTAATTTTCTTAAGTATTTAGCACACGACACACATACTTATTACATTGAAATTTACTCAAATTAGCAAGTAAATATGACAAGGTTTTTACTATAGGATTGGTATATGATGACGCATTGTAAAGATAACATACCATCATAAATAATATTTACTTATAAGCGACAACATTCATTTGTACTAATTTATAATTCAGTACAAATGTAGAATTTACTTAATATTTTCAAGTTCACACTTAAACTAACTTATTCAATATAGAAAGTACTTAATCATTTCTGCTGTATTTACTTCACCACAGAAATATTTTTATCGGTCTATATGTTTATTTGGTTTAGTGTTGTCATCAATTTCAAATCATGTGTGGGATTCCTTTGGCAAATTTGAATATTTATATATTAATATTGTTAAAGAAAGCAACTGTGCATTTACAAACATTTACTCACCCTTCAGCAGACATGGAGGGGTTACATTAGACATTTGAAAGATTGAAAACTTAATGCAATAATGAAGCAATTAGTCAAAAGCACTTGCCTACATCAATGTGAATGCCGTCTGAATTATGCAGATGGTGCAGTCTGTATCTCTCCTGTGAGCACGTATGAACTTGAATTTAACTCAAGGGTATACCCTGCTCTGTAAATTGGCTGGCCAACAGAAGAAAAGAAATCGAGGTGACGTCTTCTACACATGCTGACGTGTATCACGATACATTCACTGGTAGTAATGTGTTTAGATGCGTATGTCAAGACCACTGGTGTTGTGTTGGGGGGAGGAGAAGCTAAGTTTATCCTGCTAGATCAGCACAACTTTGATTACATTGATTGAGTTGACTGCAGAGGACATCGTAACAGTGTGACATGATTACACAGAGAAAAGACTATATTTGACATTTTCTGCAGTATAGGCCTACACATTAAGCCTGCTCCAAATAACAAATACATGTAAAGTATATTTTTAAATAACTTGAATAAAAATTATTGTTTTATTTGAAACACAACACATTTTTGGATTACTATATATTAAAGAAAGTATAATTGGTTAAAAATGTCTGAACATAAAAACAATTTCAGGGGCACAATTCATTAACAAAAATGTATTGTTTGTGTGACAAAATTGAAAATTTAAAAAAATATTATAATTTGTTGCATTATTTAAAATAAAAAATATTGGACATACAATAAAATTAGCTTTTAAATAGTTTTTAAATAATTTTTTTGTATTGGGAATTTTATTTAGGATTTTGATTGGCTTTAGATTTGTACTATCATGAATGGAGGGATTAAATGTAATTAAATATATAGGGCTGTCAATCAATTACAATTTTTAATCAAATTAATTACATGGTGTGCCAATTAATTCATAAAATGAACCCCAATTAATCGCATATATATATATTTGCTGAGAAAGTCCCTCAAATAACAATAATTCAATATACATTATAATGATGAAATAATTATACATAGTTATAATGTAAATAGTGTGCATATATATATATATATATATATATATATATATATATATTATATATAATATTAAATAATATATAAATATTAAAAATATTCTGATAATTAAAATGCATTACATTATTGTGGAGTTAAGCATTGATAAGGCAATAAAGAGTGGCTTTAGAATACAATTGATTGTTTTTTTTGCATGTTATTGAACATAAGCCAATCAGCCAATCATCAGGATTTGTCTGAGGAGCTGGCAATGAGGTTCGGCCGCAACAGTGGCTCGGTTCAGCAACGTGGCCGGCTGTGAGTGGCACGCAGACCCGAGGAACCAATCGACCAGCCGCGAAGGCTGTGGGGAGGACAGAGGATTCCAGTCCAACCCCACGCTGGCGGCGGCCCGGGCAAGCATGTCGGCCATCTGGGCGTCAGCCTCTGACTGGGCGTACTGACCTGAAGGTGGCAGCCCAATCGAGTCTTCCGCGTCAGACACCAGAACACTCTCTGATGCAGCCGCGAGCTCATCATCCAGCTCAGGGGGCTCAGGAGGATAGGCAGACGAGCCGCTGTCACCCCGAGCCCGGGCAGAAGTCAATGAGCATGTCGGGGGGCGGGTGATTCACCGTGTCAAGTTAAATGTAGTTTAATACTTAGAAATACACGTCTTGAAATCCATAAATTTGGATTTGAGCTCCATTAAGATGTGTTTTGAATGTAAGAACGCATCCTCGTGTTGTGCTTTCTGCTGAAGGGTTTGTTTGTTCTCCATTTAAACTGTGCATTGCCTATACAGCTGAAGTTTCACTTACTGCCCCCTTGGAGAAAAGAGTAAAAAAAACAATTGTTCAGTAATCTTCCATATTATGGAAGATTAATTATGATTAATTGTGATAGTTTTTTAATACTTTTTTTTATAAAATTAATCGCACTGAATGAATGCATTAATAATATAGTGAGTAACCAAAAGTGTACTGCAAACTAAATTTGCAAATATCACTTATACAAAATCAGACCTTGGAAATTGTTTCAATAATGCAATAATTGCACTGAATTAAGTTAATATTCATGACTTTTGCCCAAAGTCACTTTTGTAATAACTCATGACTCAGAAATGCATAGATGTATGTTTCAGTACAACTTATGTGTACATTTTAAGATCAAATATCTACGAATAATAATGATATCAGGCTGAGATCAAAATGTGTTAAAAGTAGCTAATTTGATATATGTCAGATCACCAGTAAGAGTTATTATGTATACAACAATGGCCAGTACAGAGCGTCTAAATCCTGTGACTGACGAACGTACTGTTTTCTCACACCACAGAAGGAGCTTTCTGCCGACTCAGTGCTTTGTTTATCGGCTGTATTTATACACTTCTTCTTTATGGTGGCTTGACAGCAGGGAGTGGCATGCTGTTCTTGGTATCACAGTTTGTTGTGGAGGTGGAGAGTGGATCCTTTACCAAACTTGTGCATTTCTTTCTCTCTATATAACAGAAAAGTGCTAATTGCTTGTTTATACTGCACATGCAGTGATAGGGTATATTTGCATGAATTTGGTTGTAAAACCATCAGCAGTTACAGTGCAAAGTGTTTAGTTTTCAAAATAGATTCACACACTACCAGTCAAAAGTTTGGACAAACTTGACTGAATATTTAAATTTACATTTATTCATTTGGCAGACACTTTTATCCAAAGCAACTTACAAAAGAGGAAAACATTAGCGAATCATCTTAAGGAGACAGTGGTAATAAAAGTGCCATATTACAAAGTTTCACTAGCATCAGAATAGCAGTACTCATAACAGATTAAAGTGCAACAAGAGTTTTTTTTTTATTTTTTAAATGTTTATTTAGTGACTGCTAAAGTGCTCATGGAAAAGATGTTTTTAGCCTCTTTTTTTTTTTGAAGACACACTTATATAAAGTATGAATATACTGTATGTTTCTCATGATTTTGAAAACCAATTGATCTTTTTTGGATGTCTTGTAGAAAAACATCAATTGTCATGCCAGCTTATACATTTCTTTACTATTCTACAATGTTATTGGGTGCTATTTGATAAACTGGAGCAGATAGTGAAGGAAAAACAAGCAAAACGTGTTTAAAATTGTTCACGGTGTGCAGAGCTGTAATCTAGGCAATGTTTTGTTTTTATTTGTTTTTTTTACATTGAAGAAGCTAAAAAATAATGCACACAGTGACCCCAAACTTGAGTCACAAACTTGGATGTTATTAAATTAAATTCAAACTTTTCAAATACTTTCGTTCAATTGATGTCAAAGTGATTGTTTTTTAAAATTTAATATATGAAGTAAGTTTCCGTTAAGTTCACAAGGATGTCATAACATGTGTAGTTTATCACATTAACTATAGACATGTTCTAACTAACTTCTGACAACCAGACAGTCTCTAACCTCTTTTTGTGCAATGTTTAGCTGGAAAAGTCCACTTGGATTTCTTTACTTAAAACTAATGCCACTCAGTTAGACATTTTGTTATCTTTTTTATCACATTTTTAAGTGTGACTTAAGTGTCCAAACACTTTTTGGGGCCACTGTATATGTTTATGGTTCGCAGTCTTGCCGTAAAATGTTACCTCAAATTTACACATTACTTACAACTTCCCCTTTCTGTTGATGCTAATAAGCCAGAGAGAGAGTGTCAAATGCCCTCAGAGGAGAAAGTGCTGACAAGCGAGCTCGACATGAGATGTCGAGGCCTGATAACGGGTTTTGGAGTCTGATCCCTGTTTGCCAACTGTGGGAAAGCTTTTCTTGTCTGCCCCCCATGTTCTCTAGCAATCATGGTCCTGTTACAGACTGGTTTCAAGATCAGCTGAGACAAACAAATGCCTCAAAATTAGTGGCAAAATACCAGCTATCTTGGGTGGAGGGAGTTACGCTTCGGTTTCTGTGTTTTTTGTTTTTTTGTTCTTTATACTTTAAACTTTGAGACGGACTTATCTCTGATAATATGGAGGACATTTAACTAAAACTAAATGCTGAGCTGACACATTGTTTCGCAAGAATATTGTCACAACACTGAGCTACTTCAACAGCAGGAGTTCCCTCATCCATGTTCAATTTCATGCTTTGATGTGAGAGCGTAAAACTCTTTTGGAAATGTTTGAGATGTTCTAGACACACTAAATCAAGTTTAAGACAATACCTAAGACGAGAGTGCTGCTATATCTGATATGCGCATAAGCACCCGGTTGCTTTGTTGTGTGTGTGGAACCACAATCATTTAGGCACTGTTATTTACTCTATTGCACTATTCTACAACATTTGACCACACCTATGAAGACTGATCGAATGTCTGTGTTCTATGAAAACCGTTAGTCAGCTCTTGAGTTACTTTGAACACACATGACTCATCCTCAAGCTGATTAGGTAATTCAGCGTGTGACAGATATTTTAGTATGCTGATTATGTTTTGTGAAGTACAACTGCAAGCAAAGCCTTTTAGGCCAGAAATATATTTTGCAGATTTGAACATTTGAATATACTGTGGCGGTAACAAACCTCAATACTCAATGGGGTGATAGAGTTAACTTCATATATCTGTGCTGTTAAACAGGAAAGGTAGTAATTCAGACAGTTAACTGTATACACGTCAACTTGACAGCCTGGTCTTTTGAAAATAACGTCACTGTGGCAACATTTTGGCTAAATACATTTATTGCATGCATCATGGCAGTTCTGTGGTGAAATGTCCACTGGGTGTCAAAAGTTCTCACAAACGGATGATGTTTATAATCTTGTGCGACTCCACGTACACATGCATGTATGTTGTATTTTAGTTTCGCTATATGCAACGCGAAATTTAAATTCACTGAAACAGACTGATCTAATTTCAGAACAGGGACTAAAAACTAAATGTTTTTTTATTTCAGTTTGTTCTGAGCAAAAAAAATATTTTTTTATTCTGGTTCAGATGTTATGCAGCCTCCTTTCTAAATTGTAACTGGTTAGGACAAAATAAAAGAAAGGTTATTCATGTTATTTTTTTTTTTAAATGACAGTACTCTGAGTGGGTGGAGTGGATACAAGTGGGTGAACTACCAGTTGTGGGTTGCCAGATCTAGCAAGAGAAACAAGCATTGAGATATGGAAACAAGCACAAAACTTGCCACACCAAGTGAAAATAAGCCATTACATTTTTACAAGTTTACAGTTAATTTAAGTAATATTGTTTATAACAGATCTGCTTCTCAGACCATCTCAAACCTGGTAGCATCAAATCTGTATTAATGCATCATATCTATGTCACAGTTCCAGCATGTGTGCGGATGTCACAATCTATCTCCCACATGTTTCTCAAGGACTCTTATTTTGAAGTTTTCCCCCAGACTACATTTCCCATTGTGCACTGCCCTCAACCTAACCACAGGTTTACTGTGTCCCAATCACACATTCACACTCACACTTAAACACCAATGGCGGCAGCTATCAAGGCACTAGCCTGCCATTGGGATCAACTTGGGGTTCAGTGTCTTTCCCAAGGACTCTTCGGCATGTGGAGTCGTGTGGGCCGGGAATCGAACCAACACCCTGCAATTGGCAGCCAACCTGCTCTACCACCTGAGCCACAGCCATAATGTTGTGTTGTTTTGTTCATTCCCTGTCAGTTCTTGTATTGCAATGTTCTGTTGTTTTGTTATATCAATTCCTTGTTTGATATCTTCCACTCCACCATTTATTATTAAATATTTTAAGTTACTTACTCTTCCTTGAACCAACGTTATAGACGAACTGACCGAAGAAGATACCCACTGGCATCAAACTCCTCCTCCTCGAGCAAGGGGACCATCCAGTTGAGGATCACTTCCATGAGTTTTTACAACTGGTGAATTTAGTGCACTTTAATAACCACTCTTTGGTGGGTTTCTTCAAGACTGGCATGTCTCCTCCCTCAAAGCCTTCCACGGCAGGAGTGGTGGTGGCGTAGTGGGCTAAAGCGCATAACTGTTAAACAGAAGGTTGCTGGTTCGATCTCCACAGCCACCACCATTGTGTCCTTGAGCAAGGCACTTAACTCCAGGTTGCTCTGGGGGGGGGGTTGTCCCTGTTATAAGTGCAATGTAAGTCCCTTTGGATAAAAGCGTCTGCCAAATGCATAAATGTAAATGTAAAATGTAAATGGCTCCATTCTCAAAGTCTGCTAGAAGAGCCAGCATCCACGCCTGTAGCATGACGATGCCTGTAGCCTCGACAGTCCCAGAGCCAGTGCCAGTAGCCTCGACCGTTCCAGAGCCAGTGCCAATAGCCCCACTTGTCCCAGAGCCAGCTCTTGTGGTGCTAAATGAGCTGGACTTGATTCCCACCCTGATTCCCACCCTAACTACGCTTCATCCTCCGCTGGTTCCAGCCAGCATAATGGACACCTTGGTTCCATCCAGTGCCCTGGCTCTTCCTTCTCTGCTGGCTCCACTCAAGACATTTTATCCTCCTCCTGATCAGCCGGTCCCCCTCATGTCACCAGCTCATCCATCAGCCCTGGTGACTTCACAGGCAAGGGGATCTGTCGACCTTCCGACACCGCCTTGGCCCTCTGAGCCCTGGACTCTGCCTTGCCCTCCCGAACCCTCATCAACACCTCGGTTCTACGTGCACTCATCTCCACCGTGGGATGTCAGCCTATCGATGCCATCGGGGCAGACATGGTCTGCTTCTCTCCGAGCACCAAGTTCCATGGCTCCACTCCTGTCACAGTCTGTCTCTCTCATGTTTCCCAAGAACTCTTATTTTGAAGTTTTCCTGGACTACATTTCCCATTGTGCACTGCCCTCATCACTTCCGTCTGTTTTCTATCATCCTCACCTGTCCTTCATTCCATCATCTCTCTTTGTTTGTATAAATACCCTTCTGTTTTGTTCATTCCCTGTCAGTTCTTGTATTGCAATGCTGTGTTGTTTTGTTGTATCGATTCCTTGTTTGATATCTTCCACTCCAGCATCAATTATTAAATATCTTAAGTTACTCCTGCAACTCCTTATTTCCTCTCACTTGAACCAACTTTACAGCCGGCTCTAACTGTTGTTTGTTTTTTCCTCTCCCTCATGTCTTACAGGTGGAGCCGACATGCGTGATCAATGTTTCCATGGGAACGCTGATCGGTCTCGTGGAGACGCTAATCACAGTGACGACTTTCATGCCCGCTTCCACCTGTTTTCCCCTAACTGCACTCCCTTCTTATTCCTTGTGTTTCCTCTACTTCTTTGCCAGTTTATTGTTCCCTGTTACTGTTGACATGTGCGCTGTTTACTGTAAAGTCTAACTTCTCTCTCTTGTACAGTTGGAGCGAGCTGTTGGTTGCCTGTTTATCGAGGTGCAGTACTTGTCTGCTTGCATTCTCTCTCACAAGCTGTGTTCAGCACTGTGGAGGAGGATTCCTCTGTATCTGCCTGCATCTCGGGAGATTCGTCTGGATCTGGCTTGCACCTAACCAACCTTCTATGGACCTCATTGGACAAGCTCGCATTTTGATTGGCTGCCTGTTGATTGAGGTGTGTTTACCTGTCTGCTTGCATTCGCCCCTCACTTGATGCCCAGGAGTGTGGAGGAGGATTTATCGGTTTCTGCCCGTGTCTTGGGGGAATTTGTCTGGGCTTTGTTTGCACCTCACTCTCTTCAACAGACTCCCATCAGAGTGCTCCTGACTTCCACATGCCCACACTCCCCTCATGAACACACTCTTCTCTAGCCCGGAGCGGCTTCGCATCCCTGCCTTCTTCAGTTGGCGCTGACGTGCCTGGACTTGATTGCTTGAACTAATTATTAAAGTTTATCTTTGTCTCTGCTTTTGGGTCCTCCATCCTCCCCCACTCCCCAAATGCAACAATCTAACTATAATTCAGTGAAGACTTGGAAACAACTGAGAAAAATACTTTTTACCATTTTCTTTGCATCTGGATTAGCCGTACATGTACTGTACAGTATGTAGTAATGTTACATGCACCTGCTTTTTCTGTTTTGTTTTCTCTTTGATAAGCTGCTAATTGGATGAGGGGCGGAGAATTTAATTGGTTAATACCTGATGCCCTACCTACTTAAGAGGTGCACAAAAAATGTTTTTTCTGATGAAGGTTTTTGTTTTTGATCAGTTTGTGCAGTCTCCTTCTTTTGAACAGCTCAATGTTTGTAGAAAAGCTGAGCTTCAACAAATAACAGATTTCTAAAAAAAAATGTAATTGCCTGTGGTTGCCTTAAAGTTGCCATGAGAGAACAAATTCTGTTTGCATTGAAAGACCAAGAAGTGTTCCTTAGTGATGCTGTTTTAAAAAATTTCAGACTGATCCTTCTGTTCAGACTACTAGTGAGATTAATTTGCCAGTTGCTGTGAAATCTCAGCATGGAAAGGAACTTGAACTTGAGCTTAAACTTTGAGAACTTCAGGCTAAAGAAAAACAGTCTGCAAATATATTGGAACTCAAAAAAAGTTAGAACGGGAGTCAGGCAAATTGAAAATGGAGAATGTGTCTAAGAGAGTTAGAACTTAGTGCTGTTAGATCAAGTCAAACTGTTGCTCCTTTTACTGTTACTGCTATTGCTTTGACATCAGTTAAAACATTTGTTTAGTCCCTCCTTTTACAGAAAAGGATATGGATTAATATTTTACAAATTTTGAATGTGAAGCTACTTCCTTAGGTTGGCCTAAGCGTGTTTGGACATAGTTACACATAGTTGTTAAAAAGGTCTTCATCCACAGAATACAACATACACAATGGGCAATTAGGCAAAGAAATGTGTGATGCAGCAGCTTCCTTCAGGATCACAGCACATGTTTTTTTGGGCAACATGCAGTGGTGTAACTGTAAATCCTTAGACCTTTGGTTTCATGAAAAAATTATTGGAATGAAAATAACAGGTTACGTTACCAGCAATTAAAAATAGCTTTTTCACTCCAGAACAATTTGAAATGACAAAAACTTTTGTTTGTTTTCTGTTTTCGTTTTCATTCCTTGAACCATTTTCAGTCATTGGTTTAGAAAACTCTGTGCATCAAAAGTTTAACGCTTTACTGACAGCCCAAAGTCATGTGAGAAAACAACATGGCGCAGATGACAGCGGAGTTTGTCTTTGGGAGAAAAAGAAACAAAATTATTTCTGGTAAGAAACCTACTTAAGTTTTTACATTGAACCCTGTTTAAATCAAAATCGTCTAGGTTACGTGTGTAACCTCCAGGGAACGAGATGTTGAGTCAAAGAAGCGACACTAGGGGTCTCTCTTGAGTGCCGAATATGCCTCTGATCTATGAAAAAAGGCCAATGAGAAGTTGGCAGACAGTATTTGCATACCCCGCCCCGGACATACGGGTATAAAGGCGAGGAAATATGTTGAATTCATTCAGGATTTTTCTGAGGAGCCGGAAATGGTCCGGCCACAACAGTGGCTCAGCTCAGCGATGTGGCTGGGAGGACACACATCTCGTTCCCTCCATCAGGGAACGGAGGTTACATACGTAACCTAGACATTCCCTGTCTGTCGCTCACTTCGACGTTGTGTCGAAGAAGCGACACTAGGGGTCAACAAATTCAACAATTTGAGGCAGAGCAGGGTGTTTTTTAGCCGCAGGAGGACGCCCTCGGCAAGCAGACGGGGCATGGCCCATGACGGCAGGCTTGCGGCGGGGCAGGATGTGAGAGATGTCCTCCGTCTGTTTCTTCACTGCGGAGAACTGCTGGGTCGAAGTCCTCGACGGTGTCACCGAAGAGGCCGAACTGGGAGACAGGGGCATGAAAAAGCGAGCTTTGTCGGTCTCACGCATCTCGACCAAGTTCAGACACAGATGACGTTCCTGGACCACGAGCATGGCCATCGCCTGCCCGAGTGACTGCGCTGTGACCTTTGTGGCTCTGAGGGCGAGGTTGGTCACTGAGCGCAGTTCCTGCAACACATCGGGATCAGGGCTACCCCCATGCAGATCTTTAAGTGGCTTGGCCTGGTGGACTTGCAGGAGGGCCATGGAATCATCGGAGTGGTATGCTTTCTATTGAAAGCGAGCCGCGACCGCAACATTGCCATGGTCATGCTCTCGCAGTGAGACCATGAACCATCCACAAACACTGCCTTGGTGTGATCGCTGCCAAGACACACGAGACAACGCCTGTGGCCGTCTGAAGCCGAGAGCACTCTACCGCATCCAGGAACAAAACAGGGACGGAAAGGCATCTTTAAAAAGACGCATCCTGAAAAAGACGTTCAACGCCATTGTGTATTGCTCTAATAGAGGAAAATACTCTTTTCTAAGAAATCTCACTCTTTTACAACTCTTGCACTGTCGAAGCACCCAGGGGCAAACTGCACTGCCGTGCAGGGAAGTAGAAAGCCGCTGTAGTGCGCTGTAGATCCAACAGCAGAGAGTGTCAGAGGAACAGGAACGGGTGTGTGACTCGCAGCTCACTGCAGACACAACCATCGGCTCCAAAGAAAATTTCTGAATGAATTCGACGTATTTCCTTGCCTTTATACCCGTATGTCCGGGGGCGGGGTATGCAAATACTGTCTTCCAACTTCTCATTGGCCTTTTTTTCATAGATCAGAGGCATATTCGGTGCTCAAGAGAGACCCCTAGTGTTGCTTCTTCGACACAACGTCGAAGTGAGCGACAGACGGGAAACTGTAGTTTCATCAGATATGCCATTTTTCAAATTAGAGCGATTCATCACGAAACTCCATGCTGCTAAACACAATGTACACTATGGTGTACAACAGCGCTCGGTTTTCATTAGAAATCCTAAATTGAATGTGCATTTTCACATTGAGAAAAAAAATTGGCTTTCAAATTTGCTGCACACTGGAGATTAAGTTATAGTGAGCAAGGGAGCATTCTTTAGCTTTTCTTTGCAGCCAAGTGCATTCAATCCAAACTTCCTATCAAAAGTTCAGTTTAAGGCAGCAGATGATGTTTGAACCACTCAACATGTTTGGCACATTGGACAATGGTAATCAGTACATAGATTCAGAATATATAATGTATAGTTTATTGTAACAGGGTTTGCAATGATTGAACCATGCCGGCCATTACTTGTATCAGAATTAATTATGCTTATTTCTGATTGGTAAAATGCTTCATCACTGGCTATCACTTGTTTGATGCAAAGAGAGAACTTTGAGATTTTGTTGCTATAAAGAAAAAAAAGGTGTAATATAAAAGCCAAATCAAGTCTATTTGTATAGTTTTTTTATTTATACTTTTCCCAACACATATTGTTTCTAACGTCTCAAAAACATGAATAACTAACACATCCTGAAAACATAATGAACAATTTGATTTAAAAAAAAAAATCAGTCTTTCGATAGCTTGGAATTATTTAAAATTTCACAACTTAGCCTCGCTGTCCACATATGTGGACATCAATTTTAGGAAAACAATTTTCTCTAGAATTATTTTTAAAAAATTCAATGATTATGAGGTGCTACTACTTACAAATCAAAAACAGAAATGGAAAATGCACACAGCAGTCATGCTCGGGTCTCAGGAGGTTAATGTTACTGTTCTATCTAGTTTTAAATCTATGAACCCAACTTCCCTACACTAAACCTTAAACCTAAACCTAACCAATAGTGTCATGAAAAGCAAATGTAAGATGAAAAACAGATATTTGCTATAGAACCCCTTGTGACAGCGCTGAGAACGTATTTTCCTTTGTGAATTTACGGTTTGACACATTTCGAAATGCAACGACGCACAGAATAAAATAATTACTATCTACATACTTGCGTACTTTTTGTGTGTTTAAAGTTTCTTATATTGCTGGCTCTTATATAGTGTGGCTCTGGGTTTAATAACAAATCTTCTTACTGAGGACATCTGCATGAAACCTCTCTGTGACTGTCCCTCTGTATATTGAGAATAAGATCACTGGGTGAAATATTCATGATGTAACCTTTGTGGCTCCAGACGTGCACTATTTTGTTACTTTCTAGTACCTATGTGATCATGAAAAGCTTTTTTGTGTTTGTCTTTTAAATAATAGGGTGCACATCAAACTTTTAAAAAGGAATGACCCACTGAGTTTGATGGGGCAGTTTAATCCTGTGCTTAAACTGAGCTAAAAAGCAAGTGAATCAGTGCCAGAGGTCTATAGGGAAGTGACAGTGTGGGAGGAAGCCTGCTGCTTAGTGGGTCATGTGTATGTTGTGTGCTCATGAAATGCTGTCATCAGTTCTGACGCACAAGAGACCAGCCCGCAACTGCTTATCTGAAAGAAAGAGATTTTTTTTATCTACATAAGTGTACAAGAAGCATGTTTGCAAAAGTCCACATACACCTAAACATATAGGTTAGGTTAATTACCTTTAAAATATTTGGTAAAAAAAAGTTTTGTATTTTATAAAAAAAAAAACTAATTAAAAATCCAAATGGGAAAAAAATGAAAAAATATTAACTTAGAAATTAAATTGCAAAATATACAGTGTAAGCAAATTTGTTACATTGACCATGTTAACCCCTTTGTGCAAAAGGTCAGATTTCCTTGCTTCTTTTGAATCTTTGGAACCGTCTGGATCAGATTTTGAAATTTGCAAATTTTTCATGCACTGTTAAAAAAAATTCCGGAATTTTAACAGTAAAAGAATGCAAAAATGCTACAATAAGAAAAAGGAGTTAATAGGTAAATGGTTTGTTAACTTAACAAAAATGCTAACAAAATTAGAATATACAGTATTTAACAAGATAATACATGAAATGTTTTTAGATGTAAGAAGTATGATTTTACCGTATAACTAATGGTAAAAATTTGTATTACGTTTAACAAGAGAATAAATGTGCTTTTTATGGTCAACTTTGTTAAAATTATGTTAAAAATCAATACTTGGTTGTTCCCAGAAGTCCCTGCATGTCCTTTCACATTTCATTATGTTTTATGGGGATAGTTATGTTTCTTCTTATATTTTTTATATTAGTTATGGACATTAGGGTGTTCTTTGTTATCTTTTACATTTTAGTTTATGATTGTTGCATTATTTTATTGTCACATACGTTACCCTACTGGTGTTTTGGGCTTGTCTCTACATTTGTATTAATTCTTTGGCCTGAAAGTGTCTTTATGTGGTCTTTTGTAATTACTATGGTGATTATCAATACATATTAAAGTGAAAAGCAGACTTCTATATTTTCAGAAGGTTAGTGTATAAACAAATTTCCAGTACATTTTTTGGCAACCACAGCTGCAGGTATTTTACCTTAAATTTTACTGAATTTAAAAAAAAAAAAAAAAAAAAGTAGTGGACGTACTATGAAATTATCTCATGTTCATTTTTCATTTACCTTTTCACTCATGTTATGCTGATAATATCATTTGAAATGAAAACTGAATTGAATTTGACAATTACACAATAAAAGCGGAGAACTTACAAAAATGAGATGATTAGTTAATTGATTCAGAGTGCTTATGAAATGGTTAATCTCAATAATCACAGCTCCCCACTAACTGTCATAGCTCCAAACACAGAAACAAGTGGACATCCTGAGCGGAAACCACAAACACCACCGCCATGTTGCATTCCTTCACTTCATCTCCCCTCACTCTCGGACAAAGTCACTTGACCAGACCCCTATTTAGGAAGTGAAAGAGGAAGCCCCATATATCCCCATCCATCCTCACTGCCACACGGGTGCCACTGCTGCTGTTCATGTGAAGGCTGTGTGTGTGTGTGTGTGTGTGTGAGAGAGAGAGAGAGAGAGAGAGAGAGCGAGAGAGAGAGAGAGAGAGTGAGAGAGAGAGAGAGAGAGAGAGAGAGAGAGAGTGAGAGAGAGAGAGAGAGAGAGAGAGAGAGCGAGAGAGAGAGAGAGAGAGTGAGAGAGAGAGAGAGAGAGAGAGAGAGAGAGAGAGAGAGAGAGAGAGAGAGAACATTGGTATTATCCACACTACAAAACAGCCTGAAATCAGGAACAGACCAGTTCTGACCAGCCAAGTTCTGCTTGACAGATCAGGCACTTTTGACTCTGATGTTGATGTTCTGCGAGAGAATGTTTAGTGGTTTAACTGAACTAGAGTCTGAACTTTTGCTCGGGTCACTGTACTGTAGCTACATACATCCTTTGGTAATTGAAATTTACTAAAATCAAACAATACAAAAAGGTTCAAGGTGATTATTATTATACAAAATCTAATTTAAACATGGAAATAAACAGAGTTTTGAGAGATTTTGGACAATTTTAAACAAGGATATTTAAGATTGTACACTATTACTAGGCCACAAATCAATAAAGCTCATTTTTGACACTGAACATATTAACACGTTTTTTATATAAGGTCAAATTTTCTTGCTTCTATTCAATCTTTGGAACATTCTCATATCAAGCAGGAAAACAAGGATCATCAGATTTTGAGCACAATTGTTGAGTACGTGCCAAGCTAAAGGGGGACATTCAAAATACTACTAAGACATTATAAAAATTCCTGTTAATATTTCAATTGAACTTTGCACTCAAATTGTTATACTTAGAATTATTTAACTCTATAAATCTTTAGTATTCCTCGACCTTTCTCTTATAAATAATGTAACACAAAAAATTCCAACAACAAAAAGAAGTTTAAGTATCAAAAGTGTATTGGGTTATTAGGGTCATTGCACTTCCATAAATTATATATTTATGGCTATTTCATATCTATATACATTTATTATCTCAGTATATCTTTGTTTATTACAAGAGAAATTAGTATTACATTTGATTTTCCGTGAAACTGTGAAACTATCAACAAAGGTGAATTATCAGTATACCATATGCATACATATTATACATGTTATTTCTTACTCAAGGTAGCACTGTTGTTTCACTGATTGACTTGATTTACATTTGCCATTGCTATTTGATGAAGAAACAACATGAAAGTAAACTACAGTAAGTGTAACTCATAAAAGCTATGACAATTGTCATTTGGGTGTACTACTGAAATTATGTATGTTGTGCATCTATTTTGACTCAATAAGTGCCTGTGAAAATACATATGTATATCTTATGTTTAATTTATGTTATGTGTAGCTTGTGTGTATCTTCTGTGTTATGTGTAGCTCAATACTTGTTTGATAGAGAGTTGTATCTCATGAAATTTCAGTGTGAAATGAATGAATCCTATCCTGATATGTTGGATTTTCTTTTTAACATATAACAAATAAAACATCAAAATATATTTATTCTATTATTCTCTAAGTGTCTTGAAAATATCTTGAATATATGCTGGGTCTCTAAAGACCCGAATATGTAAGAGTGTTTGGTGAAATTCAAATGCATTTAAGGATTAACGTGAATTATAATTTTTTTTAATGACATTTATTTGATAAAAAAAAAATGTTTTAGATTAATACAAATTAATAACAGTCTTGTTAGTCTATTACCAAGTTTACAACTTTCCTTGGTCTCTTTCTGCCTCAGTCTTTCACGTTTCAGTTACCCTCTGATGCCACAGAGAAGCAGACACCTTGGGCCGAGTGCTGACTCAACGGCCCCCTCCCCCATGGGCAATGGCCGAATAGGGGAAGGAGGGGTCTGGAAGGTTCAGTAATTAGCCACAATATCTTACACGCAAGAAAAGAGGTTGTTGACTTTTACAATGGCACTGTGTACGCTGTGATAGTGTGAGTTGTTTCATTATATTTCTATAGCGAATTATAAAAATAACTAATGCTAATTATGATTACTTACACTCACTGAGCACTTTATTAGGAACACTATGGTCCTAATACAGTGCCCTACATGGTCTTCTATTGTTGTAGCCCATCCCCATCAAGATTCGACTTGTTTTGCATTCTGTGATGCTATTCTGCAGAGCGGTTATCTGAGTTACTGTAGCCTTTCTGTCAGCTCGAACCAGTCTTGCCATTCTCCATTGACTTCTCTCATCAACAAGGTGTTTCTGTCCACAGAACTGCTGTTTTTATTTTTTGGCAGCATTCTCTATAAACTCTAGAGTGTGTGTGTGAAAATCCCAGGAGATCAACAGTTACAGAATTACTCAAATCAGCCTGTCTGGCCTCAACAATCATACCACAGTTGAAATCACTGAGATCACATTTTTTTCCCCATTCTGATGGTTGATGTGAACATTAACTGAAGCTCTGCATTATTTTATGCATTGCACTGCTGCCACACGATTGGTTGATTAAATAATGTGATGAATGAGTAGGTGTCCAGGTGTTCCTAATAAAGTGCTAAATGAATTTTTATTATACAAATCCTACTGAGCAGCAAAAATCATGTGCTTTTATGTAGAAACCTATAGCAGAATATATCCACAAAGCTACAAAACAATGTCACTCATGTTCAGTTCAATTTGCATTAATCAGAGTTCACACTGATTTATAACAAGTATTCTTTTGGAAGACAATGACAAGCTTCTTTTAGAAGTTTTTGCTTGGTGAAAACCCACTTTTGCACCTGTGACCCATCAATGGCTAGCTGTATTGCACAGGTGGCACGTCATAACAGAGGGGTCAGGCTTGCACTAATGGTTAAGGAGCAGTTGACAACAAGGTGAAGGGTTAAAGGCCATTTTGATACACATGTTGTTTGGAGAGTTCCCGAGAAATGGAGAGTTGTGCAAACCAAAAATAACAACCACTGTTCGTGAACTAGCTTTACTCGTTTAATTACCCTTAACTAACAATGTGTAATCGATACTTGCCTTCACGGACCGTGCACACTTCTGTCTATCTGAAGCGACACATTATTCATTTAGAGTTTCTATGAGTCAAATCTAACACTAGTTATTGAGTTCGTGGAATGTTAACAACTTTACAAGTTTTTAGTAAAGCTCATTACTTTCCAGAGAAATAGAACAACAGGTCAGATAGATGACCTTTGCTTTCCTCTTAAGGAGAGGGCAAAGGGCGAATTTCCACCTTGGTACAATCAGTGCTGTGCAGTTCTTCTCCGAGTCTCTTGAGTCATTAGAAACACAGTTGTCTCAGGAAGCAGCCGTTAAACAAGGTCAAAGGTTGCAGCAAGTGTGTTCTGGGTTGTTTGTGCGAAAATTATTCTTTTTTTTCTTCTTACTTTTATGCATTTTGCAGACACTTTTATCCTTTTATCGACTTACAGTGCATTCAAGGTATACATTGTGTCAGTTTAAATGTTCCCTGGGAATCAAACTTGTGATCATGGCGTTGCTAGCGCCACATTCTACCAGTTGAGCTACGGGAACCCTATATAAATAGCTTTTTTTTTCTTCAGTTTTTTTTTTTAAAGTTCATGCAAAAGTTGTGTGTTCTTGTGAAACATAAGACAAAGATTTGGGAGAATGAATTTTTCTTTTAAAAAAATTTATTCTGGAGGAAATAATAAAATGTAAATCACATTTAATTACGTCTTTAGGCAACAAAATTCTGATTAATTAAACAAATATATAAAGCCACAAGATCTATCTGAGAAACAAACACACACACACACACACACACACACACACACACACACACAAAACAATGCAATGCATCTATTGTCAAAAGGGTCAAATGTCATTTGCATTGCTGTAATGACTGATAAAGGCTATTGTGAAAACAAGCAGATAAAAGATACAATATCAAAACCAGCTTGACATGTCAGGGATAAAACTCGAATGAAAAAAAAAAGAATATATATATATATATATAATAGCCTAGTTACTGTCTGACAGAATTAAAAATTACTTTCCTCTTTTTTTTCCCTTTTACAGTGCATGTCCAAAGATTGCCATAAAAACTAGTTCAGCTATCGCAAGAATTTAGGCGATGATGTATTTTCACTAGAGTTCATTCCGTCAACTAGTCTCTCGCATTTGAGTTTATACGCGTCCCTCTCGCGCACTAACCGACTGAGCTCGTGCTTCAGCTGCTCCACTTGAGTCGCGAGGTTCGTCTTCTCGTGCTCCAGTATGTGCTTTTGATGAACGCGCTTGTGTCTGCAGGACTGCGCGTATCCTCGGTTTTTCAGGGTACGTCGTTTCTGCTTCAGGCGGATAACGTCGTCCTTACTCATGCCGCGGAGGTGTCTGTTCAGTTCGCGCACAGACATGGTAACCAGCTGCTGGTCTGAGAAGCGGTTCTCCGCGCTGACGCCGCGCTCGTTCCGTCTGTGGTGCTGCTGTTGATGGGTGTTATGGGACTTGAGCAGGTGTGTCGCACTTTGAGGTGAACAGTCGAGGTGTTGCATGAACTGTTCGACGCCTTTTCCATGCGTAAAGTCGTGCGCACCCGCGCGCATCTGGAGCGCGTCGAGATCGGTGAACTGCGCGTGGTGATACGGATGCACGTTTGGCGCGTGGAACTGACCTATGCTTCTGTATTCCTCCATCGCTGCCTGATGGACCTGTTCTGGATGCATCTGTTGAGGCGCCGGGTGTCCGTGCATGACATTTGAGCTTAGGACATTCTCAGGCGTGAGATCGAGACAGTGTGGATCAGCGTGCTGTTGATAACCCCCCGTGCTCAGGGTCCAGCTGTAGAGATCTTCAGCACCGCTTCTTTGTCCACTCGGGCTGAAGCTTGGCGATGAAGGCACGGAGCTGCATGGGGTGCTCATCGGTGTGCTGGACACGGAGCCTGGTACGTGTAGACCGCAAGGTTGAATGAATGAACGCTCAGGTCCCAACGCTGCTACCTCCTTTTTCACGTCAAACCTCGACATGTCAAAGTCACAGTAGTCCAAATTCAGCTGATTTTTGGCCAAGTCCAAAAGACCATGTTGCTCCGCCGTCATGATGCCCGTTTCGATGAAGTAAGCAACTTGTTAAAAAATATTACAGTGGTTTAGGTGTCATTAATATGTTCGGAAAACGCGATTCCAAAACGTCACCATAAAAGCGTAAAGCTTTAGACTTTCAAGGGAAATTTGACAACAGATCGCCGTTCTTCTTTCAGATGGTCTCTCGGTGAGAAACGCAAGATGTGTGCTAAAAGTAAATCACGCTGCTTTAAAAGCAGCCGCGCATGAAGACCACGCCCTCTTCGTGTACACCCTTCCTACTTTTAGAAAACAAACTTTTAAAACACTAGGTAAAATACTAGTTTATTTCATTTGTTTCCCATCGGCAAAACAGTGCATTCATGCGTTCACGTTTCCACCACATCTCAAATGATGTATTGTGTTTGTCAGCATTTTGTGATGGAAATGATGTATATATCATATTTCATCTCATGCTCTTAACTGACACGAACTGTCTGTCTCCTTTGTAAACAAGTACACTAACCAAGGCCATACCCATGTCTTAAACATTGGGGGGTGGGGGGACCAAACCATTTTGGGGATGGGGGGTCAAAGGTGTTGAGGTCACAAATATAATTGTCCTCTTTGGTCCTTTAAAATCAAAAGGCTCCGAATGCATTCATTTTCTGAATAAAGGCTTTAAATGCGATTAAGGCCCAAAATGTTCTAATTTTTGGTTTAAAAAGATACACTTTTTTTTTTTTTTTTTCACACATATTTTCACACAGTACAAGACTACCACTGTGTCTACATTGCTGGCAATTTCCCAGTTTCTTTCTTTTTTTTTTAGTCCTGTATCAAAGAAATTAAGAATACAATTTGAATTTCTTTTTATCACTGATGTATCTGTAAAATTTCATGACTGTGTCAGCAGGCTAGCAAAAATAAAATACACAAAATTATTTACAGCCAATCTTAGCACAATATTTTCTTCAAGAACCCGAATGCTGCTCTTTTCCATACAAAAATAGTTCATATTGAGCAGTAATGTCAAGGTCCACAATATATATATATATATATAATATACTATAAAAGTAGTCCATACAACACAAAGCTATGGTGTGGCTCCAGAAAGCTTGGAATATAATGCAAGAGTCATATGGACTACTGTTATGATGTCTTTATCCAAAACCTTTAATAACGCTTGATAGTATTTGTCCTTTTAAGCTTGACCACTCCTGTTCACTATAAACTGTTATTCTATGGAATAGAGCTGTTTAAAATATCAATTTTTATGTTCCAAGAAAAAGTTACAGCGTGTGGGTTTTGAACAACATAAGGGTGAGTAAATGAGTGAGTAAAAGTACATTTTCCATTCGCAGGTGAACTACTCTAACTGATGGATCATCCTGAAAATAAAATGGTCTCTTTTAAAAGAAGGCAAAACTCAGAATTAATTAAAGACATAAAAATACTATTTAGAAAATCTTAAATTGTTTGTTAATGATTACCTAATCACCAAACTAGATCAAGCAGACTTAAAGCCCAGGGCACACCCGGGCAGTCAAGGGGCCCCTCTTAGTCAAGGGCCCCTGGGCACTAGCCCCATTGGCCCGATCAGTAATCCGTCCCTGTTTACAATATACACACATTAACTCTTTATCTTAAGCCTGACATGCTGAAAACGCCTCCGTTAATATTTTCACATTAAAATTTATGAATGACATACGAATCACGTGACATTTTTTATTTAAAACGACAAATTTCGCCAAATGGTGAATAGTTTGCATCATTGGAAATTACTGTTGGTCTGTACACCATTTCAGTCATAAAATAGTGGGCTGCAGATACTGATGCATGCGTGCTGCTCAGCTTCTTAAATTTTAGTCCCAAATCTCAAATTACACTGACAAGTGGCATTAGACTACTGTGCATGCTAAAAATGCAACTTTTTAAACCATTATGTCATTCCTGCAACAACGGTGCATTATGAACTGCAGCAGAACAGCAACAAGGATATCAATTATTGGAAGGACAATCTAGACATATCTGATTCATTTACTCACCCTCATGCCATCCCAGATGTGTATGACTTTCTTTCTCCTGCTGAACACAAAGGAAGATTTTTAGAAGAATAGTTCAGCTTTTTATCTCCAATGCAAGTGAATAGTGTTTTATGATTTTGGACCTCCAAAAAGCAAAAAATAATAATCCATATGACTCCAGTGGTCTTCTGAAGCAATCCAAAATATAACTCCTTTATCACTGTACATCTTGCCATTGCAGTCTCTAAACACAATCATGACTTCAAGCTCGATTACACTTCCTAGTGCTTGACGCATGTGCAGAGTGCTAGATAGCCCTATAGGATGTGTATTTTGTTCTGTTCTCACACTCACAGTCACATGGATCACTTTTATGCTGCATCTATGTGATTTTTTGAGCTTCAAAATTTTGGTCACCATTTATTTGCTTTGCATGTTCCTACAGAGCTGAGATGTTTCCTAAAAATCATAATTTGTGTTCTGCAGAAAAAAGAAAGTCTTACACATCTGGGATGAGATCATATCCACTTATGGTTCCATTTTAAAAATATGGATTATTACACGTTTATAACAGGGTCGGGGTCTAGGTCAGAAGTAAAACAATAAACATCTATAAGGGCACACTTTTTGTTCTTTGTTAAATTTCATTGCAAAGGTGAAAAGTTCTTAGGAAAAAACAAATGCATTCATTGTCACAAAATATTCATTGAATTTGGTTAATTCATGTTTAAAGTTGTGCATATGTGTAAACTAACCCCACAATGACAGTACAGTTTCAAAAAATAAGCAACACACAAAAATAAAAACAACAGTTTATTTTAAACCAGAACAACAAAAACAAAAAGTTTGTCTTATATCACTAATATGAGTAATGATTGTGTAATTAATATGATTATGATAATGTGATTAATAGATTAACACGTATAAATATATAATTCTTATATATAATTCTATAATTGTTAGTTCATGATATCTAATGCATTAATGTAAACAAATGGAACCTTGTTTTAAAGTGTAACAATAAATTATTCTTTTACTTTTTTTGTTGTTGTTGTTATATACTGTATGTGTGTATTTAGAGGTATTTAGTTGGTAAATAGTGTTTTTTTTTCCTCTCTTCCCAATTTGAAATGCCCAAATCCCAACGTGCTCAAAGTCCTCGTGGTGGCGTAGTGACTCTCCTCGATCTGGGTGGCGGAGGACGAATCTCAGTTGCCTCCTATTCTGAGACCTTCAATTCGCGCATCTTGTCACATGGCTTGTTGAACGCGTTACCACAGAGACATAGCGCATGTGGAGGCTTCACCCACCGAGAACGAGAACGACCACAAGGAGGTTACCCCATGTGACTCTACCCTCCCTAGCAACCGGGCCAATTTGGTTGCTTAGGAGATCTGGCTGGAGTCACTCAGCACGCCCTGGGATTCGAACTCGAGACTCCAGGGGTAGTAGTCAGCGTCTTTACTTGCTGAGCTACCCAGGCCCCGAGTAAATAGTGTTTATGAAGGTTATGAATTGTTACTTTTAGTAAATGATGTTAGCCAGCTATTACAGGCTTACAAATGTCATATAAAAAATATAACGGATACCCATCATTATTAACTAAAATTAATATAATATAAAAATCCTTCTCAGAAGTATTTTAAATTGGCAGTGGGGTTTAATTTTTATTTTGACATAGATAAAATGAAAATCTGTCTTAACCTAAACAGATTTAAACATTTAGATGCCCTGACAGAATCAATCTGTAGCGATGCAGTCACTTTTGGTGATAAACAGATCAATACTTTTATTTTTTATACTATAAATCTCAACTTTCACTTTCAGCATGTAAAAGTGTAGATTTACACTGATCAGCCACAACATTAAAACCACTGACAGGTGAAGTGAATAACATTTATTATCTCGTTACATTGGCACCTGACATATATTAAGGCAGCAAGTGAACAGTCAGTTCTTGAATTTCATGTGTTGGAAGCAGGAAAAATGGGCAAGCGCAAGGATCTGAGCGACTTAGACAAGGGACAAATTGTGATGGCTAGACGACTGGATCAGAGCATCTCGAAAACGGCAGGTCTTGTGGGGTGTTCCTGGTATGCAGTGGTTAGTACCTACCAAAAGTGTTCCAAGGAAGGACAACCGGTGAACTGGCAACAAGGTCATGGGCACCCAAGGCTCACTGATGGGGAGCGAAGGCTCACCCATCTGGTCCGATCCCACAGAAGATCTTAATGCTGGCCATGATAGAAAGTTGTCAGAACACACAGTGCATCACAGCTTGCTGCGTATGGGGCTGCGCAGATGCACACCAGTCATAGTGTCCACCGCCGAAAGCACCTACAATGGGCATGTGATTGTCAGAACTGGAACACGGAGCAATGGAAGAAGGTGGCCTGGTCTGATGAATCACACTTTCTTTTAGATCATGTGAACATCCAGGTGTGCATGCATCGTTACCTGGGGAAGAGATGGCAGCAGGATGCACCATGGGTAGAAGGCAGGTCGACAGAAGCAGTGTGATGATCTGGGCAATGTTCTGCTGGGAAACCTTGGGTCCTGGCATTCATGTGGATGCTACTTTGACATGTACCACCTACCTAAAGACTGTTGCAGACCACATACACCCCTTCATGGCAACGGTATTCCCTGATGGCAGTGGCCTCTTTCAGCAGCCCTACCACATTGCAAAAATTGTTCAGGAATGGTTTGAGGAACATGACAAAGAGTTCAAGGTGTTGGCAAGGCCACCGATCCGATCCATGGAGGCCCCACCTCGCAACTTACAGGACTTAAAGGATCTGCTGCTAACATCATGGTGCCAAATACCACAGGACACCTTCAGAAGTTTTGTGGAGTCAATGCCTCGACGGGTCAGTGCTGTTCTGGCAGCACGAGGGGAACCTACATGATATTAGGCAGGTGGTTTTAATGTTGTGGCTGATCGGTATGGTAAAAAAAGGACTTAAATATCGATCTGTTTCTCACACACACACCTATCATATCACTTCTGAAGACATTGATTTAACCACTGGAGTCATTATGCTGCCTTAATGTGATTTCTGGAGCTTCAAGGTTCTTGTCACCATTCACTTGTTTGGACCTATAGAGCAGAGGTATTCTACTAAAAATCTTTGTTGGTGTTCTGTAGAGAAAATTAAGTCATACACATCTGAGATGGCATGAGGGTGAGTAAATGATAAGAGAATTTTCATTTTTTGGCGAACAATCCCTTTAACATATAAGAGCGACTTAAATTTAAGTAATAAATCAATATAAATTAAGATGGTGTTTGGACCATTGTCCAAAGTTAACATGTCAGGCTATCTGAAAACTCTTGTGGAATGATGGCATGCTTTTCTATTTACACTTTTACTGACATCATGTGGGCATTATTTGAAACTGCTGATAAAGTTGTTTTAATTTAGGGGATAACTTAAGATTTAGCCAATTCACTTTTTAACAGTTAAACATCATTGCAAATGTGCATACTGCAGTTTATGTTTAAAGGTTGGTTTCTGTGAAAACTCCCTACATTTAAGACAATAAATTCCTAGTGACAAGGAAATAGACAGAGAGAGAGAGAGAGGAAATATTTGTGTACACAACATTTCACAGAATTGAAGAACTGGTGTCGCCGAGCAGTGAATATTTAGTAAACACAAGCACACCAATAAAGTGAAGGAAACAAGTGCCCAAAACCACATTCATGAAAGAAGGTTAATGGAGCTACTCGGCAACATTCAAAGTACAGCGATGACAAGGCACCAAAAGGCAGAGGTAATGATTGCCGGAGAATAGCTAAGGTATGCTATATTAACAAGAAAGGCAACATAATTACAATGTATTCTGTATCTGTTTGATATTGAACCATACATTATTCTATAAAAGACAAGTATTTTACATAACAATGGTTCTGATACAACCATCTCTATTTTGGAGATTGCAGTTGCACGAAAGCAAGTTGATTAAGGACGCAGATGCCATTTGCGCACATACCCCAATTGCTTTGTGGCTCAGGAGCTAATTGATTGGCTGATTACTCACGAGGAAGTGACAGATCGAGAGACCACTGTCCAGCTCATGCAGCACCTCATGGACCATGTTATCCTACGTCACGGTACATCAAATAAGTAAGAATATAATTGTGTGACGACAAGGTCATGTCTGCTGTCCTACTGTGTTCCTCTCATAGAAAGATCCATTTATTTGACTGTTTATGCTTGGATGAATAGGTTTTTATCTTAAAAATTAAATTGTGTGATAAGTGGCACGTGTTCAAAGACGCCAAGTACTTGTACAGATTCAGAGAGGATGGAACATTTCCTTTCAACATAGAGGTTAAGATCTCCATGCGTGGACAGAGGCTGTATGAATAGTAAGACATTTTCTTGATAAGACCAATAAGAAACTGTTAATTTAAATAAATGTGAGAACAGTGCTCTGATTTGACAGAGTCTACCATTAATTACAGTGATCACCCATAATATGTATTGCTATTACCATGTACATTATGTAATTACACTGTTATTGTACAAACTTGAGTTTTCTCTTTAATGCCTGTCATTGTGTTAAATGATTCATTACATGATCTGTATCATGATCTCCATATGTTCTTAAAGTGATCATCAATGTATAAAAAATTGTCTTGTGCTCTTTTCAGTCTGATTATATGCAAAGACTCCATCTTACAGCTGAAACAGGAAAAGGGAGTGGCTTATGAACACTCTTTCCCTGCTAACATGTTACTTGATTGGCTGCTACGAACGGTAAAATAAAGAGTTGAAGACAGGGACTAAAGCTCTGCAGGGCTCTACTACAGCATGGTATCATTCAGCATGGTGAGAACAATAATCAATATTAAATATTGTCAGGCTTATGATAGAGTGTGTTTAATTTACCCCTTAGCCAGATATAGTGCTTTTTACATTAACCCTTACATTAATTGTAATATAGGGGTCTTTAGAGACCCAGCACACTTATAAATTAGAAATGGATCTACAAAATGCCCAGATAGTGTAACTTTTCAAAATATTTTCAAGGCAATTGGAAAATAATAGAATAAAATATATTTGAATATATTTTGATGTTTTAGTCGTCATATATTAAAGAGATAATGTAACATATCAGGGCAAATCTAGAACAGGATTAATTTGTTTCACAGTGAAATTTCATATGACGCAGCTGGCTGTCAAACATACAATATACTGTGCTACATATAAGTATTTTCTCAGGCACTTATTGAGTCTAAATAGTGCACAATTTACATACTTTCAGTAGTACACCAAAATGACCATTCTGTTCATGTGTTACACTTGCTATAGTTTACTAAGTAAGCCATTATAAAATCCTTTTTTTTTCTTTGCAATTTTTTTTTGTGTTACTATATTTATAAGAGAAGATTGAGGAATACTGAATTGTGGGCACAAGTCCTAAAGAATCAATGAGGTAAAGGGGGTGGAATGAGGACCAGGGTCACTGAAGGCCAGACGTTTGCGATTAAGGTTAAATATGTGATTTTGACGCAAGTCAGTGTAGCCAGAACCTCTTTGTAATATCATCTCTCTCCCATCATATTGCCTCTCCATTTCTTTCTGCTGTCTCTCTGAAGCATCACTTCTATCAGGAAGACACGCAGACTTGAGTGAAATTTAAGATGACATTTATTTGATGAATAAAAAAAAAATCTGGGAATTAGTAATAAAAGGGTCTTCAAAGGTTCTTTCTTCCCAGTATTGAGTATTTCTTTATTTTTGCTTTTGACTAAGGTCGGAGACATTCTAAGCTTTCTATAAAGGTAGCCTATAATGTCAGCTTATGTGGCATTTGAATCAAAAATAAAAGTGCCAAAAAGTGTAAAGCTTCCAAAAGTGTCCCAGTTTGCCCATATTCACCCTACTGTGTATCAAAAACTAAAATTAATTCAAGATTATTTTATAAAAAAAATTCAGCTTTTATTTTTATTTCAGTTAATGAAAATGTTTTTATTTAGTTTTTGTTTTTGTTAATGATAGTAATGCTTATTTGAACCCCTAGAAATTTCAATGTCAATAGATTAAAATACTTATCATTACTTTCGAATTTCAAAGACGTTTAAGGAACTGTCAGGTTATATGTTGTATGTCTACATCATGATTTTAGCTAATTTCAGCATTTAAATAAAGTTATCGTATTTTAATATAACTAACTTGAAGTCATTCTGAGGCACCTTTGGAAGTTTGAGGCCCCCTGGTTGGAAACCAAAGGTGTAGTGCATTAATATATGTTTATAGATAACAAACACTGTGTATAAACTTCATTAATTCATAATGGGCATACTACAAATGGGCGATGTGAAAGTTTGACCCACCAGCAGCACAGTTTCAACGGATACCCAATCACTGCCTCTCTTACGACTGCATGCACTCGCAATACAATGCAATCCAAAATCCGGTTATAATATGCATAAAAAGCATTCACATACTTTCACGAATTAGCTTAATGCATAACTGTAATATTTCAAAGCTAAAAGTAGAATTTAATAAGCACTTGCCTTTGCAAGAAAACATTTAGAGACATTAATCTATAAATTGCCAAATACTGTTCACAAAATGTAACCTGTGAGGAGCAGTTATCTCCTGGCGCTCCTATGTAAAATGAGTTCTTACGGTAAGTCCTGCATACAGCATGCTCAGTTGGCCATGACAATAGAACCTTGAACTACAGTCTGTTTATGTGAGTTTTATAATACTCAGAGATACCCTCGGCTGGGGCTTTGTAGTACAAGGAAAATCACCTTGTTATGTTCAGGCTGTGGATCCCGGAAGCCCTGCTGCAGTAGCAGGAATTAAGATGATCATAACACATGCACACACAAACAAATACAGACTTAAATGCTTACACAGTAAAAGTTTAGAATCCCTCATCAGCTGGTCTCAATTTTTGCTTAGGGACGGCAATTTTTGTGCCGAGTGAATGGATGCAGTGAGCTTTTTCAGTGTGCATCATCCTTATGACTTTCCTTCTGCCCCTCCAATCTGATGGCAAAATGACCAAGGGGGACCCCTCCTGTCAGACGAAGAGAGAACCTCTTGCCCACCCACCCTAAAGTTCAAAGGGCCCCCCAACACCCAAGATCATACCCTAGTACCGGTCCTGCAAAATCCTATAAATGAGTCACTCTGTATGGGTGATACTGGTTGAAGTATATATACCATGTAAAATCTTCAAATATTATATATATATATATATATATATATATATATATATATAATGTATTAATTCATATTTTAAAGGAACAGTGGCTTTAATAATTAAAGATATTACACTGTAAGTAACATCACACTGATCTAAATGACCATGTAATTTTACAACAGTTAAATTATTACCACTGGGTAATCATCATTTATGTCAAGAAAGAAAAGTACACCCTAGTTGAAATTGTAAGGCTATACTGTCCTACGGGTTTGCTTAGCTTAAGGTTTTTATTTTATCCGGACAAAGATCTCTTTTAAAAAGTACGAAATTTTCAGAATCCTTCTGTCATATTTAGAATTCAGAATCCTTGTCATATTGTTGTTTATTTTATATATATAATTGGCAGAATAACAAATTATGACTGTGGTAACTATGGTATATTGGCAGAAACAGTTACTATGGTATCTTTTGTAATATGCACATATTAAAGGCCTATTACAATGACATGACATGCCTTTTTTTAAATATATTTTTAAATGTTTCTTAAGGTTCACTTATAATATTGGTAAAGTTTTTTTTTTTGCACAAAACACAGTCATATATTTGAAAAACATTATTATTTTCCACACTCATTCTGACCCTGTGTCAGAAAAGATTTGTTTTGGCGCTGCTTCTCCTTTAAGATATGACAGTAAACGCCCCCTGTTATGATTGGCTCCTGCACTTGACTGACTTCTCTTCTTCGGAAGTGATTAAAGGCAAGTAGGCGTTGATGTGTTGTTGTGGAGGTGGCCAGATGCAAATGTATACCACAGTGTGACATCACAATGTCGAGGAAGTAGAGAACAAGTCGTTTTGGCTGCTTGGTTTCAACAGATGCTCTTTTTGCAGTGAGGAGAACGTTTTGAGATCTGATACTTACAGTATGTTTTTATTAGTACAATGACCTCTTAGGATATATGTCAAAAGTTCAAGGAAAGTTTGATTCCTCATGTCATTAAAATTTTAAATGTGGTGTAAGCCATTTTTGTTCCAACTTCCACGAGACTGAGTCGTTCAATTAGCCCTCTCTTTCCAAAACACCACCCTCCAAAGATAGCGTTGAGTGCATCTTCACATGGTTGTCAAACACAACAGTAGCAAAATAGCACCCTCAGCTGACAAGCGGTATGATAGGTATGGGTGAGAAACAATATGAGTGATACAATAGGTGTGGTTGAGAAATACATCAATATTTAAGGCCTTTTCTACTATAAATCTCCTCATTCTCTATCACAAGTGGAGATTTATATTAAAAAATGACTTTTTTCCTCTGTTTCTCACCCACAACTATCATATCTCTTCTGAAGACATATATTCAACCACTGGAGTCATATGGATTACTTTTATGCTGCTTTTTGGACCTTCAAAGTTCTGGCCACCATTCACTTGCATTGAAAGGACCAACAGAGGTGAGATATTCTTCTAAAAATCTTTGTTTGTGTTCTGCAGAAGAAAGAAAGTTGTACACATCTGGTATGGCGTGAAGCTGAGCAAATGATGAGAGATTTTTGTATTTTTGGGTGAACTATTCATTTAAGAGTTTGTTTTCCAAAAGTCTTTAAGCCAAAATAGTTTAAAAGCTCAAAATTAAATGACAAACTACATTATGTCCTGGAAATGCCTGGAAACACCAGAGCTGAAGCCAAGTGTCTTACCGTGTTATATTCCAAATCTGAGGATGATCCTCTGAAACTAAGTGTTTTGTGAAACATTTTCAAAGATCAAGTCACATGGATTTCAATACAATATTGTGCAGAAGTAATTTTAAGAGAACCCCTATTACTTACACTACCGTTCAAAAGTTTGGGGTCACTTGTCTGAAATGTTTCTCATGATCTTAAAAATCTTTTGATCTGAAGGTGTATGCTTAAAAGTTTGAAATTAACTTTGTAGACAAAATATTATTCTGCCAAAACATATACATTTATTTAATTACAAATCTAAAATTTCCTAAAAAAAAAAAAAGTTTTTGAAATGGATGACTTGGATCAAAATATGAAGAAAAGAAGCCAATAAGTGCCCAACATAGATGGGAACTCCTTCAATACTGTTTAAAAAGCATCCCGGGGTGATTCCTCAAGAAGTTGGTTGAGAAAATGTCACGAGTACATGTCTGCAAAATCTAGGCAAAGGGTGACTACTTTGAAGATGCTAAAATATTACATAGTTTTGGATTTATTTTGGATTTTTTGGTCACAAAATAATTCCCATATTTCCATTTCTATTATTCCATAGTTTTGCTGACTACTATTATTCTAAAATGTGAAATAAATAAATAAATAAAGAATGAGTAAGTGACCCCAAACTTTTGAACGGTAGTGTATATATACTTCATTTGACTTGTGTCAGCCTCCCAGACACCAGTGTGGTCCCTTTTTCATTTCTCACACACACACACACACACACACACACACACTCGCGCGCGCGCGCGTCACTTCCGCATGGAATCGTTCGCCATTTTGTACAGGCTGGGCTGTTGTGTGGAACAGTCTCGAAGAGAAAAAAAACAGTTTCCTCTGTCCCGTGTTAGAATTGCTGTTACAGAACTGGCTAGCTAAACGGCTCGTTTCATGAACAGGTCCATGAGGTGAATGGAAACATCACTGTGGTCTGTATGAATCCAGTTGATGACACAAGGTGCGGATTCTCGTGATGAGTTTCCTATATCCCCCGGCGACAGCAGCAGTAGCGCGAAGGACAACTGCAGCATCTGTCCGGGCCGAATAAACCACAATCTGCCTCTGTCCTCTCACCCAGACGATCAGTTGCCCTGTAAGAAAAGTGTTTGGAAAGATTTCCATGCGAGACCGTGAAGAAAAACAGGTACCGTGTCCTTATAAACGTCTGTTTTCCTCCATCCACGCTCAGTGCTTTTGTGTAGAGTTCTGAGTGAACATCAAACATCCCGCGGCTAAGCTAGCGCGCTAACCGATTATCTTTGCGCGGCGGGTCTCGATTGTGTTGGCCTTTTTGTAATCGGTTAGATTCCGAAATAAATTGGGGGGTTATACGCAATTTACTTCTTTATTGTAAAGTTGCCGCATGATGTTATGCGACAGTAACCCGGCATTATTTTGCTAAGCCCATCAATAGTATTTAAGGCCTGCTTTGGCCTGTATTGTCTAGTGCGGCTGCACATGAGTTGCATTCATACAAGCTGTCCCATTCTCTGCACGGGTTGATGCATTGTTTCAGAAGTCACATTTTATATTGACGTAGTTTGTTTACTTCTTGCCAAATCGGATGCTTTCTTTACCTGCTACTTTTAACTGAATCGAGAATTGTCCGCACTTTATATAAAAGTTATATGTATATACATTTACATAATTAATTTCTTATTCACCTTATGCGCCAGAGAAACTAGAGGCGCAGCCATCTTGAAAAAATTGTCTAGGAGCTTCCGTTCCAGTGGTTTTCTATAGTTATCTGTCGTGTTGATGTCAAAGTGTAATTAGCTAGCGAAGTGGATTTACAGGTTATAAAGCTGGCATAAGCTATCATGAGTATTTTAAAGTGTGCGGGTGATGTCATAACTGAAAACGGAGCGGGGAGATTTTAAAACATGTGTACTTAATTCATAAATACACAAGATACCAAATTCATAAATACACAAGATACCAACCTTCACACTGTGGACATCCTAATATGCCTCTGTTTAGGGCCGTAGCCAGTGAGATGAAAGCTGGTTCTAGGGACCCAAAGATCCAAGGGGCCCCACAGCACATTCTCTATTTGTCATTAACAATCTTTATTGATTCCATTGTCAGATTTAAACAGCACAAGTACACACAGAATCAACTTTGATCAATTATATGCCCCCCTCCCACCCATCACCCAACATACATCCCAGTGGTCAAACATTGAATAACAACAGAAACGTGTATAAACAGACAGTTCAAATAAAATATGCAATGACATAAAAAATGTAAAATGAACCGACAAAAAATAAAAAGGGTTCCACATATTAATTAATTTACATGTATTTAAGAAAAATTGTCCCTCTCCACTGCTGCTCCCTGGCAAACTTCTAGGAAAGCCAAATAAGTGTCCCACTTCTTAAGAACCCAAACTGCCCAACATGTGACATCTCTTCAAAAGCAGACACTTTGCCCAACCCGTTGCACCACTCATGAAATGAGGGCGCACCAGCCGACTTCCATCCCATAAGAATTACCTGCCTGCATATCATCACGCTGGTAAGGACACAGTTTTTTGATAAAAAAAAACCCAAAAGTCTGGGGCAAAATAAAATATGAGCGCTCAAGACCTCACAGATAAAATTCTGAAGTTCTGAACACTCAAACAAAACTCTTGAATCTTAGTACAGAACCAAAAAACATGGGCTATGACCCCATCTCCCAACTGGCATCACCAGCAAGTTGGTGTGTCTTTAAGGCCAAGCTTATACTATCTAGAGGGAGTCAATGCAGAATCTTAAATTGAACGAGGCGCACCTTTCATAATTTATACAACTATAAGAGAGAAAATATTTTTTTGATTTAATGCTGCCCTTCAGAATCTACAGATAATTACATTATCCTGCCTTGTCCCCAACTCATGACTGTCTTGCCTTGAATAGCCAAAACTCCACCTACCATGACAAAATAGTATTATATCTGCATTTCAATCGGGTCAATTCTCTGAGGCCATTAGACGTCATTCGGCACTTCAGCTCTGCCTCGTTTGGTTTTCGCCCGAGTGAGTAGCATTTATTTTTTGTCCTGTGGATTAACCTAACAACAAACATTAAACGCTGCGGCACCTCTCGTAGTTAGCATTATGGTTGTTTACATGATTAGGTTAAGCACTCTCAAAGGTCCGCTGAAACCTCACTAAAGACATGGATCATCGCGAAACAATACGGAGAAGTAATTGCATGGCAGGGTAAGTTATTTACGTTCGCCTGCAAATACTTTGTAATTAGCTTTGCTATAGTTATGTGTTTTTGTTCAGTTATAGAGGTACAAACTCAAAGAGAAGAAAAAACAATTACTTTAACTTTACAAAGTATGGAAACAGCTAACGTTACAAACATACCACATAAGTTGTATTAACTTACCTTAGACGAAGTGGTCGCTGCACACAAGCATTATTTAACTTGGCTCCTCCAGATCACAGACGTATGTTTACAAGCCATTTTTCCAGCGTTTTTCAGTCAATTTCTTGTTTTTTCCCCCTTATGAACAACAACTTTTGGTACACGATTAAAGCTCCTTGTGGTTTCTCGGTTTGAGCAACCGTAAACGATGCAAAACATAGGCATTTTGAGTGTGATAGTGCTTTCCTATGTAGAAAATTACTTCCTGCCCTCCATCTGCATTTCGTGCCACAGCAATGCAGTGCCGCGACGTCATGTGCAAACAAGCTATTCAGGATTTTGCAAAAGGTATACATTAAAGCAGCAACTAAACACCAGTGTGTGTGATCTGAGACTAAAATCTTTCCAATTGAGCAATCAGCAACAGATGAAATAAGGGACTTGGATACAAAAAAATATATTCTAGAGTAAATCTTATGGATTGATAAAAAAATATATAGTCCCTCCCAGATGGGTTCAAAGGTTGAGCCAGCACTATAGAAATCTTGCTTCCTGTGGAGAAAGATGCATTTCTTGAAGAAATGCTATAATTGCACTTAATTATTGAAATAACCTTCCTTTTTATGGGGTGTCCCAACCCATTCAAATTCCACGTGGAGAGACAATCCACTCATATTAACATTTGACATTTTGACATGTAAGAAAAAATAGATTGTGTGTCAAAAACAAGATTATAAAGACCACATTACAACATTAGAGCAACCATCAGCTCCCGAATATCCCCTCGAACAAAAAAAAAAAAGACAAATATGCCTATTAACCCCACACATGACAGCACCAACTGCCGTCCATCCCTCAATTCAAACAGTCCATGCACGCCTACGAGAACCCCTTCTACAGTCTGCTCTCTGATTGCTTAAGTTCGGTGTTTCTAAAATTGCACAGCAAAGGATAATCTATAAAACAACCTCCAGCCAATAGGCAGAATAAACACAGAGCTTTAAAATTCGTCCATAAAACTGTCCTGAAGGTGTGTTACTCTACAAAATAAACTCCAGCCAATAAGCAGAACCAGCACAACAAAAAAAACATGCAGATTCCTCAAACATTCAAGCGAATGTTCAGTGAGCCGGTCCACTCTGCTGCAACGTTAGTGCAAGCAAATGACTTTCCAAGAAATACGCCACAAAACAAACTCAAGCCAATAGCTGGAATAGATGGCTGGGAATATCAGCGCAAAAGCATCCTTCCATTGATGTAAATGTTTCTTGCATTCCTTGAATCGATCACGTTTCACTCTTGTCTAGTTCGCAAAGTCTGGGAACAAGAAAATGCTGTGGTTCTTCAAAGAATTCTTTACTCCTTGCCTCATATAACACAAGACCTTTATCAGATGATCTCAGAAATGTGGCCTGTCTCCCTCTGTGGCTCACCGAGCAGGAACCTTGTGAGCTCGCTCGATTTCCAGCTTATGGCCTGCTATGTCGAGCAAATTCGGAAAGCCCATCCAGGAATTTCGCCATATCCTATACCTCTACTCCCTCCAGGACTCCTACGATACAGACGTTATTCCACCGTACACAGTTTTCAGTGTCCTCCAAATTCTCCCAGACACACTCCAAATCCACCTTTGTTGCTAGCGTATTAGCAGATAATTCCCTCTCCGATGACTCCAGGTAATCGATCCGTTTCTCGACATCCCCAAATCTTGTAACCACATCAGTGAACTTCGCTTCCATGGCAGTAATTGATCGAAGTATCACCGCAAGATCTTTCAAGTCAGCAAAGACCTTCGTCAGCATTACCAACATACTAAGCGTCTCCCGCCGCATTTCCCGCACCTCACTGACCAAATCGACTCCCAGGCCCGTGGCCTGCTCGGGGGCATCAGCTTTTGACATTTTGTCCTCCTAGAACAGTTATGGAACAGATTGTATCGAATCTCACCGGTTTAGGTCATAAAAAGTATTAAAACTAGCAAAGTGTGCAGAGCTCGCTGTTCACGTGCCTGATCTTCGCATGACGATGCGTGACTCCCCCTAAACTATATTTTTTAATCGAAAATGGGCTCAGAGCAATATACAGTCAAGAGGCTCAGATGACCTATCCTATGGCCCTGCCTCTGTGCTCATGAAACTCCAAGAGACAACACAAAGTCATTAAAAATATCCCTGTAAGACACACCTGACCATCTTCTCGTGTCATTTACCCATCGTGTTATAGTTAAGGTGAGTAGATTTTGAGCATTAAACCGGAGCGGGGGAAGGGGTGCAACTGTATTTATACACACACACACACACATGTGAAAGTGTATGTTTTATTCGGTTTACAACTGTTTTAATCACATTTATTCCACTGAAAAGGGACATTTATCTGTGATGTGCTTGCCTTGCATTATGATAATTGTACATTTAAATATAGAACATGACACACATTCTCTGAATCAACGTTTGTGAGTATTTATCAGGCATATTTATTGAAAAATATTTAATGAATAGTACAGGACCAATAGAGCAACCCAGCGTGTTCTAAACGGAATTCACCTCATAAGTTACTTTAACATATTAAAGCAGTCAGGACATTGTTGAAAATAATTAACAGTTAGGCTAAGCAAAATCTATAATGGAAAGAAAATGCACTGAAAAGTTGTGCGTATTTCATGACGTGATTTAAAATATGTAACATTAATATTTAAGCGCAGCCTCTGTTAAAATATAAAACCAAACTTAAATGTGTAAAAATTATGATCAGTATAATGGGGGTAATAACAGACTAGTAATTCTAGTGTCGACTAGCAGCATCTGAACTGTTTAATCGACTAGTCTCATGCCATTTTAAATTTATATTAACATTTCTTTCACATGGCCTCTAGATGGCGCTGAGTTGTGATGTGGGGTTTTAAATGCTTTTAAATCTGTTTAAAATGATAATTTTTTTCAATTCCAGCTAGTGGTGCAGAAATTAAACAATTTTGCTTAAACAAAACACAGGTGACACACCTAAGATCAACAAGCTTAACTAACATCATCCTTTCTTTTTAATGTGTAGAAGAGATGTTTCAGCTTCCAGTGAATAACCTCACTCGGTTGAGGAAGGCCAGGAAGAAAGTCAAGAGACTGCTGAGTGATATTGGCCTTGACTACTGCAAAGAGCATGTTGAGGTGATTATTCAAAAAAGCGTTCTATGCACCTGTGACGTGGCCCAATTATATATATATATATATATATATATATATATATATATATTATTTATTTTTATTTTTTGTTTTTTTGACTGAATCTATTAAATTATATATAAAAATAAAACATTACAAATGCAATTCACACAAAACAATGACTTGAATTCACCTCTTGTATGATCAGTTAAAGTAATTTTGATATTCTGATACCTTTTACTTGGTTATGCCAGATGCCATTTTAAAATCATTAAAACTTTTTGGTGAAAATGCTTAAATGTCTTTGAATCCATTATGGTTTCACAAATATTTTAAAGATTACATTTCTACGAACTTGAAACATATATTTTAAACTACTTTTTTTAAAGTGTTCTCATTTGTATTACCTTGGACAACCTTATTTGTTAATGACCATTATATAAGCCTAGACTTTTATTGTGCTTTTCATATTGTGCCATATTTAACAAGTAAGCCCAATATTCTGTAGACACATTCACAAAGACATGACAGTTCTTTTAACTGTCTTTTATTTCTGTAGGACTACAAAGAGTTTGGTCCCAGTGACTCGTACATGAATCAATCCTACCTTGATGTTTGTCTGTGGGATCCATCCTGGACAAAGGCACAGGTATGTCACATACAGCTGCTGAAACAGAAACCTTCAAAGCAAAATACAATTTTTTTCATGCCAAAACAATCCCCTCTATTTTTTGTTTGTTTCTCACGTGTTGCAGGACTACAGGACGAAGCAGTTTTGCTGCTCAGATTGCCCATTTGCCTCCAAGTATTTCTCCGCCTACAAAAACCACTTCCGCAATGTTCACAGAGAAGACTTTGAGAGCCGAATCCTCCTTAACTGCTCCTATTGCACATACAGTGGGAACAAGAGGACTCTGGAAACCCATGTCAGGCTCTTCCACATGCCTCAGAATATGGTGCGACAGGGTGCTGCAGGTCCTCATGGAGCCCAAGTGTGGGTCAAGGACAGCATGCGGGTAGACAAGCCCTTACCAGGTGATCAAAAGGAGCTGCCCGTCTACTACTGCAAAAAGTGCACCTATCGAGATAGACTGTACAATGTGGTGCGCAGGCACATCTACAGGGAACACTTCCAGCATGTGACCACACCTTACCTTGGAAAAAACTCAGAGAAGCAAGAAAACAGTGTTGAGGCACCTGGCAACAGTCATGGAATCCACTGCAAGAGCTGCCACTTTTCGCCTCGTTCTTATGAAGCACTGGTGCAGCATGTTATCGAGTTCCACGAGCGCATTGGTCATCAAGTTACCGCTATGATTGGACACACCAACGTCATAGTGACGAGACCCCAAGTGAACATGATTCAGAGGGGCGTTACTATAACTCCTGGTGTGCGTCCTCAGACGCCTCAAATGAATTGCTTCAATATGCCCAAAATGGTAGGGTTACCCGTAGGCAACCATTTTAAGCAAAGTGTTGCAGGCAACTCTGTGCCTGGTCCAGCAGTGCGCATTACACTACCTGATAAAGCTTTCATGTCTGGTGCTGTCTCCCAATCACGTGCAGGTAAACTCTTGCGCAGCTGCGGAGTCCATGGTGCTACAAATCTTAATGCTAAGTCAGCTTCTTTCTCCCCCTCACTGAAGAGTTTACCTCTCTCTTCATCAGTGCAGGCTGCTACTGCCACTTTGACATCGTTGCAGGCTAAGAAAGCCTCAGCCAATGCTTTGAACACCGCACAAACACAGAAGTGGAAAATTTGCACCATCTGCAATGAACTTTTTCCTGAGAATGCATATAGTACTCATTTTGAAAAAGAGCATCAGGCAGAAAAGGTGAGAGCCATGGCGAAATACATCATGAAGATCCACAACTTTACTAGCAAGTGTTTGTATTGTAACCGTTACTTACCCAGCGACTCTTTGTTGAACCATATGCTTGTGCATGGGTTATCATGTCCACAGTGTCATTCCACATTTCATGAAGTTGAGAAAATTGTAGCACATAAGCGGCTTGCCCATCCTAACGAGGTAGGGGACGCGCCAACTGGCTCTCCTCTCACATTTGATCTCACACTTCAACAAGGAAGTCCCAAAAATGTTCAGCTTATTGTAACCACCTACAACATGAAGGAGACACCAGAAGCATCTTCAACTGCTCAGCCACAAAACAGCGCTGTGGCCAAGTCTGCAAAAGCACCAGAGAACCAAAGTGATTCTGTGGTCCGAAACATGTCCCAATCTTCATTGTCCCAGAAGAAAGAAGTTGGTAAAACGCTCTGCCCTCTATGCTTCACCATTCTCAAAGGTCCCATCTCGGATGCCCTCGCCCATCATTTAAGGGACCGTCATCAAGTACTCCAAACACTGCACCCTGTGGAGAAAAAGCTAACGTACAAGTGCATCCACTGCCTGGGAGTGTACACTAGCAACATGACAGCTTCCACTATCACGCTTCATTTGGTCCACTGCCGAGGTGTTTGCCAGACACCAAAAGGTCAGAGCAGTAAATCTATCTCGACTGCGCTGGGTTCACCAGGAGCTGGGTCTCTCAAGCGCGAGTTAGTTGCCTTAGATGCATCTGACCCCAAGAGGAGGAAAATGGTAGACCAGTCCAGGTATTACCCAACAGTTTTTGTTGAGAAGCCAGAGGAACCCATTGTGTTGGCCTTAGATCCTAAAGGTCATGCATATGAGTCTTACGAGGCACGGAAATCTTTCCTTACAACATATTTTAATCTGCATCCCTACCCTTCACAACGGGAGATCGAGAAACTTGCGGCAAGTCTCTGGTTATGGAAGTCTGATGTCTCGAGCCATTTTGCTAACCATAGGCGCTCATGTGAACGTGATTTAATCACCCGCAAACCTGTTATATTACTAGGCTTTGACATGAAGATGGTGTGCCAGCTCAAGCATGACATGACCTTTGATGGCAAATGGTTGTTCGAGATCAATAATGAAGAAAACAGTGGATTCTCAAGGACCTCAAAATTTAGGTCGAAAACTCCTGTTGGGGTTTTTTGTGCAGGTGAGAGTGCTAGAGGTGTCCAATTCAAGGAGAAGCAGACTTCATACACTGAAAAAAGTAGTCAAAGCAACTGTGCCTTCAAGCCATGCCCTGGATCATCCTCCGAACCTATTGCCATTGACTCAGACAGCGATTCAGAGCCAGAAGTGATACCTAATGAAAATCTGAAACGCAATCAACAAGCTCCAGCATTTAGGCCTTTAGTAGTTCCGTCCCACACAAAAGGAACAGTGCTGCGAGAGAGCTTCCATTACGAAAGTGGTGTGAGGGGGAGCAGAAGTTCTCCCAGAGTTGGGGCCAAACGTCTTGATGACTCTGTTTCTGGATCCAGTCCTGAAGAGGCAACCTGGTCAAACAGCATGTCTCCTGAAGAGAGCCACTACAGACCAGCAGAACGATTTGAAGTGAAGGGGGAAAAGGTGGGGTTGCTTGGTAGATGATGACTTGTGATGGCTATCCCTGCTTCTAGAACTCTTCATGCCCAGATTTGTAGGTCAGAATCCTTACCTCATATTTGGTTGACATCAAATGTTACAATATGAACATGACATGATATTAACTATCGATGTCATGTCAAGCCAGAGAGGTTACACACTTTTAACTTAAAGTAGTGTTAACTCTCAAACAATTCTGTTTTCAAAGAGCGGAAAAACTAATATACTGTATGATACATTTTTTTCAACCAATCCATAGTCCTTGGTGATTTTTTTATTTTATTTTATTTTCTCCCTTTTTTGTATACTGTTCTCTGTATTTAATCATATACTTGTTGGAATTGTAACTAAATTGATAGGTCTATTGTTTTTCCTGATCAAATAAAAAGGATGGTGTAATTTACTATCAAGTGCTTGGGTGTCTTTTTCTTATAGTTCTTCTGATTGAATTCATACATGTAAAAAGCAGATATCTTCAGTTTGCACAAATCACATTAATACCATATGACTTTAATAGGTTTGATAACATTATAATGAGCAGGCTGCTATTTCAGTACAGTGTGAGGCATGAATATTAATTTTACCTTTGAGTTTTGGGGGGGGTCAGTAACAGATACAGTTCACCCAAAAATGAATATTCTCTAATTTTACTTGCCTTTTCTTCTGCAGAACACACAGTAATATTTCTAGAAGATATCTCAGCTCTGTAGCTCCACACAATTCAAGTGAATGGACTTCAGTGGTTTAATCTAAGTCTTCAGAAGTGATCTAATCGATTTAGGGTAAGAATAGAGTGAAATTGAATTCCTTTTTCACTACGTTATGCCATTGCAGTTTCATGATTTTAAGCACGATAACACTTCCTAGAGCTCGACTCATGCGCAGCGCGTTAGATGGCACCAGGAAGTGTAATTGAGCTTGAAATCATGATCGCCAAGAAAATGGCTGATGTCCAGATTTATAGTGAAACGTTACATTTTGGTGTGTTCTCACCCAAAACCGATTATATTCCTTCAGAAGATTTCGATAAAACCACTGAAGTTTTAAGGATAACCTTTATGTGCATTTTGGAGCTTCAACATTTTGGTCACCATTCATTGTGTGGACCAAGATAGCTCAAAAATTCTTCTAAAAATCTTCATTTTTGTTCTGCAGTAGGAAGTCATACACATATGGGATGGCATTAGGGTGAGTAAATGATGAACAAATTTTAATTTTTGGGTGGACTATCCCATTAATATTTTATCAGGTATGCGAATGACCGTTTGAGTAGACCTATCCAAGTAGTTTTAATTTGACCTCTTAACTATCTTTATTGTATTGACACCACACTGCCTTTAGAGGTCACTGTCTGTAAACTCAATGCCATTTATTTGACTGTTGACTTGCATGGTCATGGCAGCTGCTTTTGCTCATATTTGCCTAATATTTTTTTAAGGCAGAGAAACATAAATATAGTCTTTGCACAGACTCTCAATGTGGAGAATTGCATTAATAGGCCTTAAAGTCCCTCAAGTAGACATTTAATGCATGCGTGTGCATATGTTGCATTCTGTCTCGCGATGCACTGATTCAATTGACTTCAAGAAGTCTACCGAATGTCATATCTGAGGTCTGTTTTGGTGAGTATTTTGGAGGGTAGAGACAGAAGGACTTCCAACGGATGGCGTTTCGAATTTGTTCAGCTGATCCTGTGGTTGCTAATCTCTTGTAGGCATTTGTTACCATTTCCCCAATACATTGTTGGCAGTACCAGCAGATAAACGCAGTAAGAAAACAGAAAAAAATAGATACCCACCTGCCACTCAAGAGTCTGTTGGTGAAAAGTTTCTTACTTGGGACAAACATTCATCTCTAAAGCTTCTCTTATATTTAAATTTGCGTGTGGTTAGTTTCAGGATCTATAACTAGTACAGTATGTCACGTTGAACGGCTGAGATAAGAGAGTTTGACTATTTACATTACCTTGTGAAAGATGATGACAAAAGGCTCCTAGCAATCTGCAGTGTATTTATGCAAGTATTTATTACAGAAATGAGCTTTTGTCATATCAGAATGAGCTTTATTGCCAATTATGCTTTTTATTTCTATTTTATTTTTTTTACACACAAGGAATTTTCTGGATGACAGTAGCTTCCAGTACACAACTATACAAAACAGCAACAAGACTTTTTTTTTATTTATTTATTTTATTTTATACAAATTAATTAAACAATCCTATGACATTTTAGCTACTTGTTTCCTTACCTTACTGATTATTTTTTGATAAAATATAAATTTCTCTGCACGATTAGAGATACAATTCACGAATGTATGTCGGTTAATGCACGGTGGCAGTCACAAAATGTAGGTACTATTGTGAAACTGTTTAATTCAGATTAACTAGTCAACCAGAGGTTAGAATTAAATAATGTCCCCAGATGTTTATGATCTAGTCTTCACTCTTGCAAATGACTAAAATCATGCGAGGATTTGCGCAAAGTACACAATTATGCAAATATTTATGGAATTCGTCCATGAGCTATACTAATTTATTTTGAGGAACAAAAAATCCAGGTGCATCAGTTATGTTCACATTTGTTGCCTATGAGCAGCTAAATCGGCAAAGATCTGTTTTTGGCAAACCTTTGTGGGAAAACTGTATTCTACTGAAGCCCAGTCATTACATTGTTAAAATCAAAGCTTTCAAAGTTTGTAATTTCAATATTACTATCAATGTTTGATTTAATATTTAATTTTGTGGAGAGAAAAAAAAACTAGATAAAAATGAATTTGTCCCTTTTAATCAGTCCTGTAATTTGGAAACTCATCAACACGTTTTGTCTTACAAAACATTAATTAAATGACCAGAGATTGTTTAGCAGCGACGGGCCACCTCTATTTAAATGAATGGGAGAATTTGGAACGCTCAACCAAGGAGCTCTGAGCGCTTAACGGTCAACGGATATAGAAAGCCTTGAAGATTAAAGATCAAATCACCTTTTAGATACAGACATCACCTGTCTATTAACTCGAGAACGCGCATGCGTATTAGCTATGCTAATACAGCAGAACGTAAATGGAAAAGTGATAAATTACAAATCTCTTATGAAATGCTGAAAAACTCGCTCAGTGCTTTTCAGAAAGCTATGATATCTGCTAAGTCAAAGTATTTTTCTAATTTAATTTTAAAAAATCATCATAGTTCAAAAGCTTTATTTTCTGTGTTAAAGTCTGCTCTCAATCCTCCTATAGTTGTGATTTCAAATCCTTCAGTGTCATTATGTGAAGGTTTCTCAAGGTTTTTCTGTGAGAAGATCACCTCTCTATGATCTCAATTGCAATCATCTGCTTATGTCTTGCCTGAACTGGGCTGTTCATCACCCACATGGAGTGTGTTTGACCCTGTTTCTCTTCTATCTCTCAGAGAAATTGTTGATCATTTGAAACCTTCCTTCTGCTCTCTTGATGTTCTCTCTCCGCGTATCTTGAAACAAACTTTTGATCCAGTTGGAACATGTTTGGTGTCTCTTATGAATAAATTCTTGAGCACGGGGACTATCCCTGATACACTAAAACAAGCTACTGTTACACCTCTGCTCAAGAAACCTTCACTCGATGTTAGGGATTTTAATAATTTTCGACCTATTTCTACCCTTCCTTTTATTACAAAAGTATTGGAGAAAACGGTTCTCAATCAACTCCAATCTTATCTTAGTGCAAAACAAATTTTTGAAACTTTCCAGTCTGGTTTTAAGCCTCTGCACAGCACAGAGTCTGCTCTTTTAAGGGTTTCTAATGATATACTGTTAGCAACCGATGCTGGTGACTCTGTGATCCTAATACTGTTAGACTTAACCTCGGCCTTTGATACAGTTGATCATAAAACTCTTTTATTCCGACTAGAATACTCTGTGGGCATCCAGGGAATTGTCCTCAGCTGGTTTAGATCTTATCTAACAAATAGAAGTTTCTCTGTTAAAATAGGTAATTTTTCTTCCTCACCAGCTCAATTCTCCTGTGGAGTGCCGCAGGGGTCTATTCTCGCACCCATTCTTTTTTCAATATATTTACTTCCTCTGGGCTCCATCTTCAGAAAGCATGGCGTATCATTTCACTGCTATGCAGATGATACACAAATTTATTTCCCTCTGAAGCGCAACAAAGATACTGCTCTAAAATCTCTTTTTGCATGCATAGAGGAAGTAAAAATGTGGTTTTCTCAAAATTTCTTATTTATGAATGAATCTAAGACCGAGGTTATCGTCTTTGGCCCCCATGACAATTATAATAGCAGCAAAATTGATCTGGACTATCTTGATCAAAAGTCATCTTGCATTAAGAACCTAGGTGTTCTCTGGGATCAAAACCTGAAATTTGAAAAACAAATCAATGCGGTGATTAGCTGTTGTTTTTTTCAGTTACGTCTTCTCTCAAAAATTAAATCCTCCCTTTCTGAGAAAACACTAGAGATTGCAATCCATGCGCTCATTACATCGCGGTTGGACTATTGCAACTCTCTCTACTTTGGCATACCCAAACAGTCTATTGCGCGTCTCCAATTAGTACAAAACGCTGCTGCAAAGTTCCTCAAAAGAAAACGCAAATTTGATCATGTTTCACCTATCTTAAAATCTCTGCATTGGCTACCTGTGCATTTTAGAATTGAGTTTAAAATTCTTTTATTTGTTTTTAAATCCGTAAATAACCTGGCACCGAGCTATTTGTCTGAGCTACTCTGTCCACACAACCCCAAACCAAACCTGAGGTCTGGTGATCAGAGACTTCTGTCTGTCCCCAGATCTCGGTTAAAGAATAGAGGGGATAGAGCCTTTGCTGTTGCTGGCCCTAGGCTGTGGAACAGCCTTCCGGTTTACATCAGAGCTGCTCAATCTGTAACTGTTTTTAAATCCTCTCTTAAAACCTATTTTTTTTCTTTAGCTTTTAATTCATTGTGAGCTTCTGTCTTGAATATGTGGTTTGTCCTTGTTCTTTATCTTGTGTATTGTTCAGCACTTTGGTCAGCCCTGCTTGCTGTTTTTAAATGTGCTATATAAATAAATACAAACTTGAAACTTGAAATACAAACTATGCTAGCCAGGAAACGTTTTTTTTTTCGTAAGGTAGAGAAGCACCGTTTATGAAACTAGTTTTGGTCAGATTTTAGTGCTGATTTAAAATATGCACTTTGATCGTAATCTTGACCAACAATTTTTTAGATTTTGGTCTTTCTCCATTCAAGTAGATAGGAGCTGCACTGCCATGACTGGCAATAGTCTCCCGAGAGCGTTCCAAAAAATGGCCGCCAGTGGACTGACTGGCTAGAACGACTTTGAAATGACTGTACTCCGAGTCATCGAAATTAAGCCGTACTGTATTTAAAGATGCTATTAACCGTTTTTATGGAATGTATGCAGGAAATGTTTATACTCGCTGAAAGATATCACTGAAATACATTTCCTGGGATTTCTTTGCGGTCTCTGTGTCCGCACTAGACTGTAAACAGCAAACAAAAATATGATCTAACGATGATCAAGGCCACTATATAACACAGATATAACGAGAGGAACGGGACCCTTCTTCATCACAGCAGCGCATGGACTAATGTTTGTGAAAGGATAAGTGAATAAAAATAATGTAATTCTGCTAAACGATGTATTTGCATTTACTTTGAATGCAGTAGGCCTATACTATTGAGCTATGTTCATGGAATATTATCATATTTAAGCAAAATATTATTATTTGTTGTATGTGGGTTAAAAGGTTAAGCATTCAAGACACATATCGTATGTCTGATGGTAGTTTTCATTTCTAAGCACTCACATTTTTAGGCTTTAGAAATGTGTTAAACGTGTGAGGATGCGTATTCATCAATCTTACATGTCTGACATAATCATAGACTCACTGAACCAAGTTTAAACTTGTTTTGCTGATATTTCAGAAAATAACCCACATAATTTTCTCACTGTAACACTAGATATTCTAAAAACGTTTATAATCATTAACATACATTATTACACTCTATAAATCTTAAAAGATCATTAAAACTTCAGTGCTGCCTATTTCCACCATTGAAATCTGCTGCGCGAAAGAACCCGGAAGCGAAAGTTCATGCGGTGTGACGTCAGAGTAATATCATAAACTGTAAATGAAAAAAACTATTATTTAAAAATTATAATTGTAATTAATATTAAAATATATATATATCATTTGTGAAAAAACTCAATTTGCTAAATTAATTAGCAAAATATTAAAAACAAAAACAAATTTCAAAGCAGCTTTACAGAGTAGTGCATTATAAATAAGATGTATTACTATAATATATGAAATTACAGTATATACCAGTTTATAATAGTATTTTTATTTCTTGCTATGGCTGTCAATATTAAAAAAAAACTGTGTGATTAATCTAACAATTTCAGTTAGATTAATGTATGTAAATTATGTGAAATAATGTCAATTTTTTTAACACTTTTTTTTCTCAGAAAATTTTTGTGGACCCCCTAGCACTCCCTTGCGGCCCCCTGGGGGTCCCCGGACCCCAGTTTGAAAACCCCTGTACTAGAGGACTGCACCTCTGGCCATAGCTTTTGATAATTTGGTCACGGATGAGACCTAATACCGGTAAAATTAAGAAATCATTACAATTTGACAAGGAATCAGTTCTCTTGTCTCCGTTAAAATGTATATTCTGCAGTGTAGAGATTTTTATAAATATTCAGTAGTGTTCAGTGCATTAAATCATTATCAAGACGATCAATCTATCATGAATGAATAAAACTCAGTCGGTTTCTGACACGCTTTTCCACACATCAATGTTTTATTATATTCAGGCATGTGGTTACAGACAAATGATATAGAACAGTAAAAATCCCTCACTACACTGAAACTTCACTGTACTCCTTTCCAGTTCGCCAGGAGACAGATGATGTCAGCTCCACTTTCTTCACTCTCATTGGTTGTCGCTCATTATTATTGCTCGTCATTTGCATAAAGTAAAAATTTTCTCAACTTGTGTTTTGGCTCTCCAAGGCGATCTCTGTCACCAATTGAAAATGAATGGGATCGTGTCATTGAGCGATGTCACTAGCGGTGTGAATTGGGATTTACAGCGAAAGTTCGAGGGCTGCCAATTTGTCTGTGAAACTACCCATATTTTAGGGGGCCATCCCAACTAAAACACCTTTGGCTCACATTATTTAAAGGTTTGGATCAAATGTTGTACAGTAAATAAAATGTTAATGGAACATCCTTATAATATTACTATTAACCTTAAATAACATTCTACTAACGTTAAGAAAACTGAACATTTTCATGTTCCCACAGCCACAATGTTACATTTGGAAAATGTTTTAAGAACATTTACTAGCTGGGGTATTCACATGGTGAATATTTGGTAACCCAAGATAAAAGTGATTAAATGCAGTAGGCCTTAGTCAGAAAGACTTTGTGAGGAATAGAGGTGCAGTCTGTTCAATGGGTTGTACTGTAAATGTTCTAAATCAGTGTTTTCTGGAGTTTTGTCAACTGGATTTTATTTGCATGACATATTTTTAATGTTGCGACAGCTGAACGTTCCACACCAACTACAGTACAAACCATTGCACAGACTTTACTGCTGTTCTCACAGTCTCATTTCCAATCACAAAAAATGTAACATGTCGTCTATGCTGTTTGGCTATGGGGGTGGGGAAGTGTTGAGAATGTTGTTAGCATGATAAGGTATCACTTTCACAGCAGTCCAAACTGAATTGTCCCAACTCCGTCACCTTGCATGAATAAAAAGAGCAGTTCTGTGTCAACTGCCACGATTGTTTTCATCTGTAGCCTATTAGATGGAATGTCAAGACACAAGATAGACCCATTTCACACAGTGTTTTGCTTCTCCAAAAGGCTGTGCTTAAAATAATATTCCAGGCTCAATACAAGTTAAAGGTGCACTCAGGATTGTTTTCCTCATTAAAAAAGTTTAACTTCTAAAGAAATGCATAGTACATTTGAATCATATGTATAAATTCATGAGCACTCACATTCAAATGAAGACTCCAGTGATATCAGTAACCTTATGAAAGCTGTTTTGTTGGAATCACATGGCCAGCCGAATACTTCTCACTTAACCTCAGTAACCATCCTGTTATTTGACACTTTCACTCATTGATAATCATGGCTGACTGTGAATACAACATTTCAACAATGACATCTGAAACTGAAAACTAGTGATTTTAAACGATGCTGCATCAAAGCCACTGGTGTCAGTGTAAGTTAATGAGTGCACCTTTAAGCTCAGTCGACAGCATTTGTGGCATAATGTTGATAACAAATAAAGTGTATTTAGACTTGAGGTACTTACAATAGAAGTAAATGAGGCCAATCCGTAAATGTTAAAAATAATCACTGTTTCAAAAGTATAGCCACACGGTATAAACAAAATGTGTGTTAACATGATTTTAGTGTAAAACAAATCTCATACCAAACTTTTCTGTCTCAAATTTATCCAATTTGACAACTTTGTTGCCAAGACGGCATTACACTGTAAACCCTAAAATGATCGTAAAAATTATTTAAACAACTTAACAGCTCAAGGGATACACAAGTTGGAATACAATATTTAACATTAGTGCTTTTATAAAATTACAAGCTTCGCATATCTGGCTTTAGACCATCTAAAAATTGGCCCCATTCACTTCCATTGTAAGTGTCTCAGTGTAACCTCCATTTTTTTTTTTAAGAAAAAGATGGACAAAGTCGAAATACATTTTTGTGGTAATCAGCATAAAACCTCAAATGCTGTCGATTGAGCTTAACTTGTATTAAACATGGAATATACAAGCAACAATAAGAAACACTCATTGTTTTTCAGCCCTTCTTGGCTCTAAGTTTTCTTTGTGAGGTTTTCAGTGCAGGTGCATCTATTTTGTCAGCATCTGAGCACAGGGCGTAGTTGTGTTATGTACACAGATATAACAGTTTTTCCGTGTGAGTTAAATTTAGGACTTGGCACAAGTGGAAACTTGGTTAAGTGTTTTGTCGCCCTCCGCCAGCTTTATGGAAAGTGTTTCATTTGCATGTTCATGCTCCAAAAGCAGATCAATTGTCAAAGCCTCTGCAGAGAGGATAAATGGACAATGACACTATTATTGCATGGCAAGAGTGACCTGAAGTTAATATAGTGAGCACTAAACCACAAGGTCTAAAACAGTTCTGGAAATTTAAATACCACAACCTTTGAAAGTAAAAGGCCTTTGTGCATGGAATGTATTCATCCATAAATGAATATTGTTGCTATAGAGCAATAGAACAAAAATATCAATGCATTTTTTTATGTTTTATAAACTTTGTATTTAGCGATTTAAAAAAATGTAATTACAACACACATTTATTTAATGTCTTAAAAGAAATCATAGTATAGCACATCCAATAAGCCTTAATAAATATACAATTGTCGTTATATGCTATAGCTGAATGCAAACAGTGTCAGCAACTATTCAAGCTGTTCCATTATTCAAGCTGCACTATCAGGTCAAAAACAGTGATAAGACATTGCTGACTTTAAGTAAGTTGTGTATTTGTTATATGTACAATGTAATGTACATGCCTTGTTATGGTCCAGTAGAAGTCTCCCTCACACTAGTGTGGGCACCATGCCAGAGTTTGAGTGGTGGGCATAGGACAGGGTGGGGGAGGAGTGCAGGGTGGAGGGGGACAGCAGGTGAGGTGTGTGACTGTAGGACAGGAGGGGTCCTGGGTTTATAGAGTAGGGTCCTACGTGCTCATCATGAGGGGCAATATGAGACATGTCAGAGTAAAGCTCTGAAGCGACACTCTTTTTGCCCTTCTTGTTTCTGTTAGACACCTTGCGATTCCGTGTTTGTATGCCATCTTTCTTCATAGTTAAAGGCCTGTTGACCTGCAAATAGAGAGATGGTCGTGAATTCAGCATACCCATTTCAGCATTAAAGGGAGAGTTCACCCAAAAATGAAAATTCTGTCATCATTTACCCACCCTCATGTTGTAAACCCATGAGTATTTGGAGTAAATGATGACAGACTTGTCATTTTTGAGAGAACTATCCCTACTACACATACAAAGAGAAATAAACACATGGACTCACATTGTGTAGCTTAAAGTAGAGGCCACAAGCGTTGCACACGGGCTCACCACTGGCATTGCGTCTCCATAGTGTTGTAGTGCTTGTTTGGCAGTTGGCACACTGCGTTCCAGCACGCTTGCTGACAATCTGTCACAAGAGAGTGAAGTTTATTGTCTCTGAAGTCTTCAGAATCACACACTATTGCCAGATTCTTAATTGTAATTTTACATACCAGCCTCTTTTTCGGTCTGATGAGGGGTCTGTTCTGGCCATTCATCTTATGGTACAGTCCGCAAGCATTGCAGAGGTAGTGGCCTGTACCATCTCGACGCCACAGAGGGGTGGCAGTGGCACCACAGTTTACACATTCACGTGCCTCTGTCAAAACAAAAGTTGAAAGAAATTAAATGTGAAGATCCATTGAAAATTGCCTTATTTATTAAATATGAGGGGAACAGATTTCTTTGTAAAGTCCTTCTTATGTTCAAGTAAATGCGACTATTATGTAAGAATGGCTTTGCTCGCGTTTCATGCAACATGATTACACAGGAATTCTAAATTTTACAACAGAGTGTTCCGGTACCCATTGATCCAATTCTGCCGAGTTACTGAAAAGCGTTATCTCCCATTATACACCATTGTGTTTACCTTATCCAGTGGCGTTACTGATTGCATGTTGTGCGAACAGTGTTAGAGACATGGGTTCTGGTCCCATGGAAAGCAGGAAGTTATTGCATTAAAAAAAAAATCAATGATAAGCACGATTTGGAGGTTGCTTTTTCACTATAAGATTGTATTTTTAATCCACTGTTGGTTAGGTTTAGGTTTGTGGTTTGGGGAGTATAGTTAATAAAAAATGCATTCCTGTTGACTGTATTACATCAATACAACTCGCTTTTGGCACCACTCTGTGGACATTTCACCCAAAAACTGGAGCTCGCACTCACACATACATTCAACAACACTTCCAGTTTCGGCCATTGGTTGGCAATGACTCGAATTTAGAAATTAATGAATTAATAAAAAAGGCCCTAAGCATTCTCCACATAAGGTATGCTTAGAAATCTTCTGGCATGACATATTTATAAAAGGTGCATATTTCTGACCTGGTGGTGAAAGTCTCATCTTGTTGCGAAGTTTGGGGGAGTAGGACGAAGGGTTCATCCAGGGTCCCGTGCTAGAGTAAAGTGCAGCTGAACTGTAATCTTGTGACGTGGCCATGTATGATCCATAGGGACTCAACATGTGTGGAGAAGGACCATACACTTCCCCAGCGGCGGAGGTCAGATTGAGGAAGCTGCCCCCACCTCCACCCATGGGACTCAACCGCTCAGCTTTTAGGGCTTCCTGGAGCCTGGGACTTTCCTTATCATCACACCTTGGGGAAGGGAAGCCCTCTTTAGGGGAGGTGTAAGAGGAGGTGGTAGGGTAGATGGACGGGGAGGTGTGAGAGTGTAGAGGTGTTTTTGCATAAGGACTGCTTGTCCAGACAGTGGCCGTGGGATTGTAAGAAGAGTTCAGAGAGTGACCCGGAGAGTTGTCCAACCACTGGATGTTTCCCAGAATTGATGGAGAGGTGTAGACCTGTCGAACTATTGCAAAAGAATAAAAAATGAGAACATTTTGACTATAATGTACCACAATATTGACTATCTATTATTTTGCATGTTCTCATAGTGTAGTAGTTGAAGGAGATCATTCAGGTTTAATGTCATGTTGAGAATCATAATCGTTGAAGCTGAGGGCACTATTTTGCTACTGTTGTGTCTGAGTACTGTGAGAAGGTGATGGTCTCAACGCTATCTTTGGAGGGCAGTGTTTGGGAAAGAATGGGCATGTCTAAGTCAACAGCCCAGTCTCGTGGAACTTCCAGGGCAGCATTTCCAAAAAGCTTCGAAAGCCTAAGTATATTATAGTAACCATTGGCGCCAATGGTCTCTACAATCAACTTAAGCTTGCGATGCATTTGAGAAACACATCTAATAATGGTAAAATCGCTTACAACACCTTTAAAGAGATTAAAAAAAAAAAAACTTCACCCAAAATCTTGTCAACAATGAATGCATTTACAAGCAAAATCTTACACCGATAATGCTTAATAAGTCAACAAAGTATGTGGTCATGTAAATGCCTTAGTTGGCTCCATAATCAGAGTGATGTCATAAACCAGTGGTTCTTAACCCTGTCCCTGGAGTCCCCCCCAACACTGCACATTTTGTATATCTCCCTTTTCGGACACCCAATTCAGGTCTTGGAGTCTTCACTAACGAGCTGATGAGTTGAATATGATGTGCTTGATTAGGGAGATATCCAAAATGTGTAGTGTTGGGGGGGACTCCAGGGACAGGGTTAAGAACCACTGGTTTATGACATCACTCTGATGGGGGGGGGGGGGACTCCAGGAGCAGGGTTGAGAACCACTGTCATAAACAGTTTAAGCAAAACTTGATCAAAAAATGTAAATTTGCATTGTATCTTGATGCAGGGAGTAGGGCAGGGCTGGCTCATAATGCTGCACACCAGGCCACTAATCAGGTTAAGTAAGCCCTTGGGAGGGATAAAGGTGAACGGAGGTGGCAAGAGAGAGAGAGTTACGGGCAGCTGCCCTGTATGTGTTTATGTTTGTGTCTTTTTGTTTAAGTTTATTATTAAACTATTGTTTTTATTATCAAGCCGGTTCTCCCCTACTCCTTTTCCTTTTACATTGTTACACATGTAAACACCTTTACTGGCATTCTTACCAGCTTATCTAATGTGTGCAAGTCTTTTGCGCATGCCTGTTTACGTTTTAATGTCAAAAGCAGAGGATAATTCGGTAATATCATGTCTCATGTAAACGCAGTTTCCTTGCATAAAGTAATATTGGTTTGGAACAGTATGAGAGTGAGTAAATGATGACAGATATTTAATTTCTAAGGTGAACAATATAGCATATAGATGCTTCAAAGCTAATAGATATGTACTATAAACCACAAAACTATAATTCTAATTTATAAAATAATTTAATGTTTTTTAAGCTACAGCAGCATCTCACCTGGGCTGTGCCTGAAGGACGAAGAGGCTCTGCTCTGGCCGCTAGTGGAATAATATGATGCCAGTAAGTCAGTCTCAGAACTGGAGTAGAAGGTCTCCTCTTCCTCACCGGGTGGCAGCAACCCAGGCTCTGTGGTGTAGCTTGCTAAAGGGTCATGATTGATCAGGCTGGGGGACACCCAACGAGACTGCTCGGATGAATTCTCCATCTTTCAGGTGGGGAGAATTATATTCAGAGATTTGGAATATTTATTGACAGTTTCAGTTGAGTAATTCACCATTTTTAAGTACTTCATTTATAAAGGTCAAATTGTTTTGTTTATGTTCAGCATGCAAAAAGATATATATTTTGGTTACCAGTACCTTTGGAGAAAAAACATATTTGTTTTCATATGTCATAATTTATTCTGGAACAGTGTTGGATAATAGGGGGTTACTGAATTAAAGGAATAGTTCACCCAAAAATGAAAATTCTCTCATCATTTACTCACCCTCATGCCATCCCAGAAGAATATCTCTTTGTAGGTCCGTACAGTTCAAGTGAATGGAGACCACACATTTGAAGCTCAAAAAAGCATATAAAGGCAGCATAAACGTAATCCATATGACTCAAGTGGTTTAATCCATGTCTTCTGAAGTGATATGATAGGTGTGGGTGAGAAACAGATCAAAATGTAAGTCCTTTTTTACTATCAATCTCCACTTTCACATTCTACTTCTTTTGTTTTTGGCAATTCTTATTCTTCATGCATATCACCACCTACTGGGCAGAGAGGAGAATTTATAGTAAAAAAAAGGACTTAAATATTGACCTGTTCTCACCCACACCTATCATATCACTTCAGAAGATAACTGGTGTTTTATGGATTACTTTTATGCTGCCTTTATGTGCTTTTTGGACCTTCAATGTTCTGGCTCCCATTTGCTTGCACTGTATGGAGCTACAGAGCTGAGATATACTCCTGAAAATCTTAATTTGTGTTCAGCAGAAGAAAGAAAGTCATGCACATCTGGGATGGCATGAAGGTGAGTAAATGATGAGACAATTTCCCTTTTTGGGTGAACTATTCCTTTAAGCAAGTATTCGGCTGGTCGTGTGTTCTCAACTTGGCAGCCCCCATGAGGCAACCCATGTAAATAAATAAAGCTTTTATTATGCTACTGATAGGACTGGGTTCTTCATCTCATGTGAGTGTAGTTTCACATGAGATGTATATTTCACTTTATAGTGTGCATGCATTGTTGCTGTACAGTAATGATTGATGGTATGCAGATTGAGTAAACAGGCCAGATCTCAGTGATCTGAAAGACATTAAATACCTGCTTCTTTAAAGTTTTTTTTTCCTTTGGGTTGCTATGATACTTTATTAAGGTAACTAGACAGTATTGGCTTGTCAGACTTCCCTTTAAAAGGTCCTCGTTTCACTGTGGCAAAAAGACAGCACTAAAAATACACCAGCATGTCTGAATTTGACCTAGGCTTTAACAACAGTTCGCATAAGCTTACAACAACGTTAACTCCCTTATGGGAATTGACTATTAAAAGATTAACAGAAAATCCATTATATTGTCTTTGAACAGAAAAACAGAATGACATTGTTACTGTAATGCAAGATGTAGTCTTATGTATATGAATGTATAAATGTATCTAAGCATGAATCTATGTATGTATACATAATTTGCCTTTCTTTATATCATTGTTATAAGGAGCAAAAGCTCAGATTGCGCTATGGAGAATAAGATTAATAATAAGACTAATAATGCCAGTCTCAGCCAAATCAATAATCAATAATCAATAAACCTATACGTTTTTTCTGCATTAATAATGCAGTCCATTAGACCCTATGTGTTTTTTAAAGCTTTTTGTTGTTGTTGTTTAGCTTGAGTTAGAAAGCATGAGGCCTCCCTCGAGGATTAGATTTGAGCAAATTGCAACCTACAAACTTCACACATTATAACGTGCATTTAATAATTGCACGTTGGCCATAATAATTTCACTAAGTATGCACCCAACTAATTTAAACGATTTTTGCAAAGTTTTTCCTTTTCATTTGCCCGTCATTTTATACCATGTTTAACTGAAAAATGGTTCCCTCATCATCTAGTCAAGTGATTATTAATAGAATTACTGTACATATTCCCTTGATACCCCACCCATGTGACTTATTCTACTGACTTCATTCTACTTCATGGTTGCACATAATAAAATTGTCACAGAAAATAAAGTTCAATTCAGTTCATGTTAATGTTATAAAATGTGGAATAATTTTTTAATCAAATTTTAAATGACCCACGCTTGATTTGGTCTAATTAGATTAGTTTCACTTGTAATGTAACTTGCACTCACAGTAAACTAAATGTTTTAAATATATATATATATATATATATATGCATAGCTTGTTAAAAAACAACAAGCAGTAGTTTGCTTAGTAAATTCTCATCTACCAATAGCTTTAAATTAGCTGGTTCAAATAATCATTGGCATGTTATTCCATTTTATGATCAGTATGTCTAAAGTGTAGCCTATTAAGAAATTTGTTACAATAAAATATTTTATCAACACATGCATTATTTTGATAAAATATGTTGCAACCAGCACACAAATGTATTTATTTGTTTTATTTATTATATTGATTTATTAATTTTAATTTATTTATTTATGTTTATTACATTTCCATTTCTAATGTCTTACACATCCCAGCAAAATGGATTCAATGTTGATCAAATGTTTCAGTAGTAACTGCGGAAAAGGTCATTTAAACAAATGTAATTAACTAATTATTAAGAAAATACACTCTTTTCCATATCTCAACCCAGAAAATACTTTGATGAGCAAAAAGCCAGATAAAGTGTTGTAACTTTACCAGCTGTGTCTAGAAGAACTTACCTGCAAGTGATGTATTGAGTATCTTGCTGATCCGGTGAGTTGATTGTCACACTCTCTACGCCACAACATATATCATGGAGGACTGCTGGAGAATGAGCGTGTACTGGTGCTCTTCTCACTTGCTTATCTCTTTCACTCATTGGGAACCACTAACTTCATTTGAAATTGTAGGGCACAAATGGGTGGGGTTGGGGGTAATTTTTTGGACACTCCTACCATTACGGCCATGCATGAGTCTTGAATGTTATATGGCACATCTCTAGCTGACACAGCAAGAGTATAGGCCAATTTAAGAATATTCACGATTATTACAATTGGTCAAAATATCATTTTTAATAAAGATTAAACCTGTAATCAGCTCTTGAGTTTCTAGATTCCACAAAACAGCCCATATGAAACAGTTAAAGCAACAAAAAGTGGACAACAAAAATAAGTCACACTTACTTAAAATGTATTAGTGTGATGTTAATAGATATAGGATAGATATACATTTTAAAAATGAAGTCCTGAAGTCATGGGGAACTGACTTCATACAGCCACTAAAAACTACCTTGACATCAGATGGTCAATGAAAAAAGTGCATTAGAAGTTAGTTTTAAAAACATATCTAGCATCATCATTTTTGTAGATGCCGATTTCCTTGCCTTTGATATTTGTTATCTAATGCAATTTAATCCATGCATTTTTCAGTTAAAGTGTCCATGTATTTTTGGAGTCACTTCATGTCCACAGAAATATCCTAAATGTGTCCAGTGGCATATTTGATCAATTATACCAATTCCTGAAATATTTTTTTTAAATGCCTTTTTGTATGAATCTGGCCACATACACATACATACATACAAGAGAGACATCTGACAGCTCATTACAATTTGTCATGGTCTGAGAACGTTTACAGCAACCATAAACTTAATACAACCCAGGAGACAAACCTGTGATACAAGCACAGCAATGATACAGATGCATTGTTTAAAAGAAAAGCATAGTGTGTGTTAGTATGCTATGGCACATACACAATCAATTAAGAATTATAAGTGCACAAAGGAGTCACAAAGACCAATCGAAATGAAAAAGGTGTCTGTGAACTAAAGCAAATGAAAATGCAAAATAACTTTTCCCTGGCGCAGCTTAGCAAAGCTGCACAAAACAGTAATGCAAATAAACTCAAATGCTGCAATCATGGTCAGAGATATGGACCCAGCACAGCCTGCCTGAGCACAGAACTCAGACTGTCCCTGTCATTTGACAGTCAAAACACTTTCAACTTCCATCCTCCATTGTTCATTTACAGTTTTCAGGGAAACTGGGATGAGATCCAGAGAAGCAAATCTATCAACAAGGGCAAGGTTATGATTTACATAAGACCCTTTTTAGTTACATTATCATTATGAGCATAGGTTAATTTGTGTCCAAAATAACAGCACATTTAAAGTCAGTTTCCAAAGTCAGGAAATTTTTGTTTACTGATGGTGGCGACGTGTCTTTTTGCCATGGCTAATTCTGTCCCTACCACCCCTTTTGATATAAATCCAATGATACATATCTCTAGTTTTGTTATATATATATATATATATATATTGTTGAAGTCAGAAGTTTACATACACTTAGGTAGACGTCATTAAATCGAATTTTTAACCACTCCACAAATTTCATATTAGAAAACTATAGTTTTGGGAAGTCGTTTAGGACATCCACTTTGTGCATGACATGAGTAATGTTTCTAACAATTGTTTACAGACAGATTGTTTCACTTTTAATATCACAATTCCAGTGGGTCAGAAGTTTACATACACTAAGTTAACTGTGCCAAAAGCAGCTTGGAAATTTCCAGAAAATGATGTCAAGCCTTTACACAATTTGCTTCTGATAACAGGTGTACTGAATCGGAGGTGTACCTGCTGGTGTATTTTAAGGCTTACCTTCAAACTCAGTGCCTCTTTGCTTGACATCATGGGAAAATCAAAAGAAATCATCCAAGTCTGGCGATGGAGTCTGGTTCATCCTTGGGAGTAGTTTCAAAATTCCCGAAGGTACCACGTTCATATGCAACCTATATATATATATATATATATATATATATATATATATATAACATATATACAAACAATAGTACACAAGTATAAGCACCATGGGACCATGCAGACATCATACCGCTCAGGAAGGAGATGCATTCTGTCTCCTAGAGGTGAATGTAGTTTGGTGTGAAAAGTGCAAATCAATCCCAGAACAACAGTAAAGGACCTTGTGAAGATGATGGAGGAAACAGGAAGACAAGTATCTATATCCACAGTAAAACAGGTCATATATCGACATAACCTGAAAGGCTGCTCAGAAAGGAAGAAGCCACTGCTACAAAACCGCCAAAAAAAAGCCAGACTACAGTTTGCAAGTGCACCTGGGGACAAAGATCTGACTTTTTTGGAGAAACGTTATGTTTGGAGGAAAAACATTGAGGCTTAAAAGCCAAAGAACACCATCCCAACCGTGAAGTATGGGGGTGGCAGCATCATGTTGTGGGGAAGCTTTGCTGCAGGAGGGACTGGTGCACTTTACAAAATAGATGGTATCATGAGGAAGGAAAATTATGTGGATATATTGAAGCAACATCTCAAGACATCAGCCAGGAAGTTAAAGCTTGGTCGCAAATGGGTCTTCCAAATGGAAAGTGACCCCAAGCATACCTCCAAAGTTGACATTGCAGTTTTAGCTTGGAAAAGAGCAAATGCGCTACTAAAACCAGATCTCATGAGTAACTCATCACATAAGCTTGCATAATATTGTACCACTCTTACTATGTATTTTGCTACGTATAGATATATAGATATTTGGTAAGAGTGCATTTATTCATTAACAGACACTTTTATCCAAAGTGACTTACAAAATGAGGATGTATACAAAATAAGCGATTCATCTTAATGAGACAGTAACATGAAATGTGCTGCATTACAAAGTTTCAGTTGCACCAGAAAAGTACTAGTCAAGACTAGAGAGAGATTAGAGTACAAGAAGAATTTTACTATATATATATATATACAGGTCCTTCTCAAAAAATTAGCATATTGTGATAAAGTTCATTATTTTCCATAATGTAATGATAAAAATTAAACTTACATATATTTTAGATTCATTGCACACCAACTGAAATATTTCAGGTCTTTTATTGTTTTAATACTGATGATTTTGGCATACAGCTCATGAAAACCCAAAATTCCTATCTCAAAAAATTAGCATATTTCATCCGACCAATAAAAGAAGTGTTTTTAATACAAAAAAAAAAAAGTCAACCTTCAAATAATTATGTTCAGTTATGCACTCAATACTTGGTCGGGAATCCGTTTGCAGAAATGACTGCTTCAATACGGCGTAGCATGGAGGCAATCAGCATGTGGCACTGCTGAGGTGTTATGGAGGCCCAGGATGCTTCGATAGCGGTCTTAAGCTCATCCAGAGTGTTGGGTCTTGCGTCTCTCAACTTTCTCTTCACAATATCCCACAGATTCTCTATGGGGTTCAGGTCAGGAGAGTTGGCAGGCCAATTGAGCACAGTAATACCATGGTCAGTAAACCATTTACCAGTGGTTTTGGCACTGTGAGCAGGTGCCAGGTCGTGCTGAAAAAGGAAATCTTCATCTCCATAAAGCTTTTCAGCAGATGGAAGCATGAAGTGCTCCAAAATCTCGTGATAGCTAGCTGCATTGACCCTGCCCTTGATAAAACACAGTGGACCAACACCAGCAGCTGACATGGCACCCCAGACCATCACTGACTGTGGGTACTTGACACTGGACTTCAGGCATTTTGGCATTTCCTTCTCCCCAGTCTTCCTCCAGACTCTGGCACCTTGATTTCCGAATGACATGCAAAATTTGCTTTCATCCGAAAAAAGTACTTTGGACCACTGAGCAACAGTCCAGTGCTGCTTCTCTGTAGCCCAGGTCAGGCGCTTCTGCCGCTGTTTCTGGTTCAAAAGTGGCTTGACCTGGGGAATGCGGCACCTGTAGCCCATTTCCTGCACACGCCTGTGCACGGTGGCTCTAGATGTTTCTACTCCAAGGTCTGGAATCGGTCCTTCTCCACAATCTTCCTCAGGGTCCGGTCACCTCTTGTCGTTGTGCAGCGTTTTTTGCCACACTTTTTCCTTCCCACAGACTTCCCACTGAGGTGCCTTGATACAGCACTCTGGGAACAGCCTATTTGTTCAGAAATTTCTTTCTGTGTCTTACCCTCTTGCTTGAGGGTGTCAATGATGGCCTTCTGGACAGCAGTCAGGTCGGCAGTCTTACCCATGATTGCGGTTTTGAGTAATGAAGCAGGCTGGGAGTTTTTAAAAGCCTCAGGAATCTTTTGCAGGTGTTTAGAGTTAATTAGTTGATTCAGATGATTATGTTAATAGCTCGTTTAGAGACCCTTTTCATGATATGCTAATTTTTTGAGATAGGAATTTTGGGTTTTCATGAGCTGTATGCCAAAATCATCAGTATTAAAACAATAAAAGACCTGAAATATTTCAGTTGGTGTGCAATGAATCTAAAATATATGTAAGTTTAATTTTTATCATTACATTATGGAAAATAATGAACTTTATCACAATATGCTAATTTTTTGAGAAGGACCTGTATATATTATTTATTTTTTTCTATTTTTTTAAATTTTTTAAAAGTATGGTCAAGTGCTCATGTAAAAGTTGTGTAGTTGAGTAGTTTGCTAATCCGAACACAGCCATAGACTTCACATCACATATTTGAGGTAGTGTAAAGCTGGTCTTTTTTCTAAATCGCTGGCTGGCGCAAAGGCCGCACAACTGAACGCAATCAGCACTGGACATAATATTACAAATCCCACCATAGTGAATATGAATTTCATTGCCTGGTGTATTATTTATTATTTTTTACACAATATAACAGCCCCTATCTCTAATCCTGTGCGACTGTCACCACCACTTTTTAAATAAAGTTAAGCCGATAGTTACATTATTTGAGGTGAGAAGACAACAAACAAACAAACAAACAAATAAAAAACAAAAAATTGCAGTTTAAAGTCAAAGTTGCAGTTAAATATAAATATTCGTATAATAATAATAATAATGTATTATATTCTTTATTTTACAAAATTTTGGATAAATTGAATCAACTCCCCAAACAAAATTCACAAAACAAGACTCTCTGAGGACCAGAGAAAGAGAGAGAGCGTAAGAGAGTAAGAGAGAGAGAGTAAGGAGCAGTGTGGAGGGATGTGGCTGGTGGCCATGTGTGTGTGTGTGTGTGTGTGTGTGTGTGTGTGTGTGTGCTGGCTGCTCAACTGTGATAAGAGGTTATCAAGATTGGAGTGGTAGGCTGGGGAATCGAAAGACTTGCCATGACATTATGAACAAATTCACAGGAACAGTGACACCCTACCAGTGGCGAATTCTCAGGGCCAACAAAGCCTTGTCTGCTGGCATAGCATGCCAAATAAATAAATATTTTTCATCCTTTCATTCTCAATCACCTATGTTTTTTAATCGCTTTCAACTCTTAATTAATCAACAAACAAATAGAGAAAAATTAAATGTTTATCCAGTCAGAATTTATTCATTGACGCTTACAAGCGAAAGGTGACAACTGTTTCACCAATGGTATGCCCGAAGCAGCTTGTGAGTTTGAGCTCCACCCCCTCAGGCCTTCACAATTTCCACAGAATCCATCAACAGTGCAAATGAATGAGTAAATAAAGTCAGATTAATAAGCCAATCAGATTGATTTATTTGTTCTTGGTGGGTGTGATCTTTAGGATATGTCCCGGTCGAGGCCTTCTAGCTGGCCTTGAGTGACGCAATCACGCTTTAAGTGATTTATGTAATTTGGAAGCGAAGAGTGCGAGACCGTCATAAACCACTGAGAAAGCCGCTATAACCATTGAGAAAGAGATCCTTATGGATTTAAAAACACAAGATGTTCTGCATGACCGTGTGATTGCTTAATTTATTAAATAGGAAAGGAGGACTGATTTTCACTTCAAGTAAATTTGTAAGTGCTTTTTGCATTTTTATAGCAACATCAGGAGTTTTATAGCAACATCTAAGTGTAAAAAGGCTGCTTGAGCATTCAGTGTCGATCAAGTTTTGAAAAGTAGTGCAGCTTTCCTTTCAACACGGAATGTCGGATTTCACAACTTCCTACTAGGAAAAGTGCAGTGCAATGCACCTTTAAGTCTTTATGTTTTAAAGCCTTGTCTGAATTAAGTCTTTATGCTTTAAGTCTTGTCTGAATTACAACTTGTAGGCCCGTGCAGAAATTCTCAACTCCGATTTCGCCGAGATGCAGGTGCACACAAACATGTCCACACTCAGGGAGATATACAAAGAAGGTGATAAACATTCACTTTATTAAGTAATATTGATAAATTAGTTTGTTTCCACATTACATGATATTAAAGCTTGCTTAACAAATGCCTGCAGAAACAGGAGTATAAAACATAATCTCTTTTGATAATCGTACACCTGAAGCACAAATGCTAGCGCTGCAGCAATTTTTATCAGTTGGGTTGCTAGGAGACATCTCTAATGACAGTCAAACCCCTGCTGAGCTAACGGGAGTGTTGCGGTTCAGAATATCGGGGAATGGAATGCCTTTATGGTCGGAGATAACGATTAGGAATATCTCACATCCAACTTGAATGGAACGCAGCATAACCGTGTACACTGACGAAATGAAATTTATTGCAAGCAACATTTAAATCGCAAATATTATTAGATATATTTTTCCAGGTATTATTGACATCCTTGATAGATTCATATGAAAAATTATTATTTTTGATGTTCATTTCACAAAACAGTCATGCTGCAGTTAAAAATAGGCTTGCTTGAGTATTAAGTGTCGTTTCAAGTTCTGGCTTTTGCGTGTGGACGTGTTTTTAATATGTCAGTTGGTATTATTAGTTGGCAGCCACGTAATGTATGATGTGAAACTGTGTTTTCTTAATGGAATGAATCGCACTGATGGCCTAGACTTAAAATTTACGGCTTGCGGCTGCACCCCACACACACACACACACACGCACACACACACACACACATGCTTGCTCAGCTATCTAAATGAGTACATATCATAGAATTCTAATGTTTTTATATAAAGCTAACGTCTAGGTTATGTATGTAACCTCCGTTCCCTGATGGAGGGAATGAGACATCGTGTCGAAGAAGCGACACTAGGGCTCTCTCTTGAGCGCCAAATATGCTACTGATCTATGAAAAAAGGCTAATGAGAAGTTGGCAGACAGTATTTGCATACCCCGCCCCCGGACATACGGGTATAAAGGCGGGGAAATGCGTCTGTTTCATTCAGGATTTTTCTGAGGAGACGGAAATGGTCCGGCCACAACAGTGGCTCGGCTCAGCAACATGGCTGGGAGGACACAACGTCTCGTTCCCTCCATCAGGGAACGGAGGTTACATCCATAACCTAGAAGTTCCCCATCTGTTGTTCACTTCGACGTTGTGTCAAAGAAGTGACACTAGGGGTCCCATTTAAATTTAAAAAATCATAATTTAATTGATTTGGATCGTTTTTCCATGAAAAATTTAAACAGAATGCATAAATTTAAACTGTTAACAAATCTTTATACATGCATATTTTGCTTCAAAGATGGGTCTTAAGATGGGTCTAACTGATGAATCATTTATTTAAACTGGTTCTAGTACGAACTAACTTGATCCCTAAAATAAGTTGGACTTCCCAGCTCTTCATTTAAGTAAATTGTTTGTTTTAACTGGTTCATTTACATGAACCATCTGAAGAAAAAAAAAACTATTCAATACTTTCGACTTCACAACCCTATGTGAGAGAGAGAGAGAGAGAGAGAGCGTGAGAGCCTCAGAGTAAAGTTGAGGGGAGCGCGTACCACAGTTTCATGAGAACAATAATAGAGCTGTTCAGGGAGAGAATAAGCATTTTTGAGCCATGGGTTCCTTCTGGATTTTCCTATGGGTTATCATAATATCAGTTTTGGATTTATGAGTAAAATAAGGTCTGTGAGAAACATTACTTGACGATACGTGGACATTTTGTGCTATTACATTAATTGCACACAGTCATACCCCAAATGTGAAGCCGTTGTGTGTTTTAAAAAAGTATGTTACTAACAAGTTGCTTAATAAGGGCTACAACAGTTTTTCGTTTCGTCAGGAACGTACTCTTGCATGCTTGTTAGCAACAAAAATGTTTTTAGAAACATAGCGGCATCAAAATTCATGTTTAAGGTATACTTGTCTAATTTGTTCTAGAACCAAACCTCCAAGTATCTTCAAGCAGGGGCTCAACTACCCATTTACGGTGGTGTATCCAATATTGATGTTAACGCCCCCCTGTTGTCCACCTTGAATGTTTTGTGTATGTTTTTGTATGAGCAAACTCAAGTTTTGCTTTGCTTTGAAGTGTTTGATCCCTGTCTCAGTTTACTGTGTGTGCAATAAAATGTGACAAAAATGTAGCGTATGGTGATGCTACTGGAAAAGCTAGTAGATTGTTACTGGAAAAGTTACACACTGGTGTGAAAATAGCTGAATTACTGTCACACTACTGAAAATGTAGTTAATTTAGTAGCATGACTACTTTTAGTTAGTTACTCCCAACACTGGTCAATACCGCTATTTGAAATGGTCGATTTTGTCCCCAACACTACTGAAATTCATTCACTGACACGTAGCTGCAATTTTGTTTTACAAAAAAAACATTATGCATTATTTTGTACTTTATGCAGGAAGTACAGACAGTGACAGTGCCGTTTTCTGTTTAGTGAAATTATATCCATTCATGTCCTGATAAGAAGTCCAATCAGGAAGTCCTCAAATCCAGGTGCCAAATTGAAATGGACAAAGCCCATGCTGCTCCACAAGATTTTTCAGTTGGTGAGTGACACAAGACCTCCGCGGGAACAGTTATACCGGTCAGGATGGTGCGGGGGCCAGGGTAGAAAGGCCAAGAGGTTGGGGGCTGTTGTGGGTTATAGGGGGGCAATGCTCTAGTTCCAAGGAAAGAAACTTCCATGAAAGCAAGCCCTTATCTCTGGCTCACACAGCCAGCTGAGCAACTCAATGTCATGCGGGTACAGCTCAGAGGACCGCCTCTACTCCTCACTCTATCTCTCTGTCCATGTTGCTTTCATCAGTCTGGATAGCTTATACTTTTTGGATTTCTAAAGCAAGACTGAATCAATTTCAGCTCACAGAAGAAGCATATAAATATACACAGTGTTATTGCCAATATTTAGCTACATCCTTAAATAATGACATATTTCATCCTCAAGAGTCTAAATCCTTTCCCGTCAATGGTCTTATCCTGAAGATAAAAATGAGTGAGAACATACGGAATGCTTCTTGTCTATGGGTCGCAGACTGTAAGAGGATATCTTGCTTAAATAATTTCCAACCCTGCCTACTGCATCCACCCCATACTAAGAAAAAAACGCTTATTTTAATTTAATATAATTCATAGAGAGAGTGATACATTGGACCTGGTCATATATACACATGCAAAAAACAATCCATGTTTCAAAACTTTCAAAGAAGAGGATGTGTACCTGACCTCAAAGCCACAGCTCCAAAAAGTAATAATGTGGCTCAAAGGTACCAGCTAAGTCTGTCTGTGTTTTTCAGTGAGGTAAGTCAGTCGAAACCACTTTTCAGTTGTGGAGAACTGATGTTACGCTTGCAACTTACAGTTTTGGCCTCCACACCCTTAACTGACATAGAGAAAGACCCCTCCCGTGAGAGGACCTCTGAGGTATAGTTGTCTGCCAATATTTGTCTCTTTTGAGGAAAAGGAAGGATAAAAAGCTGATCATTATAGTGATCAAAATTGTAAAAGTTGACAAGACATTAACGTACCACTACCAATGTAGTCTCGTGAAAACTCGATGGTGAAATCATTAAATATTTCTGACTCGTACAGCCAATCAAGAATCAGAATTTCAAATCGATACATTACAGGCATAATATTTTAGCTAGCCTCCTATCCAACACTTTATTTTAGGAAAATAAATATCTGTGAACAAACTTGGTGGACCAACTTTATATTTGGTGTCTTTAACTATGTGCTTAAGCATTTGATACAATGTTCTTGTTATGTATATACAGTTGAAATCAGAAGTTTACATACACTTAGGTTGAAGTCATTAAAACTAATTTTTTAACCACTCCACAGATTTCATATTAGCATAGTTTGGCAAGTCATTTAGGACATCTACTTTGTGCACCATCCATCCATCTTCAACCGCTTATCCGAAGTCGGGTCAAGGGATCAGCAGCTCCAGCAGGGGGCCCCAAACATCTCTATCCCAAGCCACATTAACCAGCTCTGACTGGGGGACCCCGAGGCATTCCCAGGCCAGTGTGGAGATGTAATCTCTCAACCTAGTCCTGGGTCTTCCCCGAGGCCTCCTCCCAGCTGGACATGCCTGAAACACCTCCCTAGGAGGGCGGGGCCGGAAGGTGATTTTACACACCCGGTCCCTTATCAGGCAAATCAAGCCTCCGAGAGGGATAAAGGCAGACTGCGGACGGTGGTGCGAAGGAAGAGAACATTTACGGGCAGCTGTCCGTCCCATGTGTTTGTTTGTGTCTTTTGGTTTATTTCTTCATTAAACTATTATTTATATTGTCAAGCTGGCTCTCGCCTCCTCCTTTCCCTCAACCCGCACGATCCAAGATCAAAGGACCTTGTGAAGATGCTGGAGAAAACAGGTAGAAAAGTATCTATATCCACAGTAAAACAAGTCATATATCGTCATAACCTGAAAGGTTGCTCAGCAAGGAACAAGCCACTGCTACAAAATCACCATAAAAAAGCCAGACTACAGTTTGCAAGTGCACATGGGGACAAAGATAATACTTTTTGGAGAAATGTCCTCTGGTCTTATGAAGCATAAATTATTGCTCTGTTACCATGTGTGGAAAAATCAGGTTGTAAAGAGATTTTATAGGATTTGTTCTCTCCTATTTCAGAGCAGGATCATTATAAAATTGTAAATCAGTTGAAACCCTCCAGTTGTCGTACAGATGTTGTTACTTTAAGACATTCAGCGAAGTTATTAGGACTTTAGGGCCTTCTTTGTCGTCTATAGTGAATAGCTCGCTCATGTCAGGATATGTCCCAGAGAAGTTAAAGACTGTGATATTTCAACCGCTTCTGAAGAAGCCCTCATTAGACCAATCTCAAAATTTTCTAAACTGGATAACAATATTTTGGAGAAATTCAGTCAGGTTTTAGAGAAAACCATGGTACCAATGACTTATTGATGGTGGAGGATGCTGGAGAATGCCCCATTTTAGTGTTGCTTGATTTAACTGCAGCGTTTGATACAACTGATAATTCTGATTGAATTGACACACTGAAGAGATGGGTGGGAATATCTGGGGTGCCAATCATTTTGCACATTCTCATAGTGTTATAGTAACAGCGAATTGAGACTTACTGGCATTTTTAAGCCATCTTGTTCATAACAGTTGTCAGTTTTGGGCACTACTTTGATGCTGTTGTTTTTAGCAACCGTTTCTGCATGATGATGGTCTCAATAATGCTCATTTGTAATCTTTGGAGTGCGGGGTTTTAGAAAGAGGGGGCGTGGCTAATTCAAAGGATCAGTCTTGTGGAAGTAAAATGACAAAAATCGCTTAAAGCACCTTTATTCAAGTGGTCACGAATATTCAGCAGATGGTGAGAAATTTAGCCGTCTATTTTGAAACAAATTAAAATTTTGAATATCACATCTTTTTTTTTTTTATCAGTTAAGGAACATTTCCAAAGTGCAGGGCCAGATTAACACCTGAGAGGCCCTTCCTTTGAGCAAATAATCAACTACATCATTAAAGTCCATAGCTCTGACCAAATCAGTTTCAATTGTGATTAATGACAAGGATGTGAGACACTTCTGACCCATTTGCGTACTCAATTCATTTTTCACACATCCCATCGTTCCCCTTCACAATTTGTCACTGGTAACATAAGAAAGATTCAAATTGCAACATAGATGTTTGGAAATACTGCACAAGTTCATCATATGTTGTGGCTGTACCAGGTATGGCTAGTGCAGCACTTATCAAACGCATATTTCTGAACCAAAGCAAATGAGCGCATTGACTTCAAGAGTCGCAGTGCAGTTCCCAAATTTATTGAACTTCTCTGTAATTCTATACTAGTGGCATAAAATCTCTCCACGATGACGTTCCAAAACTCTTGACTGTGCCCAATTTAGCACCCAAAGTCATAGCTTCATTTCTTGTGTCTCTTTTCTCAGATTCTGTGTCTGATATTTTATTTAAAATCTCTCTGATATTTTGTTAATTTTTCCACAGCACCTTTGTGGACTTGCCAGACAAATATTTAAATGTCGAGTCAATGTAACATCTGCGTTGTGAAACTCCATTCCCCATCTATGTGAAGATGAGGATCAGAAATTATACAGAGACTGTGATGTATCAAAGTAACCTGCCTCTGGGCAGTACTCTACTGCATTCACTCTGACCAGATTTAAGGAATGAGCGGCACAGGGAATAAAGTGCATCACAAGGTTCTTGTGTTTGAGATGGGCTTGAAACCCTTGATATTTCACCAGCCTCTGCAATTAGCCAAGTCTAAGCCAAGGCTATTGACCAACGAAATCACTGTTTGATAAAGACTTTCACCGGTGAGATTCTCAATGGGCTGGAATCCCAGAAATCGCTCTACAACACATCCTTCCCTATTGACGAATCGAAAAATAAATGTTAACTGATTGATATGGGACAGGTCTGGTGTAGAATCCAATATGAGTGAAAAATACTTGGCATCAAGTAACTCATTGACGATGGCGGTTTTAGTTTTTTCTGCCATTAAATCTATTAACCCTTCACAGATAGATGATAAATACGACACTGCCTTTATTCCCATACTTCTCAAGGTGCGCTGCTAAAAACGGGTCTAACTGAGCGATGAGTTCAATGATGCCGAGAAAGTTTCCGTTATGAGGGGAATGTAACAATTCGTCATCCCCTCTAAATGACAAGCCTCGCTCCCCTAGAAATTTGACCAGAGCTACGACTCTCTAGAGTACTTCACGCCAGTAACGCTTTTCCTCTTGGACTTTCTTTTCTAATCCCAAGTTAACTGAGGCTGTGCCTCTGGACCTTTTTCAATAGTGAAAACATGCATGATTTATACTCCTCACTCCTCTCGTGACTACTGAGACATTCAGGGTGCTTCCAGTCACAAAATACTTCAACGAATTGGTTGGACTTAGTGGAAAGTAGCCGGCACACAAAGCAATATATGTTACTCGCTGATGGAGAATAAATCACCCAGTCTCTACTCACTCTTTGGCCTTTTGGTAAAAGAGAAATCGGCATATCATAAGACCTATCGGAGTGACCTTAATCAGAGGGTCGCTTGTTTGATCCCCACAGCCACCACCATTGTGTCCTTGAGCAAGGCACTTAACTCCAGGTTGCTCTGGGGGGATTTTCCCTGTAATAAAAAATTTGGATAAAAGCATCTGCCAAATGCATAAATGTAAATGTAAATATCTCTCACTGAAGAAGGGTAATGATGCCTGTGATTGTGAAAAGCAGTGGCTCATCTGTCAATGAGAACAGTTTTCACTTGGTCACTTGACATATTGCCCCACAAAGCAAGGTCAGTAGCAGTGTGGCTCCACTCCATTGAATACTGTCCGCTGTCCTGTTCTGATCCCTCATTTTGTACATCTTGGCACAAGATTATTTAGCAGAACTTTTAACAATTTACGAAACAGTTAGACCTGTTAGATCTTCATTTCGAAAATATTTTGAAAAATATTCCTGTAACAGTGAGCATTTGGACTGAGTCATGAGAAGATACACACTACAATTTCTCTTTAGTATCTACCGTGTTTTTGATCTTGGTGAATTCCACTACAAACTTTCCAAATAGTTGTCAGCGTCAGCCCCTTTAAAAAAAATTTAAAAAAATACACAGACCTGTATAATGCAGCAATGCTCAAGTATTTTCAAATATTACATCATGGTCTTCTACTGCTGAACAAGTGTTAAATGTCATACATTTTTGTTAACTTACACCAAAACACTGACACAGCCACACCTGTTTAGTTTAGCAAGGCGTTTGATTACCTTACACTGAAAATGTGGTTAAACATTACCTACTTTGCCATGTTTTCTCATGGATCATTGTGGAACATAACAGACTGTGGTTAAGTCTGAAATGCAGCAATGGGAAGTGTTTACTAAGATGAGTTCCTTCATGACCTCCCTTCATTGAAAATAGCTTTTGGTAATAGTTAACATGACTGAGTGGAGAACACCACACTTGAAAGTGATTCTTATCGGGAACTCTGGGTGAGTCTCTCTGCCTTAAAAAATGCAGTGTATGTGTGTGCACATGTAGGCACGCATGGGTTTTTACATAAAAAGGTGATATAAACAATAGTAGCTTTGCTAATTTCACAGTCCAGGACTGACATTTTTGCAAAAACAAGCAATACTGTTAACATTGTTCTGATGTGCTACAGGTTACAGTGACCCACAATTGTTTGATTCATAGACATTTACAGTAGGCGTGAGTCTGAACAAAGTCACTGAGATAGTAAACAAGGAAGTAAAGAAAGAAACTAAAAGTTATGTTACTTTCTGAACATGAAGACTTTGTCACCAGCTGTCTTTTGTTTCAAAAGAGAATTGCAAAATGGCTCAAGTAGGTTGTTGTACTGTAGATACTCTGGGGAATATATTATACTACAAATAATAAGTTTGGACACGCCAACTCATTCTTTATTATAACATGTTTTCCACATTTTAGAACATTAGCAAAGTCATCCAAACTATGAAATGACACAAATAGAAGTATAGGAATTATGATTAAAAAATAACTATTATTGATTCTTCAATGTAGCAAACCAAAAGCAACCAGCTGGACACTTATTGGCTGATTTTCCTTCACCATGAGGTCCAATTTATTCTATAAAAAAGTTAATAGTTAAGGTTTCAGTTTTGTAAATACATACAGTACGTAGTCACAATCTTAAGGAACACAAATTCAGTGAACTATGTCCAAACTTTTTACTAAGTACTGTAGTTTCAGTTAATAATCGGGGTTTCCCCATTTCTTTTTGTGTAAACAGAGTGGGAAAATCTGCTTTCATGACACGGTTTGTTGACCATCGTTTTACTAATTTGTACCGTGCCACCATCGGGTTAGATTTCTTTACTAAAGAAATCACCATTGATAAAAGATCAGCAATTCTTCAGGTGAGAAAAAATGACATCCATTTACAACCATATTTTCAACCAATGTTTTTAAAAATCAAAGCCAGGTCCACCTTTCAAATTGGTGTGCGAGTAGCTTAAAATAGTTCACCCAAAAATTTTAAATTCTCTCATTATTCACTTAACCTGATGCCATCCCAGACGTGTATGGCTTTCTTTCTTTAGAAGAACACAAATGAAGATTCTTAAAAGATAGAGCTCTGTCAGGTCCTTATAATAGAAGTGCACGGGTGTCAGGAATTTGATGGTCCAAAAGTCACATTTAGCATAAAATGAATCCACACAACTCCAATTGATCAACGAATGTCTTCTGAAGTGAATAGATTAATTTGTGTAAAAATAAACCGATAATTAAAGCATTAGTAACTTTTAAAAAGTGCTTCGTGCCAGCAGCTGATGCGAAGCATGACGTAAGCGCGTCAGTGAGTTCATGCTAGAATTTGGAAGTGGCACTTATTTACAAGAGAAGAACAAACGTGAAAGTTCAGCCATTTCAAACAGCATCAGAGCCCTGGATTAAATATTTTTATTATCGACGTTTTTCTTACAGAAACAGTCGTGTGGATTAATTTTATGCTGCCTAAATGTGACTTTTGGACCGTCAAAGTGCTGGCACCTGTGTTCTCCCATTATAAGGACCTGACAGAGCTCTATCTTCTTCTAAAAGTCTTCATTTGTATTCTGGTGAAGATCAATCTGATCGACAGTCTGTGGCTCCAGTTCAATTTTATTTCAATGCTTTTTGCCTTGATCCATCACCTGTTGTAGAAGTGTTGGATGTGTGTGCATGCCCCCCTCCCCCTTTCTGCTGAAGAAAGGCAGTCATACACATCTGGGATGGCATCAGGTTTAGTGAATAATGAGAGAATTTTCATTTTTGGCTGAACTATTCCTGTAAATAGGCTAATTTATACTGCAAAAGATAGTGTCCGATAATAGGGGCTTTCTGTGTTAAAGGAGTATTCCCGTTTAATACAAGTACAGCTTAATCAACAGCATTTGTGGCATAATGCTGATTACAAACAAAAACAAAACATATATACACCAATAAGCCAAAACATGACCACTCAAAGGTTAAGCAAATAACATTGCTCATCTCCTAACAAGGTCACCTGTTAAGATCTAGGTAGATTAAATGGTAAGCGAACAATTCGTTCTCGTAGTCAACTTGTTGGATGCAGGAGAAATGGGCAGGAGTAAAGACCGGATCTGAAAAGAGTCAAATTGTTATGGCCAGACGACTGGGTCAGAGTATCTATGAAACGACAAGGCTTGTGGAGTGCCTTGTGACAGCAATGGTGATTACCTACCAACAGTGGTCCAAGGAGGGACAAACCACAATCCGGTAATAGGCTGTTGGGTGCCCAAGGCTCATCGATGCATGAGGGCAACAGAGGCTATCCCGTCTTGTCCGAACTCGTCTGGCGTATGGGGCTGCGTAGCTGCAGATCGGTCAGAGTGCTCATGATGACCCCAGTTCACCGTCGAAAGTGCCAACAATGGGCACAAGAGCATCTGAACTGGACCTTGGAGCAATGGAAGAATGTCGATTGGTTCCTGTTTTCTTTTACATCACCTGGACCTGGGGAAGTGATGGCACCAGGATGCACTGTGCGAAGACTACAATCCGGTGGAGGGAGGCTGATGCTCTGGGCAATGTTCTGCTGGAAAACTTTGGGCCTGGCCATTCATGTGGACATCAATTTGACATGTGACACCTACCTTACTCATCAGTGCATACCAGGTACACACCTTCATGGCAATGGTATTCCCTGATGGCAGTGGCCTCTTTCAGCAGGATAATGCACCCTACCACACTCTTGATGAAGAGTTCAAGGTGTTGTCCTGGCCTCCAAATTCCCCAGATCTCAATCTGATTGAGCATCTGTGGGAAGTGCTGGACCAACAAGTCTGATCCACGGTTGCTCCACCTCACAACTTACAGGACTTGAAGTATCCGCTGCTAATGTCTTGGTGCCAGATACCACAGGACACCTTCAGGGGTCTTGTAGAGTCCATGCCTCGGTAGGACAGTGCTGTTTTGGTGGTACATGGAGGACCAACAGCATATTAGGCAGGTGGTCATAATATTTTAGCTCATCAGTGTACATATACACTCGTCATTCTATTTCTTAATTTGAGGTTACAGTGAGACACTTACAATGGAAGTGAATGGGGCAAATTTTTGGAGGTTTTTAAGCCTAAATGTGAAGCTTATAGTTGTTTTTTAAAGCTTTTACATTTATTCTTCTGTTAAAATGTGCGTATTATTTGAGCTATAAAGTTGTTTAAATCGTTGTTATAGGGTTACGGCATTAGTTTGGCATGGCAACTAAGTTGAAATGTTGCATATAACTATACAGAAAAGTTTAGTAAGTGATTTAATCACACTAAAATCATGTTTTAACACACATATTGTTTACATCTTGTGGCTATACTTTTGAAACAGTGAGTATATTAACATTTATGGATATGCCCCGTTCACTTCCATTGTAAGTGCCTCACTGTAACCCAGATTTAAAGAAAAGAAGGGACAATTCGGAACTGGTCTAATTTGATTTTATTAAATTTTTTGGTAATCAACATAATGCCACAAAGGCTGTCGATTGAGCTTAACATGAATATTCCTTTAAAGAAAGCAGTATCCAGCTGGTAGTGTGATTTCAACATGGCAACCACAGATGAGGCTGCCCAGTTCCATTCAAAATAAAAAAACAAATTTATAAGCTACAAATGTGACTGGATTCTTTCAGCTCATGATTGTAAATTTTTTTGTATTTAATTTTTTTTTAATACTATTAATTTCTTTAGGTGTTAAACGTTATTTAAAGAGGAAAAACACATTATTAACGTATAAAAGGGTTAGGTCTCAAATGACAATTTTAAAAGATATTTCATTAGCTACAGTGTAATGCAACACTGTTTTTACGCCAGATCTGGGACACTGCAGGCACGGAGAGGTTCCATTCTCTGGGCACCGCACTGTATCGTGGAGCTCACTGCTGCCTTCTAGTGTTTGACGTTACATCATCCGCTTCCTTTACGGCGCTGGAAGGCTGGAAGAAAGAGTTCCTGTTGCAGGCGTGTCCTTCTGACCCCAAAGGATTCCCTTTCGTAGTGCTTGGCAATAAAATTGATTTGGAAAATCGTAAGGTAAGTCAGCTCTAGACAACCTATTCAACTCGGTTTGCTAGCTGAGCTGAAAAATCTCTTCGCATGGAATTGATGGCAGGATTTGACTGACAGGTGTCACCAAAAGAAGCCCAGCAGTGGTGCAGTGATATCGGTGCAGAATATTATGAATGTAGCGCCAAAGACGACATTGACGTGAACAAGACTTTTCAAACTGCAGCGCGAGCAGCTTTGCAGTATGTGAGTTTTAAAGCACTTCATTATTTCCCAGATAGCAGATATATAATGTACATCACCCAGACGTCTATTTAATGCGTGTTTACATCTGGGAGACGTATTTTAGATATCAATTAGGAATTCAGCATATGTCTTAGAGACCTTTATGATTAAGAATGTTTGTAAATCTGATGTTTTTAAATTCTAAAATCTGATGTTTATATATATATATATATATATATATATATATCCCCTTTTCTCCCCAACTTGGAATGCCTCAGTTTCTGACAGTCAATCCACGCATCACGTGGCTTATTGTGCATGACACCGGAGACTCACAGCACGTGGAGGCTCACGCTACTCTCTGCATCCACACACAACTTACCACGTGCCCCATTGAGAGGGAGAACCACTAATCACGACCATAAGCAGGTTACCCCATGTAAATCAACACTCCTTAGCAACCTTACTCACTCAGCACACCCTGGCTTCAGGGACGGATTATGACTTCCAAAGGCCCTGTTGCCAATTATCTCCAATGCCGCCCCCCCCCCCCCCCCAAAAGTGTTTTTTAAAGGGGGGTCACCAAACTAGATTGTGCAGCCTTAAGGCCCAGGGTACCCCCTGGGCAGTCAAGGGCCCCTGGGCACTGGCCTGGTCAGTAATCCATCCCTGCCTGGATTTGAACTCACGACTCCAGGGGTGGTAGTCAGCGTCAATACTCGCTGAGCTACCAAGGCTGCATATCGTTGGGGCATAATGTTGATTACTAATGTTGAAGTTAAAAATACTATTTTAAAATTTTAGCCATAAGATGTCAACAACATGTGTGTTAACATGATTTTAGTGTGACAAAATCGCTTACTAACTTTTCTGTGTAAATTTATAGCTGATGTATATGACGATGTAGTCAACAAACCATGAAAGTAAAAATGACTAAACATCTTTACAGTTTAAAAAATACACAAGTTTTAACAGAAGAATTAATGTAAGTGCTTTTATAAAATTAGAAGCTTCACATTTCTGCCTTAAACCCTCCAAAAATTGGCCCCCATTCACTTGCATTGGAAGTGCCTCAATGCAACTTTGATTTTTTACTTTTTTTAAGGTGGGATGAGTCAAAATAATTTATGGTAATTAACATTATGCCACAAATGCTGTAGATTGAGCTTAACTTGTATTGAACCCAGAATATTCCTTTAATTAGAATGCGATGCCAGAGACTATTTAGCAGAGATAGGCCACTTCTATTAAAATAAATGGGAGAAATTGGAACGCCCAACGAATGTAGAAAGGAAGTCCCGCCTTAGAGGTAAGAGAGACAATCACCTTTAAGATACAGAAAAGTCCTTTTAATCAACTCAAGAATGAGCATGCACAATAGCTATACAAGTCAGAAAATTGTCGTTAGATTTGAAATATGTTCTTTGATCATAACCTTGAACAACCATTTTAGAGATTTCAGTGTTTCCCCATTCAAGTAGATAGGAGCTGTACATTTATGACTGGAAATAGCTTCCCTGGAGCATTCCAAAGATGGCCTCCAGTGGACTGACTTGCTAGAAATATTTTGGCAATGTTCCCAAATGAAACACTCTTAAACGGACATCTCGGAGATGTACGTTTGGTGTCTGTGTTCAAGCAGCTTCCCAGATAGCACACGTACATCTCCGAGATGCCCGTTTTAGATCTTTTCATCTGGAAAGCATCACAATCTAATTAACTTACACTAAACATCTTTACAAACATTCTAAATCATAAAAGTATCAAAGACATCTGCTGAATGTCTTCTTGACATCCAAGACTTATTGACATACGTCTTATATACATATTGCAGATGAGCAAACAACATGAAACATTCGTCTTCCATATGTAAACACACATCAAATAGACATCTGGGTGATGCATGTGTGACATCATGGTCATTTGACTTAAATGCAGACTACAAATAGAGCCCAAATCTTTTCTTCCCAGCATTTTATAAAGATGCAGCTTAGAGAAATGTTCACTCTATATTCACGATTAATTTTAATTTCAGGTTTCCATGACCATGGGAACCCTGAGCATTTTTAGAAGATAAATACAATTTTTGCCTTGAACTATTCACTCATTTTACACTAAAAAGTAAAAAAAAAAAATTGTGCCACACTCTCTACAGCTCAAAAGTCATTCTGCAGATACTGAAGACGATATACAGATTATACAAAATCAACCCAAGAAATCAAATGGAAAATGCCACTGTTGAGGCACGTTTGTCAACAAAGGACAAAGTCCTCACTGCTGCGACTTCAGCCACTTCAAAGTTTATGTGCATGTGTAAAGGACTGACCTGTATATAAAAATAAACTTCAATAACTACTTTATATGAATACTACACTGGGTTATCATTCTTTTATTTCAACTGAAATATCTCCATTTTAATGCAAACGAGCAGAGCGTCATATATGATCAGCTCTCTGAAAAGGTGTTTGATCAAATGTAGCAACTCAAATTCAAAATACATTAATGGAAGACACTAAGGGGTAGAACATACACTTCATACTTGCTGCATGAAACTACAATGAATTGGTCAAAATCAATCAGGGAGACCGTATATATATTTGTTTCTTTTATAAGTCAAGACAAAAAAAGGCAATCAGGAGATGACTGACATGTAAAAACATTTAGTTACAGGTAAGCATATAAAAGGCCAAGATGTCATCATTACCTCTTGCGGTATGAATTAACTATATTACAGTCGAATCCGTACTTGGCTTTAACCAAGAATGAGAACCTCCATCAACTCCCAACATGGAGACAAACAGGTATACATTTAACATTTACTTTGCATACCCCTCAGATAATCAAAGAAAAACAAGGTAGAAATTTTATTAGTCTTCACATAGACAACTTCCTTCACAAACTTGGGCAGAAAAAAAAAAAAAATCTACAAATCTATGTGGTGGAACATGTGGAAAAACTTCAGAGGAAATCCAGAGGAAGGGAACAGCTAATTGTTGCTAATAATGGCGGTTTGGTGAGGTGTGTGAAAATTAAAGAGTTAAATGTTTTGCGTTTTTACATCTCTAGGTTTGGCATACACAAACACAGAGTTGAAACAAGCGTAGAAATATGCAGTAAACAAAGTAAAAGCCCTTCAGATTTTTAAATCTGTTAACATACTTTCAACTGTAACACATTAACACAAATACAATGCCATTACTTGTGTAGTCAAGAGTCTAACAAAGTATCTGAAGATAGCATGGCCCCTCCAAAAGCTCCATTTACCACAAATCCTTGAAAACCAATGGGGATGAACAAGAACTTAAAAAAAAAAAAAAAAAAAAAAAGGGAAAAGGAAAAAATATAAGTAGTGGGTTAAAAAATACACACTCACAAACATACACATAGGAGAAAAGCTTTTAAAAATACAAAAATAAACTACACAAAAGATCTTCGCAGTTGTCGCTCGCTAATTTTTTGTGAAGTTTTCCTTTTTTTTTTTTCTTTTTTATTCCTTTCTTCATATGGCAAATCTCAGTTCTAACAAAGTCTCTGTCTGGCCACTAATGAACGTCCTTGGCCATTTCTTTATCTGCAGTTTTGCCTCTCTTTCAGCTAAATGCAAAAGTGCAGTGATGACTTCACCAGGAGGCTGCAGTCCAGAAATAATCCAAATAATCCTTGTGCAGATTTTACGTCACTGAACAAACTTTCAAGTGAAAATATCCTCTCTTGTCTGAGGACAAGTGCTTCATTTGTTTCCCCATTTCCATTTTCTCCCCCAATGATGAGAATTACATCATGACTCATCTCCATTCAGAAATCTTAAACCTATCTAAAACCAACCTGAAGTCCATCACAAGAAAGAGAGTAACTTCAATTGAATGATGAAAGCTTGAACAAACATTGAACAAAATCTTAAAAACTGATATTTGAAACTTCTGAAGCAAAATACATGTGTTGAACGCAATGGGGTGAGCTGAGTGGAAGACTATACAATAGAAAAAGCCATTTGTTTTTTGTTTAGTTTTTCCAACTCCAACTGGGTGGAAAAATACAAAAAAAAATAGCTTTTCTCCATTCATTCTATTAAAAGAGAAATGCTTATCCTAGAACCAATTATTCTTCATTTTAAACCCAATTTCCTTTCAGAGTTTGTGCTGTTTAATGGATGTTCTGATTACAGACAAAGATGTGTTGAAGTCAGATGGAGCGCTGGGAGTTGGGATAAGTCTTCCTGCTTTTGGAGGATGAATGGAGAGAGGACATCACTGGTCCATTCTTGCTTTCTTGAGACCAATCCCTTTCCTGAAATACAATGCAATAAAAATATATTATCAAACATACTAATATAAGTAAAAAGTTCAGACTGTGACGGGGCTGTCCAGACACAGAGTCTACAAGATTCCAAATTGAATGAAAGCCCAAATGCAGTTTATTGCACTACCCAAATCCTAATCAGAAGAAAAAAAAATTATTTAGTGCACAACACTGGACTAAGTTATAAGCAACTCATAAATACATCGGGAGCCTGACCAGGTTACAGTGCTGTATAGTCAATTAGGCTATTTACCAAATTAAGCTTTTAGAAAACACTATACTAACACTGGGTAGGGCCTCCCTTTGCTCTCAAAACAGCCTCAATTCTTTGTGGCATGATCCCACAAGATGTTGGAAACATTCCTTTGAGATTCTGGTCCATGTTGACATGATTGTATCATGCAATTTCTGCAGATTTGTCAAGGTGTTCTATTGGATTTAGATACGGTGACCTGAAGGGCCACTGAAGAACAGTGAACTCACTGGCATGTTCATGAAACCAGTTTGACATGACTTTTGCTTATTATCATGCTAAACATTAGAAGGTGAATTGTGACATACATAACAACAGGCTGTTGCATTCAAGTGATTTTGAATGGTATTAATGGGCCCAAAGTGTGCCAAGAAAGCATTTCCTGCACCATTACAACACAGCCACCAGCCTGGACTGTTGACACAAGGCAGGTTGGGTCCATGGATTCATACTCTTGCTGCCAAATTCTGACCCTACCATCTGTGTGCCTCAACAGAAACAGTTTCTTCAGACAAGGCTAAGTTTTTCCAATATTTAACTGTCCAGTTTTGGTGAGCCTGTGAGCACTGCAGCCTCGGCTTTCTTTTCATGGCTGACAGAAGTGGAACCTCAAGGTTCGACATGTTGTGCATTCTGAGATGCAGTTGTACAGAGTGGTTATCAGTGTTACCCAATGGTATTCTCCATTGACCTCTCTCATCAACATGGTGTTTCTATCTGCAGAATTGCCGCTCACTGAATGTTTTTGTCACCATTCTGAGTAAACTCTAGAGACTGTTATGCTTGAAAATCCCAGGAGATCAGCAGCTACAGAAATACTCAAACCAGCCTGTCTGGCACCAACAATCATGCCACGGTCGAAATCACCGAGATCACATTTTTCCCCCATTCTGATGGTTGATTTGAACATTAACTGAAGCTCCTGACCCATATCAGCATGATTTTATGCACCACATGATTGGCAGATTATATAAATCATGACTAAGTAGGTGTCCCTAATAAAATGCCAAGTGAGTGTACAGTATATTCACCAGATGAAGGGATGTCTATATTCATATATCACCAGATTAGAGGTAGACCAATATATCAGTTTTACCGATTAATCGGTGCCGATAGTTACTTTTTTGAAACTATCGGTAATCAGCAACATTCTATGTTGATAGTTCTTTTTTTATCTTCAGAGCATCCTGTGCTCCATTACTGGCATTTTTACTGGGATTTTGGTCGAACAATAAACTGCATCTGGGATTTTATTTTGGACTCTTGTAGCCTCTCTGTATCTGTGCCCATCATAGTAAGGGAAGACTATGAAAATGTAAAATTCTTTAAATCGATTTTAAAAATTATCGGCCAGTTTATCGGTTATCAACCCTTTCCACCACATCAGTTTTCATTTTTGGCAAAATCCACTATCGGTCTATGCCTTCCCAGATGAGGTATAATGTAGGTTTATTATTATTAAAAAACTGGTCTACCTCTACTAGAAATCATTCAGAGTCATGCTATTTTCCCGCAATTTACACATTAACACTTCTTGGTTGTAACATTATTTTATTTCCAGGTTTAAATTAGAGCATCAATGTGGTCTCAGACTTCAGGATTTCTAATTTAACAGTTTTGTGATTCTGTCTTCATGAAAAAAATGGATGAGACATGGACACTCACATATCTGGTGAAGAAACTGCTCTTTTTGGGGCAGGCTTTGCAGAGATGCCCTCTTTGCTGGACTCTATAAAGCAAGGGAAATAACAGTGTTAACAAACATCAATGTCTGAAACAACAAACTTTTCTTTAACAAAAAGAAAAGTGGCATGCTACCTTGCAGCCATCGCACTTGTGTAGCTGGGCCATAGCCCTTCTCATTGCGTGCCGCAATGCGGAAGATGATGGCAGGTTTGGTGGTGTAGTCTATGTGAGCGCTGGACAGGCTTGAGGTCTGGACCAGACAGGAGGGTTTGGGCCCACAGTAAACACGCATGAAGGCGAGCTGAGCTGGGGCAGAGGTTTTGACCTCGGTGGTCTGGCTGCTCTGAATGGCCAAATACACAGAATACTCAGTAATCTTTCCTGATGTCACTGATGGAGGCTCCCATGTAAGGTGTGCACCATCTGGACTCTGAGGAAACAGATAATAAAGAGAGGGATAATGCATTTAGCATGTGTGAAAGTATTGTCAAGTAATCTTAACAAGCAGCCTATTGTATTACACTTCGCCTTGAAGGTACAAGTGTGTAATTTCTGCACCAATAGTGCCACTATAGTTTACATGACGTTTCAGAACTTCGCTTTCTGCAAAAACCCTGCAATAAATATGTTTTCTTAAGTGCATGTAAACATGAACCATCCCCTTTAAGTTGGGATGGGATAAAAGTATTTCAGCATGAAAAAAAATTACACGTATCATTTCAAAAGATTTTAAAAAGGCTCAATGTGCCTCTTTGTAAATAGAAGTGAGCAAGTGCAATTAAAGATTAAACAGCCCACTCAGCCACACATACCTTGCTTATCTTTATGGCGCATGGTGCCCCTGGGAATCCAGGTAAGCAGGTCTTGAAAGCAGATATTTCAGAAAAGGCTCCACGGCCACATGTGTTTATACCCGCCACTCTGAATTTATAGGCCGTCCCAGGCTGAAGCTCCACCTTCTTCATCTGGCTGTAGTCAGGGATTGTGCCGGAATCATCCTATAACAGAAGTTCTTTCAGTGTACTTACAGAGAAACAATGAAACAGTCTTAAAATATCATACCAAGAAGAGCTAGGCAATATATCGGTTTTACCGATTAATCGGTGCTGCTTTTTGGAACTATCCAAGATCCTATATTTTTTGGGAAAAATCTATGCCGATAGTTTATTTTTAAATTCCTTTTATTTTATGCCTCATCAATACACCCCCATCTGGTGAATAATCCCCATCTGGTGATATAAAAAAATAAATACAAAATATATATATATATATTTGGCTATAAAAAGATTAATTTATTATATTGTTGGTTATTGAAATTTTGGTTGAAATAAACTGCTTTTGGGATTTTATTCATTTTGGACTCTTGAAGCCTCAATGTCTATTCTCCCTTCATAGTAAGGAAATACCAAGACATTTTTTTCATCATTCTTTAAATTGATGTATTTTTTTTAACTATCTGCCAATTTATCAGTTATCAGGCTTTTCCACCATCTTAGTTATCGGTATCTGCAAAATCCACTATTGGTCGACCTCTAATACCAATTACAAACTTACATCAATATAAGCGGAGTTATCTGCAGGCATGTAGAAATGTGTTGCAACCATGTTGGTCACTTTCACAATGCCGACATCAAACCACTGGTTTTCTTTCTTCACTTGAGGTTTGATGGTAACCGTGGGAGGCTTTTGTTTCTGTGGAGAGAACAGCAGATAATAGCTATTCTTTTCCATATCTGGGCAAGTTATACATGACTACCAATGAAACGCTACTTACCACAGCCTCCATTCCATTGGCCACTTCAGTGAGAGCTGCCGCTACTTGCATCTTGGCTGGACTGGCGACTACTGCAGGCGCTAATGTGTTGGATGGAGCCAAGGCTACAAAAGGGAATAAACGGAGCATTCAGAATGTCAAAATATATATGTGAATGGTATGAGTACAGTTTTGTACACAAACACCCTCTCATTCGTCATATCACCCATCCTATACAGCACATTCCCTAATATAAAGGGTAATGTTAAAGCCAAAACACATACTCTCTACGGAAGTCCGAGGCAGCAGTGTAACCACTGTACTTGTGGCAGCGGAAGCCATTTCATTGTTTCCATTGCTCTCTGATGTGGGATCATTTAGGCTGTCAGCCGGAGCCAATCCCTCAGTGGAGAGAGCAACCTGGATAGCGGCTTGCTGCTGGGCCGCCTGGAGCTGCTGTTGCTGATGAACAAGGGCTGCCAGCTCCTGCTGGGTCAGAACAATGGGTATGGTGTGGGTCTGCTGACTGTCTCCTCCAGCAATAACGTCTCCTGAGTCTGAGGGTAAACCAGAAGCAAATCATTTTATGCAAATAGGAAAATCAGAAATGGAAGATGATGGAATTTTGATAAATACAATGTAAACTATAGTACTGTTTAACAGTGAGGACTTGTTTCTGTTGGCCTAGTCTGTCCCGACTGAAACATAGATACAAGTGTGTGTGTGTGTGTGTGTGTGTGTGTGTGTGTGTGTGTGGCAGATAATTTACAGTTATATAACTGTGACTGCTATAAATTAAAATATAAAAAAAAATTAATTTAAAATAAAATGATACAAATTTTTACATTGTTTTCTTAAATAATAATACATTTAAATATTTTTATATTAAACATTATTTTAAAAATTATGCTGCATATTAATTTTCAACCCATTCTTACTAATTCTCCCAAGGAACAGTCATAATTTCAACAAAATTTCTCTCTACATGCTATACTACTTCGGTGACAATTGCATCAGCTGAATTCGCACAAGTGTTCAAAACACAGAAAATAAAGGTTTATGTTTGCAAGGCATATAAACTTTGCAAAGCCTTTAAATAAATATAAAAAGGGTCACGATCGACAAATATAAGCTGATGAGAATGCAAGAATGAGGGCCTTATTCATGAGCCCTCTTTAAGATGTTTAACACTATATTTGAACACAGTAAGAACATTTGTTGTGGTTTTGTGGTCAATGATAATGATTGCCTGCAGTACTCACTCATAACAGCCTGCTGTGCTGCTTGTAGTACAGCCTGGATAGCGAGGGCCTGGGCTTCTTCTGTGGCTGCAGCCCGCGCTGCTGCCTCCGCGGCCGCTGTTACTGCTAGCTCCTCTGGGGTCAGACCTGTCACCATCAGCGTTGTGGCCTGTCCGTCTGACATCAGCTCTGGGGGCAAGGCCAGCGCAATGGTATCCTGGGATGCTGATGCAGACTCAATGCCCTCCATCTACCAACAAACAGCACAGTCCGATTTAAAATCTTTGTTTAAATTTTTTGGTCAAGATAATTGACACCTAATAAGAGACACTCTCATATAATACCTACCATAAATATAAAACTACATTTTGTGGTAACACGTCTAAACATTAACATTGACTAATGTAATATTAGTTGGATATTAGATAGCAAACTAACAAAAAACATTCACAGCATTTATTACTCTTGGTGTGGAGAAGGGGGCATGGTCGAGCGACGTTCTGTGGAGAGCGAGGCTGGGAGTGGGATGCAGTAAGGATTGACACCTGGGGTAAATTATATCTAACAGCAGTTTTGTTTTGCAATGAGAGCTGGAGAAATATATACGGGCAGTCCAGACTGCTGGAAGGGAGAGAGAGCGACGCATGAATCTGACTGTGTATGTACGCTGAAAAGAGAAACGGTGTGTGTATGCACCTTAAAAGTATGATTAATAAAAAGACTTGCGTGGACTGTTCACCTGGCCCCCCGCTCCCTCCTCCACAAGTGAGCAAGATAACCTTTCACACTTGGTTAATGTAAATTTATAAATGGTTTATGTAAATTTGTAAAATGTATAAATACTTTGTTTTATGGTACATTTATAACATTATATTCTAAATATAAAATAGTATCTTTATATATTTACATTAACCATGATTAATAAATGTTATACAATTAGATGGTTTGTTAGGGTGAGGGCTAATGAATTAGCTAATGTTTAGAACCTTATTGAAAACTGATGCATTATGAACAAACTTTAACTACTAATGAACAACAGTATATAAATAAGCAATTTTTTAATTAAAACATTTACAGCATTTAGTAATCTAGGTTAATGTAAATGTATAAATGGTTAATGTAAATGTATAAATATATTTATAACTTTTATGCTAAAATGTAGATATATACTTTTGTGCATTATTAGTTTAAGTTAGTCCAAAATGTATTAATTTTCAGAGCCCTCTCTCATTAATATGCGCTCATATATTGAAGCTCTTAACAGAACTCTGTTTTCTTAAAGAGACAGTACCAATTTTAGCATGTGTTCTACAAATCAATGTAAATACTTGTAAATAGAATTAATTTAGCATTAAACAATATGTAATAAATAATATATGAAATGTAATATATATATTGAAAGAATACAAGTATTTGTACATTTTTAATAGCTAAAATGTGACAAATGATTAAAAACTAAATATTGTTTGTAAAATGTACATTTTCGTAATGTACCTAGTTAGATGGTACCCTGTATAGTAAACAGCATAAGCTGTGAGAAAATTTCTTTTCAAATGTAGGCAAAAATGGACATTATAATGGAAATACACCCATATAAATCAACTTCAATACCGAATCGAAAGCTTGTGAAACAGAATCAGGAAATCTATATCAATATCCACCCCTAATCTGGTTTAATAGAACATTTATAAACAAACAATTGTTCATTATTAGTTCAAGCTAGGTTCATAATACATTTACTCATTTAAACAAACACAACTTTAAAATGTTAAAGATGTATTAGCATTTACAGAAATTTTGGGAATGATTGACTGTACCTCTGCTACTGGTAGCTGCACCAGAGCAGTCTCTCCCTCTGATAAGCCAGAAGCATCATGCTCCATAGGCTCAGCGGCCTCTGCCTCCGTCTGGCTCTTTGCCTGCATGGCCACAGCCTGAGCTTCTCCCTGGAAGTCACTCGGCATGGCTGCTGCTGCCTCTGCCTCAAAGTCACTCGACATAGCCACTGCCCCTGCTTCCGTCTGGAAATCTGCCTGCATGGCGAATGCCTCTGCCTCAGCCTGGTCTTCTGTCTGGAAGGACTCTGCCTCTGGGCTTACCAGAACAACAGGCTCTGCAACTGCCTCAGAGGAAGACTCAGTGATTGAAGAGATAGACTGCAGGAGAAGGACACAAGAAACATACAATGAAGCTTACAAATCTGGAGCTCATTCTAATCCATTACAGAATAAAACGGTATTAAAACGGAGCAACAACATCGGTTAGGAGGACTAGTAATGTCTGCTGCTTTCTGACACTTAGATGTCGCTTACGGTGCGTTTTGGGTGATCCGTTTGAAATGGGATGACACAAAAGTCAAGAGTAAACCAGGGTTATTATAGTTTTGAAGTTTTTATATTGTTTTTCAATTTCAGTTTCATAGGAGTTATTTTTAATGGTGCATATATAAATCATAGTTTTTTGTTTAACGGGGGGGGGGGCATATATATATATAGGTTCCGAAACATTTTAAGATCCACTTCAACCACATGCCAGGAGGTCTGATGAATAATATGAAGTACTGCCCCATGACATTTTATTCTTGTTAAATATTCCGACACAGAAGTACATCAGATTACCAAAAGTAAAGGGGGGTTGCAAATGCTATTCCACATTTACTGCAAAACCCAGTGAACACTGCATTTGTTTATTTGTTTTAATGCCATGTCAGCTTCTATGGCTATTTTGACGTGAAATAAACCCAAGTAAAATCCATTTTAAATAAAAACTTTAAAACGGTTTCTGGACTGACTTTGTTCAAAACCGTGTAAAGGGTATCAGCAGAATGAAAGGAGTTTCTCAGTGGATGAGAAATACCACAGCCCAATAAAAATTGATAGAGTGGATTCTGGCAAGTGGCACATATAGGGGAGAATCTTAGCCTTATAGAAAATAGGTGCGTGCAAGTGCATTGGGGAAAATAAATCAGACACCATTAAATAACAGCAGAGAGATGTCAGGCATGTTAAAACATAGGACACTCACTGGAACAGATGGTCCTGGTAGAGGTGTTGCCTGTGTGACTGTGGTGATGGCTCTACTCTGGGGCGCTACAGTGGACGGCACCTCTGTGTTGGTGGAAGACTCTGATGCTTCACCGGTCTGTTGGTCTGAATGCACAAAAAATCATTACCATAAACCTTTAAAGACAAAAAAGAAACGGTGTTTAAAAACTAGCCACTTTAATACATGAATCCAGACTAAATTCACCAGTAAAGGAATCACATGTTATTTCTCACAAGCAGTGGTTTTCAGTTTAATATGTATTGCTACCACCACTTTAATGCCATTTAAAGTCTCTGATGTCATTCAATTCATTATGAGATTAACAAAATTGCCAGACAAGATTATTTAGATCTGAAAGCATGTCTTATTCATTTAAACATGCATCCAGTTTGACAACATATCTTGCCACAACAAAGCTAGTTAAACCAAGATTCGATTTTCAAACCGAGTCACCAGTATATGCATTAGCAATTATGTGAGATTGTGTTATGTAAGAATGTTCAAACTGTTAAAGTTGCAGCTTTGTTCACACCGCATCAATATGGATTTTTTTTCTCGTCTGGCAATGGAACAGCCAGAGGTTGCCCTATAAAAACATCGTGTCATGGTCTATTTTTATCCATCATACTTGTTTTCATTTAAGAAGTACTTGAGCTACATTCAGGGGCATAGCACTTGTTCTAATGGTATACACTTGACAGTAGATGTATTATAGATTTCGGACTCTTCAAGCGAGTGTGGTGAAACCAAGGTGCTCCAGGGTGAAAGTTCTACCTGTCAATCCACTGCTGTGCTAAAACAAGATTTTTAAACTTTTCCCGGTTAAGTTAAAGGAAATGAGGAATGATATTAAAAGGAATGATTCGGTCTGAAATTTTTGATAAAGCACAAACATCCACACACATATTCACAACATTTTTCAGTGTGCCTGATATAAATAATGTGACACAGATAAGCAGCACACATGTGAAGGCTCAGGTATTCCAATAAAATAACAGAATTCTGTTCTAAACAATACGGCACTTTTTTGTGCTTTGTCTTATTCTTTTTTCTTCACTTTATTATCATGCAGTAACAAACTAGTCTCACGTAGCTAGACCTTTGACTAAAATGGCTTCAGTTGGTCAAGAACTGCCCAGTTAGACAGGAAAAGCCTCGAACTGACATGTAAAGCGATGCCACAGTTGGTTTAGTTAACGTGTGCCGTTAGGGGCGGGGTTATCAGAGATATATCATTCCATAATAAAAGATCATCATGGGGAACTATATAATTTATATAATGTGTGCAAGTGTACGTGAGCAGGACACTTATTTCAGTGAAATAAATAGCAGAAAAAGGCAGATAGCGGAAAATGTGTCCAAATACAGCATTATAGAGAATTTCACAGACATATCCAAGTAAACAAAGCAGAATATGCAGCTCTGCTCATGGATAACTGCTTTACTTTCAGCTACATGCCTTAAACGAAACTCAGAATATCTTTAAATGACTTAATGTCACTAACCTGGCAAACTTAATCAAATCCAGTGATAATTTCGCTCTCAAAATTGGTCACTGTATCAGTGCGGAACCTTGTGAACACAATTCTGTTTCCAGACGCACTGATGAAAAGTCCTACTCACAGAAGTTCCATCAAACCAGCCAATCAGGTTTGCCCTGAGTGGTTCTAGAAAGCATTTTCCAATTTTGTGTGTTTGCACGTCAGATGGTTAGTTTATGGACTGTGGATGGTCCGTGGGTGTAAGTATAGGTCTCTGCTGAACAATAATGGGCGTTTCCCAATCTGTGGCTAGTTTTCAAACCAGGATTGGCATTTCTAAACTATATAATGAAAGTAAGGAATCTCAATGTAGTAGGCAAATCATGTAAATCAGTTTAAAAATGAACATCCGATTTTGAAACTTACTATCAGGTGTAAATGGCAATGGGCCTGTCTACTCGTAATTGGATCGCCGAAATGCACTAGGTTAAAAGGGTTTTCTTGTATCTTTTTGACCGTCAAAATGACAAAGCATTTGGAATTATCTGTTACTTAAAAAAAAAAAAAGTGAAGTACTACTGAAAATCTTCTATAAATCTACACAGAGAGAATGAAGTACCTGTTCCCTCATCTGTCTCCATACTGCAGGTGGCAGTGGTGGCCGTGTTGGTTGTACCGGTCTCGTGGGTCTCACAGGGTGGGTTTGAGCAAACCCTTTGAACTGTTCCTGCTTGGTCGCCACCCATGTTAGATGAAGCTGTAGTAGACGTGTTGGTGGTGCCAGTTTCGTGGGTCTCACAAGGTGGGTTTGAGCACACCCTCTGAACTGTTCCTGCTTGGTCGCCACCCATGTTAGATGAAGCTGTAGTAGCAGTGTTGGTGGTGCCAGTTTCGTGGGTCTCACAAGGTGGGTTGGAGCACACCCTCTGAACTGATCCTGCTTGGCCTCCACCCATATTAGATGAAGCTGTCGTTGCCGTGTTGGTGGTGCCAGTTTCGTGGGTCTCACAAGGTGGGTTGGAGCACACTCTCTGAACTGTTCCTGCTTGGTCGCCACCCATGTTGGATGAAGCTGTAGTAGCAGTATTGGTGGTGCCCGTTTCATGGGTCTCACAAGGTGGGTTGGAACACACCCTCTGCACCGTGCCAGTAGGGGTGGTACCCATATTTGAGGATGCTGTTGTTGCTGTGTTGGTGGTGCCCGTTTCGTGGGTCTCACAAGGTGGGTTGGAGCACACCCTCTGCGCAGTGGCAGTAAGGGCAGTGCCCATATTTGAAGATGCTGTAGTTGCTGTATTGGTGGTGCCCGTTTCATGGGTTTCACATGGCGGGTTTGAACACACCCTATGAACAGTGCCCATGTTGGCAGATGCTGTGGTGGCTGTGTTGGTGGTGCCCGTCTCATGAGTCTCACATGGAGGGTTGGAGCACACTAGAGTAACACTGCCGGAGGCATCAGCTGCCCCGGACTCAGTAGAGGCAGACTGCTCGGAGTTTGGTGAGGCCAAAAAGGAAACAGGCAGGTCTTGGGCAGGTTGAGCCTCCACACCACTGGGTGTAGTTATGAGTGTCACCTGGGTGGGCTGAAGAAAGGATGACATGAGGTTAGTTGCCATTATTATTATTATTATAATACATGTCAACACAATACCAGCCTCCCTGCTCTCTTTATATCTGTATCGACCATTAAATTCCACATGGATTGACCTCTACAGGAGATGTAAACAAGTTGTTGTGTAGTGGTAATTGTGGTTTTACTCTAAACATTGAGTTTTGAAAAGTGAACATTGAACAGGTCAGAGATGAGTATCTGGTTACAACCTGCATGGTGGAGGAGACAGTGGTCAGGTTGCTCTGAACAGTGGACACAGCGCTGGCATTTATGACCTGGTTGGAGAGGGTGGCAATCGAGCCCAGGGTGGTAATGGGGGTTGCCAGGGTGGCATTGGCACTGGCTACGCTTCCTCCTGCTAAGCTGGAAGAAACTGTTCCAGTGACTGTGCCAAGGGTTGTTACACCTTTGAAAGAGGACACTTGGTGAGAGGGTCATACTTCATAATCATTTATAACAGCATTTGCTGAATTACACTCGCCAAAGAGACATGCACTGTCTTACAAATGTAAGAAACAGTAAAATTACTTTAAAAGATACATATCCTTACCACTTGTTCCCTTGACAACCAGTGTGGTTACATTTGGTTTGACCCCAGATACTGGCGAAACAAGACGCATTCCTCCCATTGGCACAGTGCGAAGAATAGTACCAGGCTGACCTGGAGCCCCCTTCAAAACGACCTATCAAGGAGGTGGAAAAAGAAAGAAAAGAATCCAGGTAAGAAAGTGGACTCCATGTTTCTCATGATGCAGCAAATATTAGGGTGACTTATCCCCCCGCTCCCCAGATCCAATACCTGTGTAAGGCCTTGCTGTCCTGCTGCGGTGCCAATCTTAGGCATTGCAGTAATGATTTTGCCAGGAGTTCCAGATGTCATCATCTTGGAAGTAATGATGGTGATGGGGCTCTTCACCCCTGTACCACTAGTTACACCTAAAATTCCAAAAGAGACTCAAAATTATTATTATTCTAATTTCCAATAATGCAAAATTGGCACAGAAAACGGACACTTCTTGACAAAGGATGTTATTTTTATTTTTAACCTGCAGTTCCCTGTTGTAAAGCTGACATTGGTATTGTTTTGAAAATAGTGGTGGTGCCCGGCTTGGTGGTGGTAGTGGGGGACATGCCACTGAAGCCCAGGATGGTGGGCTTGTTTCCTGTGCCACCTGCTTGAGAGGTGGTAATTATGGTGGTTGGTTTTCCATCAGCAGACGTTACGAGCTTGAAAATGGTGCCGGGAGGGAGGGGACCCTTTGTCTATGGAATCAGAAAAATTGGGATTATTTACAAGTTGGGACGAGACCATAGCCAAATACCATATTTGGAAATACACAAATAATGATGTCAAAATGAATAATGAATTCTTCAGAATAATAAAGAAAATATAAATATTTTTTTTTCCATTTAAATAAATGCTAGGCATGAACGCTTAGAATTAGTAGTAGTAATAGCAAATTTTTCCTAAACAAGCCATATATATTAAGGTGTCATTCACAGTCAAAGCATAAACAAGACGAGTTACGTTTAATAGTTTGAGCAAAGGTAATAGTGATGCTGCCTTAGCAAACACCACTAATAATAAGAGATAAACATCACTCATAAGACGTCTTCAGATACTTAATGTCTAGGTTGTGTTATTTAGGCCTAGCTTCACTTGTGTTTAATTTACCTGTATAATCTGAGTCAGTGGGTTAGAGGCGTGGCCAGTCACAGCAGATGACTGCACTGGTTTGGTTTGCACCACTGACATGACCTTACCCAAGTTAGAGAACTAAATAAAAAGAGAAAATAAAGAGGTATATAGGGGCCTTTTTTCAATATCGTTTTCAACATTGTTCAATAACATTTTGTATCATTACTGTACCAGTGTGCCACTTCCTCCCATAGAAAGTGGGCTCTTGACGAGAGTGATGGTCTTGGTAACCCCGCCCACCATAGTGGTCACAACCTGAGCCTGCTGAGCTACAGTAACTGTGCCTGACTTGTGCACCGTAATGATGGGCCGGGCAGCTGTAGTGGGACTGGACACTGTTGGACTGCCCACCTGGGCAGCAGCAGTCTTCAGCATGCGAGTGGCAGGGTTGCTTACCTACAGCAATAAAATTAAATGTCATGAGATTAGGGCTGGTTGAATCACAGTACATACTTTGGTTTGACCGCTAGCCAATTAATCATCTGATGTCTTGGTATTTACATACTGTGACAGATTTAATAATTACCAAATTAAGCCTTTTACAGCCTATATATCTTCACCAGATGAAGGGTTTGTATAGACAGTGCATTCAGAAATTATTCAGACCCCATTTTATGTTGCAGCCTTATGCTAAAATGCTTTAAATATTTTTATGCTAAAATGCTTTAAATATTTTTTTTCACATCAATCTACACACCATACCCCATAATAAATCAACTGATTTATTGAATAAAAAACTGATTTTTGATAACTTTGCAAATTTATTAAAAATAAAAAACTGAAATATCACATTTACAAGTATTCAGACCCTTATCTCAGAACTTAGTTGAAGCACCTTTAGCAGCAATTACAGCCTCAAATCTATTTAGGTATGATGCGAAAAGCTTTGCACACCTGGATTTGAGGATTTTCTGGCATTCTTCTCTGCAGATCTTCTCAAGATCTGTCAGGTTTGATGTGGACAGTCGGTGGACAGCCATTTTCAGGTCTCTCCAGAGATGTTCGATAGGGTTCATGTCTGGGCTCTGGCTGTGACACTCAAGGACATTCACAGAGTTGTCCCTAAGCCACTCTTGTGTTGTCTTGGCTGGGTGTATAGGGCCATTGTCCTGTTGGAAGGTCTGAGGTCCTGAGAACTCTGGACCAGGTTTTCATTCCAGGATCCAAAGATATCTCTGTATTTTGCTGTTTTCAGCTTTCCTTCAACCCTGACCAGTCCCCCAATCCCTGCTCCTGAAAAACTCCCCCACAGCATGATGTTACCACTACCATACTTCACCGTTGGGATGGTACAGCGCAAATGATGAGTGGTGCCTGGTTTCCTCCAGACATGAAAATTGGAATTGAGGACAAACAGATCAATCTTTGTATCATCAGACCAGAGAATCGTGTTTCTCACAACTCTGACAACTGTCTGAAGAGTTATTTTGTGCTTTTTTTATTTGTCTTGCACTGAGGAGAGACTTCTGTCTGGCCCTCTGCCATAAAGTCCAGATTGGTGAAGTGTTGCAGTGATGGTTGTCCTTCTGCAAGTTTTTCACATGTCCACACATGATCTCTGGAGCTCAACCAGAGTGACCATTGGGTTCTTGGTCACCTCCCTTACCAAGGCCCTTATCCCCCAATTGCTCGGTTTGGATGGGCAGGCAGTTCTAGGAAGAGTCCTTGTTGTTCCATTTAAGAATTATGGAGTCCACTGTGCTCTAGGGAACCTTTAATGCAGATGATTTTTATCTTGACACAATCCTGTCCCTGAGCTCTGCTGGCAGTTCCTTTGACCTCGTGGCTTGGTTTTTGCTCTGATATGCATTTTTAGCTGAGATCTTATATAGACAGTCGTGTGCCTTTCTAAATCATGACCAATCAAATGAATTTGCCACAAATGGATTCCAATCAAAGTGTAGAAACATCTCAAAGATGATCCAGAAAAATGGGATGCACCTGAGCTAAAATTCAAGTGTCATAGCAAAGGGTCTGAATACATATGTCAATGTGATATTTCAGTTTTTCCTTTTTAATACATTTGCAAAGTTATCACAAATCTGGTTTTTGCTTTGTCATTCTGGGGCATGGAGTGTAGATTGATGAGTTTTGATTTTTTTATTTTATTCAAAGCATTTTAGCATAAGGCTGGAACACAATGTCAAGTCAAGTCACTTTTATTCGTATAGCGCCTTTCACAACACGTGAAAAAAATGAAGGGGTCTGAATACTTTCTGAATGCACTGTACATTTATACACACACACACACACACACACACACAATAATAATATGCGCTATATGCAGCGCAAAGTCCTAACAAGTCAACACAACTAACTAAACAGTAGCCAACACTTCAGTATACACATTTAATGCTATTATGATGCTGCTTTCGCTGTCGAAAATGATATGCCATTTTAGTCATAGTAAAATGAACTCAAATGAATGACAACTTCTGACCAAAACAAAAAGCTGTTTAAAAATTAAAACAGTTTACGTACATCATTTCAAATGTAACCAAAAAGATTTAATTACCATGACAGGAGATGCTAATTTTACAGTGGAGGACCCAGGTGTCACAGCCACTGTTTTGACGATTGTGGCCCCCGCCGGCATATTGAGAACAGTAGCACCAGGTGAGGGGGGGATTTTCTGCGTGGCTGCAGCAGCTGCAGCTAAAGCTGCCATTCCACTCATCTGAGGGCTGCTGCCTATGGGCTGAAAGAACAAAGTGAAGGAAAAATTAGATAACTTAAATCAATATTTATTATGAACAATGTTTTACAGATTCCACCACATTTTTGCTTATTACCGTTCCTTGAGTGGCCTGAGATGGTACAACCATACGGACACCTGCAGGAAGTGATGTCAAAGTGACTGGGGATTTTCCAGCTTGGGTAGCTTGTCGCACAGTGACAATCGATGTCCCAGTGCCTGATTGAGGGGCTGCAACTTTCAGAATAGCTTGAATATAAAATGGAAAGTTAAATTTCACCAAACCTTTTGTTAAAATACTGAAAAAACGAAGTGAATCGAAAATAACGCTGAACTATTAAAAAGTAAAGTGTTTTATTACTGCGCCACTAGCGACACCAAACGGAATTGCAAAAACTAACAACATAATTGAAAATATTGCTGCACTATTACCAAAACAACAAATGTTTACAAGTGAGTACCTGGGCCACGAGCTGTTGAGGCAGCCAAGGGACTTCCTGGCGAGTTGGGTAAAAGCGATGTAGGGGAACCAGCCTGGGTCACTAGAGTGATGCCACTCTGTGGCAGACTCTGAGCAGATGGAGCAGCTGCAGCAGGCGCTGGACTCTTAGGAGCGTTTCCAGGTATTGAGGGAGCTGCGTTGAGGGCAGGTGAGGTGGCAGCAGTGGCTGAAGGGATATCGTACTTCTGAAGCTGAAGTAGATAAGTGTCTGCCGTGGATACAGCTCCCCAGCTAACCTCTAAAGAATTTGTGTTAGCCCGAACAAGCTGTACCCGTGAAGGAGGATTAGGCCGTTCTGCAATAATAATAAAAAAATAAATAAATAAAAAAAAAAAGTACAAATGTTTTTGATGCTGCACAAAATCACTCCTCAAGGGGTGATCATTTATGCATTTAGATTTTTCGATGATGCAATTTTTTTGCATTAAGAAATACAGACCTAATATATACACAATATAACTTCTGCACTCACCTGTCTCCAGGTACCACAGGTCTTTGCAGCACACCTGATTGTTCCACGCTTTGCGGTACCCATCACGCCCACTCCACACATAAAGCCTGTTGTTGATAGCAACCGCGCAATGTCCCGCTCGTGCACGTGGTATGTTGTCCTCCAAAGAGTCCATCAAAACAGTCTCCCAAGACAAAGTGTCTATAAGCAAAATAAAGTTTGTATTGTAGTTCAAGTAAAAATTCTCTCATCATTTACTCCCCTCAGTCCATCCTAAAACTTTCTTTTTTCTGCTGACCATAAAGATTTTTAGAAGAATATCTCAACTCTGTAGGTCCATACAACGCAACTCAATAGGGTCCAAAACTTTGAAGCTACAAAAAGCACAAAGGCAGCATAAAAGTAATCCATATGACTTCAATAGTAAGATCCGTATCTTCAGAAGTGATATCATAGGTGTGGGTGAGAAACAGATTAATATTTCAGTCCTTTTTAACTATTAATTCTCCTCTATGCCCAGTAGGTGGCAATATGCACAAAGTATGCAAATCGCTAAACACAAAAAAACACTTTGTTTCTCACCCACACCTATTACAATGCTTGTATAGATATGGATTGAACCACTTGAGTCATATAGATTACTTTAATATTGTCTTTGTGCTTTTTTGAGCTTCAAAGTTTTGGACCCTGTTGAATTGTATTGTATGGACCTACAGAGTTGAGATATTCTTCTAAATCTTTGTGTTCTGCAGAAGAAAGAAAGGCACACACATCTGGAGTGGCATGAGAGAGTAAATGATGAGAGAATGTTCATTTTGGGTGAACTATTCCTTTAAGAGCTAATCAAAACAGTTAATGGCTCATTCAAATGGTCCTAACACATCATAAAACTAGCAGATAATTTTTAAAATGATCAGTTTTTGCCTTTCAAAAGATAATGAAAAATATAATTAAAGCTGCTGAGTAATATTTTCTCCTAACACTATGGTGCTTTCAAAACACTGCTGTTTGTTTGGCATCCAAACATTAGATCAACCAAAGCCTTGAGTTTGGGGGCAGGACTAACTGTCTAACCAATGAGAGATGGTGGTAATGTTCAGAAAACCTGTTTGTAATCACTTGTGCAATTGTTTGGCAGATCAGAAATTACAAACAACAGCTTTAAACAGCTTTTCAACACTACAAACACATGTACTTTGCCTTCACAGCAACAACATACCCAAGTTTAGGCAGGCCAGTGTGTTTGTACACTTCCATTCCTTCTCATGTGTGGCCACCTTTACATCATCCATCACCAAGGGAACCCAGCCACCAAAAACATACATCCTACAAAGTAGAGTGGGACAGAAAACGTCATCACTGCCGCCATGTGGGTGTAGGGAATGCTTGTGGTGATGCAATTCTAGATTCCATTAAAACTCACTTGTTTGTAATAGTAGTCGCTGAGTGGAGGCTGCGAGGGAGGGGTGCAGTGCCGCTTATTGCAGGCTTGTTCCAGGTCAGTGTGTCTGTAAAGCAGAGTGACCCAATTATTGACTGATCTAATTGATTGATTTAATAAAATTACAAATCTGTAACAGAAAGCAGCAACAATTTTAATACCAATATCTAGTGTCCAAAGATCACCCAAACGACAACCGCTCATTCCTCCATATATGACAAGACGGGACTTCTTGGTATTTTTTTCTGTATAAATTACAGCAGTGTGGCTCTCTCTTGGAGGTGGTAGGACTCCATATGTGACTGGCATATCCCACCCTGCAACACTGGAGCCCGGACGCAACTCGAGAGTATAAAGGTCATTCAAATATCTGAAAACACGCAAAAAGCAATTCTATGAACAAGCAATCATTTTTAAAGCATAGATTTCATCAAACAGATTACTATGTGGCCAACATGCCTGGGAATGTTGTTCTTGGGGTCTTCGCTGTCATTGGCAAGCCCTCCGAAGAGATAGCACTTGTTGCCTACAAGAGAAAAACTATGGCCCAGACGAGGACATGGCGGTGCTCCATTTTTAGGGGCCTTTGGTTTCAATTTTTTCCATTCCCACCTACTTGCCTGATAACATCAACCACAGCGAGATAATATGATATCGAGCCAAACACAGACAAGATAGAAAGTCACATAACAGTGTGATAAAAATGAAAGACATTTTTATTACCTGTAACTCATAAAGGTCATTGCTGTACTTTCCATATTCCACCATCCCACCAAACGCTAACAGCCGTGTACCGTCACATACAAAGCCATAAGCTGCACAGCCCGGAGGAATGTCTCCTCGAACAGCTGGTATAAACCACTGGTTTGTTGCTGAAAAAAAAATAGAGATCTCTCATTGTTCAGGCATTATTACAGTGATAAAGAGAAGACAACTAGCAATAGAGCTCTTTTGCAATCTAAAGCCAATCTAGAGGTGCAGGCAATGTAATTAGAGAGCACATATTTACATTTGTAATCCATTTTTTTTCCCTAATAATCATTTGTAAAATTGTATGTATAAGAAAAACAATGTATAAAATGTTGTACTGTCAGGGTATTAAAAATAGTAATCACATTTAATTACATAATGTTTCATAGTTAAAAGTGATTAATACCAGATTTTGAAAGTGCAGATTTTTTACTCTAAATATACTTCTTTTCCTGTCAAAATGCATTTATTTGCTTCTTAGGAAAGACAACAAACCAATATGTAACAATATAATGATTGATTAACATTTTCCAAATAATAGCACCAATTCAAGTAACATAAAACATTTCCCAAAGTTGAAGTTTGACTATTTGAAAGAACTAGCCCCCACACAGGTTGCATATTCACCGCAATGGGCATAAAACTCCTAAACACTCATCCTCCACAATTTGAATCAACTGGCAGACTGTGGCTATCCACTTTGTTACAGCAATTGTTAAGCCGCATTCATGATTTGCATCATGGCGTCTGCATAAATCTTTGAACTCCACATGAAAAGCGCTTGCAGACAAAAACTTCTCATTTTGGTGATAGTTAAGATTAGCAGTGCTTCAGTGGTAATTAAATGTGCCTTACTTAGGCTAAAAAAATACTTGATTTCTGTCACAAGTTCCATCTAGGCTTGTTTTACGCAACAAATAGGGTAAAGAGCTCCTTTCCCAAACACCATCAATGACACTGAATCACTGTTGTGAGTGTTTGTGGTGTGTAATGACTCCAGTTGGACAAATCGCAAAGGATCAGCCCTTCCAATAAATGTTTATGCTGGTTTATAGTTTATAAAAAAATAACATGTTAAACTGTAATTGCATGTGTCACACCATTGAAGTTTGTCCCAAATGCATGCTTTTATAACTAATGCACAGTCATGGCCTTACTGACTAGCACTACCATGGTCTGCACTCGCTTACATCATCAAAGTGTGGACTCAGTGGAGGTAGGTGCCATGGAACCTTGTCACATATCTGGGTTTGGAATGTGGAAATAAACAATAGCATGATAAACTTGTACAGTGGTGAATGGGAGACAAGAGAGTACACATTTTTTGCTTACCGGTTTGCTCCAAGAGCAAAATAAAAAAAAAAAAAAAAAAAAAAAATCAACATTACCTTTCACAGCTTTCCAAAATAATACAATTAAAAAAAAATAAAAAATACGGACGGGGGGACAGGTGCACTTCACAAATTAGATGGCATCATGAGGGAAGGAAAATTATGTGGATATATTGAAACATCATCTCAAGACATCAGCCAGGAAGTTAAAGCTCGGTAGCAAATGGATCATCCAAATGGACAATAACCCCAAGCATACCTCCAAAGTTGAGGCAAAATGGCTTAAGGACAACAAAGTCAAGTTATTGGAGTGGCCATCACAAAGCCCTGACCTCAATCAGATCAAATTTGTGGGCAGAACTGAAAAAGTGCGCACGAGCAAGGTGGCCTACAAACCTGACTTCGTTACACCAGTTCTGTCTGGAAGAATGGGCCAAAATTCCAGCAACTTATGAGAAGCTTGTGGAAGGCTACCCAAAATGTCTGACCCAAGTTAAACAATTTTAAGGCAATGCTACCAAATACTAACAAAGTGTATGTAAACTTCTGACCCACTGGGAATGTGATGAAAGAAATAAAAGTTGAAATAAATAATTCTCTCTACTATTATTCTGACATTTCACATTCTTAAAATAATGATCCTAAATTTAATAAAATGTTTAATCTTATTTTTCGTGTTATTATTATATTTAAATGAAATCTTATTACATCTGTTGTTCTTTTCTTATATTTAATTTCAACAATATATTATATCAATATGATATTTAATTCACCATTGCAATTTCTATCCCAATCAGAGATTGCACTACGTTCCCAGTAGTAGGCTAAAGTTTACACGCACGCACACACGCACACACAAAAGAAAACAAATCTTGTCAAATGGTTAGTTTTTATCTGTATTTGTCTAATGGTCTATTAAATTTCTTTATTTGTTTTAATTATATAAATCTATGCCATTCCATTTGTGTATGTAACCTGCATTTGATCTTTGTATGATATAGCCAATTTTCACATTTTCAATCATTAAAAATGTCTTTTCATTGAAGTAACAAGCCAGGGCTGTAGCAAACATTAAAACCTGGGGTGGGGGAACATGTCCCGCTACTTCTAGAAATATTTTTAAGAAATTAAACATAATATTTTTTAGAAAATTATACATGAATAGCCAATATTTTGTTTCGGCTGCCATCAATTAGGCGGCCGCCTAATTGATCCGTATCAGAAGCCTCTGTCAACCAGTGGGTTCTGCAGGGACCTAGGGCTGAGATTATTAGTCGACACTATTGACAACGTCAACAAAAATTTTTGTTGTCGAATAGTCGTATGATGTAATTTAACGTAAGATGAGATCATCTGAAACTCTAATGATGATGTGTGAGAGCAGCACTGCAGCTCGCTCCTGACTGAGGAGAGGAAGAATTACACAGCTCACAGTCCAGATGCACTCTAAACTTTCCAAACAGCTTCTGGTGATGTAGATCGCAAAGTACAAGGGCATTATACAAAAATACCAAATAAGTAAATACAGAAGCACTCTCGTTGTGGAATACAGCGGAGCTGGAGCTGTCGTTCCGCTGAAACAAACTTGTGTCGAGTGTCTTTAAAGGAAACACCTCATCATTATATCTTTAATGCATCCTTTAATAAAGTTCAAATAATATGGAAGCAGATCATGTAAATAACTACAAACTCTGAAACTGGCATTTCTCTGTGCAGTTTTCTACATGGACCAGTGTGATCGTTAAAGTCCAAATGCTGCGAATTATATAAAAATAATGCTTCAGAATGGATTAATGCTCTGCCATCTCTCATACAATGCAAATTATTCTCATAGTCTGTGGAGTTTCCAAAGCTCATTTAAAACTCATGCAGCTCATACAGACCAAGTTTGCAGCATTTCACGGTTTAATAATCACACTAGGACATATCACGATTTTAATTAAATTAGTTGTGCATTTCAGTGTAAAAAGAGTAACAAATCACACGCTCAAATATGTGTGTGAGCATTTGAAAGCAGTCGTGTGTCAGTAAAATGGGTACTGAATTATGTCGGTGCTTGGCATTACCGGTACTGTAGAAATACCGGTATCTTTTTTATTTTAGTACCGACTTCGTACCAAAGTACTGGTACTTTTGACAACACTACTTACATATGCAGCGCACACAGGGAGAAAGAGTGAGTGTGTGTGCACTCATCTAATTGAGGTAAGAAAATTTACACTGAAGCCATATAGACACAAGTTTGGTTTAATGGTAAATTGATGCAGTTAGTTTAAGTTGTGTTGCTGTTTTTTCTTTACTTTTTTTTTTTTATTTGTTAAATGGCGGACAACATTTGGAACATTTATTTTAAAAAATAGCAGTAAATGATGGACATATTTTCGTACGCAATCTCTACACTCTCTCACACTCCCCCCGGAGTTCCCTCATGAACCCCAGTTTGGGAAACCCTGCTCTAGACCTAATAAAAGCTCCTTTCAAAAGCTTCTTCATAGATTTTGTTAAGCTTATCTTGAAGTCCATCAAGGGAGGCCAGGTCCTCAACAGTGCACGTTCCCCTTTTCTGTTAAATCTCTAGATATTTCAATTATGTCTGATCATCTTTTATTGTCTAATTGTTTACAATTGTCCTAACAACACATATTTCAAGTTTCCTAAATTCTCTAGTATTAATTGCATATATCCATTGACTATGAATTAATTTTTTCTATAATAGATTTAAAGTCATCATATTTCAAAAGTGAGTTATTTAATTTCCAAAATCCACCACTAAATCTTTGACCCTGACCACCAGACAAAGCATCTTTTAGGTGAATAAATTAATGGTCAGTCAAAACAGCCGGCAATATAGACGCGTCTAAAATAGAAGATTCTTAAGTTGAAGAAATTAAACAAATGTCAATAAGCGACTGTAATGAAAAATGTTTGTTGTTCCATGTAAATTGCTTAGTGGTTGGAGTTTTATTTCTCCAAATGTCAACTAAGTCAAGACTATGGGCTAAATGTATAAGATCGTTGGAATCACTATTTGCACTAGGAGGGTATCTATCATGGCTACTATTCATTACAATGTTAAAATCACCACCAGTGATCAATTTAGCATTAGGATGATTGGCCAGTGTAATGAAAAGGGTTTATTTGTGACGTCCATTTCCAACGTCCATTTCTCTATCTGGCGCCTTTTCACTCTCAAAACAGTCAAAGCTGCGAGCGAAACGCAGTGCTTCACGATCACAGTTTTGCTAAGAACAATCAAAACATCATATATATAGATAATATGCATGTCTGTGATAAATTAAACAAACTTTGTATTTATTTGTGCTCCGTGAAGCAGAGACAGTTACAACGGTCACTTCAAGCTGCTTCGGCTATTCGCACTACTAAACTCAAAGAATACAATAGCTAAAGCCGACATGATTTAACAAGGTACAAGACCTTGTGACACTGTTAAATTAAACATGCTTTGAATACATTTCAAAAAGCCACCATGTAAAACTAGGTTGTAAACTTTCCAGTGCGTGAAAAAAAAACAGTTTTACTCACCAGTGTTATAAACATGCAACTCGTCTGCGATTCCTTCGTTTCCTCCTCCGAACACGACCATAAGCTCCTTGATGGCTACGGCTCTATGTCCGTGTCTCGGTCGGGGTACCGGACCAGACCACCCCAGAACCCGCTTCCATCGCGGCTGCAGTGGGGCACTGGTTGTTCCAGGCACAACGGAACCGGGGGATGACATGTCCTTTTACTAAAAAAAATAAATAAATAGGGAAATGGACCTCAGCGACTCTTAAATCAAAAAAAAAAAGTCTGTCAACTATTGCTTGCAAGGTAGATACTGCACGAAAAGAACTCGACAGATAGTAAGCAACAATTCTGCATAACACCCATGCATACCTATTGATAGTAGAGATGGGTGGATCGATACTAAAGTAACAATACTGATAATACTAATAATATTTTTTAACTAGTAATATTATTTAGATAACATGAATATTAATGCATCTCATAAGATTCAAAGTGGTAAAAAATTATTATATTAGAGAAAAGTTGTATGGCACCGGAACCATTTTTTTTCCCACTCATCTTGACGTGCCAGAAATGTTAAAATACACTAGCAGTCACAGAACAGCGCTAACCCTTTCATAGCGCTCATTCAATGAGGGAGCAGTGCATCTGCAGTTATTCACACTTAAGCCCAAAGTAAACTTCGCCTGTCCAAATTCCGCAACGGTCAGCGTGACATAATTTTTGTCATCAGGAGTGTCCACGGACATCCTCGCACTGTCTTTGTGCAGCTAGATTTTTCTGTCCAGCACGCATGCGCAAGGATGACTGTTGAGATAGAAGAGTCCACTAGGTGGCAATATGCACAGTTGGGCTGTACTGTTAAGCAGTAGTCAAAGAAATATCCTTCATCATTTTGTTGTTGTTGTTCTTGCTTCCTTTTAATATATCTCCTGGCTATTGTTGTAAAAGCTTTGCAAGCATTCATAAAAAATCAATTAAAATTGTAAAAAAAAAAATACAAATGTTGCTTCCTCTAATGGCAGATCCTCAGTATTTCTTCTTTATCCTTCAGAGTGGATGTCCTGGAATCGACACGACTCGGTGCTGCCCTCTAACGTCTGGTAGCGTATAACAAAGCAATTGTACTGTGCACATGTCGAATGCGTCAATTCGCGCTCACCTGTGTGAGGTATATTTTCAAAGCTGTACAGAAAACTGTGCGAGAAGGAATGCAACGAAAAAAGTGAAGTATACCTGGGACTTAAGTAATGACAAACCTAGACATGACATGTATTACAATGAGCTTGTTTGACAATTTTTCAGGTTTAAATTCAGAGTTGTTAAAACACTGATAATGTGCTGTAATCATCATTAATAAATTATACCCTTATGAAAACTTACCATGGATTTACAGTAGTAATGTTGTAGTAATCACAACTGTAGTAACCATGTTTTGATACAATTAACCATTGGTTTTACTACAGCATTACTGTATAATCCATATGGTAACATGGTTTTAGTAGTAGTAACCATATAATAATATATATGGTTAATTTTTAGGTTTTATATGTGGCTTATATATACAAATTTTTAAAGGGTAAACAAAGCAGCCTAATAATTTTCTGTTTCGGGCCTACAAATATATATACAAAATTAAGTAATAATTTAAATGTCTAATTTAATCCAAAGAATTCGTAAAAAAATCAACTTTGAGGTATCGGTATTGATATCGGCGATACTGGCCTAAAAGTATTTGGTATCGGATTAGGGTTGCCACCCATCCCGTAAAATACGGGATTGTCTTGTATTTAAAGATAAAAATGATGCGTCCCATATTGAATCGATTTGCTCCGTATTTAAACTGGTCAGATGGCGTCACAGTGAAATCATTCCTGATAGCCAATTTAACATTGATGTAAGTTGGAAAATTTGCCTAGGGTGGGAAAGGGACCATCTGAAAAGCCCACAAATAGTGGTAAAACTGTAAAACTCTATATAAATATTTAATAAGATCAAACAATGTATGAATACAACCATATAAACAAGTACAGGTGAAGGGAAATGTTTTTTATAAACCATCCAAAATGTATACATAAATAATTAAAATGAATATATTTTTAACATATAAATGATGTATATTTTTCTATAATTCATGGGCCATGAAAGTTCTCATTTTAGCATACAAGAAAGGATATACAGTTGTTTTTATAATTAATAATAATAACAAATGAACAACGCATGTATTGCTACGCCCCTTTTAGGTGTCCCTTATTTTAATACTTCAAAAGTTGCAAACCTATATCGGATCGAAAAGAAAATAAGTGGCATCGCCCATCCCTAATTGATAGTTTTAAAATGCAATATGTTTAAATAACAGTGTGGATTATTTAGGCGTTTTGGGCAATTCAGAAATGCCGCCATTTTGGTGCTTGCACAAGAGGCCAAAAGCCGGTTATCTATGATAAATACTCCGTGTGAAATAAAGTTCAGCAATTTCCGCAGCCATAGATATATATTCTAAGAAAAGTGTTGCACCCATAGCTACTCTAAAAGTCACATATCAAAAGCAACATTTTCCAATTAAATGTCCCTGATGGAGAAAGTGTATCGGCCCATGGAAGTCGCCATCTTGAAACAAGTAAAGCCTCGGCCACTATGAAAAATGGCGAATAAAAACAATACATTTAAAACTTAACTGCGTAAGAAGCGCAAATGAGCTAACTGGCTGCGAATGCTAAAGCCAAACCCCACCCTTCTCAAAATGCTGGAAAGTTAGACAAAGCTAGACATTCAGAAACGAACATTGGAAACACTGCCTATTTGCTGCAGAAGGCTCTCTCTAGTCAACCACTAAACATAGCAAACAATACTTAATTTTGTGCTTGTAAATTAATTCAAGTGCAATGCAAATCAAAACAGTGGGTTCTATGCTGTCGTTTCCAAGCGGATTGGACAAGTATTTGAGACGTTATTGCATGCATATATTCATTCAGCGGAACGCGTATCACAGCGAGCTAGTCTCATTTCACAAAAGCATCCACAAATAAATATGTGAGCGCAAATACACCCAAATACATACTATGATCAGACCTGTCCGTATAAATAATATATCCAAGTAAAAACTCTCGCTGGTTTTATTTTTATTTAATTCATGCCGCCCCGGTGTAAGCAGCCATCTTGTCGTCAAACAGCTCCCACAAGAAAAATGGCGGCTAAATTTGTGTTCACTATTCAAAAACACAAGTTTGGCCCAATGTGTTTTCATCGCCACAAGTTATACATACGAGATTCGTGTTGCGATATCCAGGGAGATGTTTTGATGGTCTTGCTTTCAGATGATTGCCCAGTTTCATCTAAATTTGTTCAGAAGGATCCACTCTCATGCCTGCCTGGAAGCCGCCATGTTCTTGACAATGTCTAGCCGCTCCAGCCACCCGAAACAAATATGGCGGAATAGCACGTCCCTCTCTAGAGCTTTTAGCTAATACACACTCGCAGTACGGCCTCAGTGATGCCGTTTCTTTATTAATAATATATAGTCATTATACCCACTAGAGTTATATATCTGAGTTGCGTAAAAAAACAATACAGAAAATTACAACCGAATTTTACGCGTTAGCTTTAGCTTGACGAAGTGTTTATTGTCCCACACTAAATATGGCGACATAAACTCACGTTTATCGTGAGAATGACCTTTTCTGGTCCATTTCGTACAATGAACGCCTATGTATCTTTTTTAGAATAAATGATTGCTTTCTAAAGAACAGGAATGGCATTTTCTTTTATTAAAACCAACGTTTGCCACCATATCACAAAAACGTAAAATCATTTTAAGGTATGTTTAAATTAACACAAAAAGGAAAAAATAAAATATGTGAGTTATACAATTGCATAATCAAATTTTCTATATATATTAAAGATAATACAATGTGGGGTTTTCTTCATTTTTATTCATCAAGTTTGGTAGGAAAATATTTTCTGAAGTGTTCCGTTCCCTTGCAATAAATTTACCATTACCTAAAATTACCATTACTTGAGTAACCAAATTTGAACCTTGATAATAGTAATACAAGCATAGTAATAATACAGGAAAACGAAAATTATGAAAATAATTAATAAAATCAATAAAAATCATAATATTGTGGTTATTATTTGACTACAAATACATAAAATCAATAAAAATCATAATATTGTGGTTATTATTTGACTACAAATACCAGTTAGGCCTACTTTTTATAGTTACAATATGGTTTCCACCAAAAACTATGTTTGTCTACAATGTTACTAATACAATGGTTTCTGCCTAAAAAACTACTACAGCCTACAATATTACTATAGCATAGTTTCCACCAAAATAACAAACTTGAAACTGTCATGGTTAAATATGGTTACTGTATTAAAATGATGGCTTTACTATAGTAGTAACACGAAAGTTTCAAGTTTGTTATTTGAGTGGAAACTAGGCTATAGTGATATTGTAGGCTGTAGTAGTTTTTTCATGTATTATCAATATGGTTTCACTATATCATGGTTAAAATATAGTTACTGTATTAAATCTATGGTACATTTTTTGATTGGAAATGCAAAACGATAAGGTTACGATTGTAACCAGCTGACTATGGGGTTTTCCCCGTAGGTGTAGCCAATCTCGGAAAATAGACTAAAGCGATGTAAGCGATACTTGACCCTTGTAGCGAAGATTCAGTAGCGCGGCCAGTTTATGCAGCATTCATTCCCTCATTTCAGGGAACTATGGATACATGCGTAACATAGCGTTCCCTATCAATTCAGTCATGAAAGCTGCGTCATAGCTGATGCTATGGGGAATGTATACCATCATGCCTTTGTAACAAGTAGAAATAGGGTGTGGCCCCTTTAAGAGCTGCGTGTGTGTGTGTGTGTGTGTGTGTGTGTGTGTGTGTGTGTGTGTGTGTGTGTGTGTGTGTGTAATTTCTGTTTGATGCTGACTTTTATTTTATTTTACTTTGTTAAGTAACGATGTGGAAGGGAGAACGTGTGACAGACAGTTATGCTGTACGAGTTCGATTTGGAATAAAGCACGAGTTGTGAAATGCAGATCGCCTCCTTGAGTCTGTCTGGCCTCCGCACGTAATATCTTCAGTTGTGACTGTGAGCTATCCTTTTCATTCTTCCTGAAGCAGAGCGTTACACCATGCTACTGATTCACATGAGTAACGATGCCTACTAGCTAATGGGGTAGCAAAAAGCAACAGATTCTCCCTTCGCATCGCAATAAGAAGGGAGAAGTAGAATGATGAATAGATGGATATACATTGCAATGACACTAACCAGATCAGGTAGCGCAGTCATAATAATCAATGAATAAATTCACTACCATGTGTGAATAAATAAGGGACTAACCAAATGGGTTGTGAAAACGTATAAGTTATCACTAACTTTATTATGGGATGACCATGTATAAATAAACTGGTAGTAAGCAGCAGGAAAAATTGTTTAACTCTCCTTCACATTAAGCACCATGGAAGAGAGAGAGGAGACATCCAGATTGTAAAACCTATGAAAGTGCTTGGGGAAGCCTAATGTCCAGCTTGGCAGATGTCTTCAAGGTAAACAACATTAGGCAATGCCCATGAAGATACCATGCCTCTAGTGGAGTGAGCTTTTACTCCAATAGGGCACTGTATGAATTGCGAGTCGTATGCGAGTGCAATGGAATCCACTATCCAATGTGAAATCCTTTGTTTGGAGACAGCCAACCCTTTAAAGTGACCTGTGACGCAGACAAAGAGCTGATCCAAAAGCCGCTTTTGCCTCGTGCGATCGATATATGCACGCAGTGCTCTTACAGGAAACAGTGTGTTTAGCCTCTCCACTTCATCCGAAGTGAACTGAGGAGGGGAGAAAGCTTGAAGGGTACTAACCTGTACCCTGAAGTGCAGACAAAACATTCAGCATGTAGCCTTTCTTGGGCTTAAGAACGGCTTTTGATAAGCCTGGTTCAAACTCTAAGCAGGAGTTGTTGACCGACAGCATTTGAAGGCTCCCAACACGTTTCACTGAATCCAAAGTGAGAAGCAGCACAGTCTTTATGAAACTTTAACGTCATGTTGAAGGGGCTCTGGCTTGTAATATGGTGTCGAGCACTGGTTGCGAGGGCCCGTGCGCATCAGTCGGGCACATTTCAGTGGCCACACATGAAGTTTCCACAATTCTGGATGTGGATGTCAAATCTTGCCCCCCATTAAAGAGCTCTATTAATTCTGAGAACCATGGTTGATTGGGCCATTCCGGTGCAACCAAAATTACCGCTTCCTCATCCTCCCGAATTTTGCACAAGACTTGTAGAAGTAATTGGATGGGAAGGAATGCATACTAGTGTCCTGCTGGCCAATTGTGGGCTAGAGCGTCCAGGCCCAGCGGGGTATGAGTCACTACGTACCACAGGCGACAGTGTGTTATCTCTGGTGATGTAAATAGATCTATTGCTGCTTCCCCGAATCGATCCCAAATCATCAGAACTGTCTCAGGATGAAGTTTACATTCTCTTTTTATAATACCCTGTCGCAAGAGCAAATCTGCACTGCAGTTCAGTTGACCTGGAACATGCGTCGCACGTATTGATAGGAGATGTTTCTCGCAACAGAGGAGAAGCTGGTGTGCAGGTTCATCAATGGACGTAATCAAACTCCCCCTTGGTGATTTATGTAAGCCACAACCGCCGTGTTGTCAGTTCTGATCAGAGCATAAAACCCCTGGATGGCTGGTCGGAAAGTCATTAATGCTAAATTGCAGACAATTTATGCGGCAGGTCGTTGGAGCACCTGTCCAGGTGCCAAAGGCTGGGTGTCTGACGCACAGGGCTCCCCAGCCCATGTCTGACACATCTGTCATGAACACTTTGCATCTGGACAGTTGACCTAGTGCCATTTGATAGAATGTGGGCATTTGCTAAATGTTTAACGTGGCCACAAAGTGGCGTGTCACCAAAAGACGTAAGCAGTCCTGTTACCATGGGGTACCTTCAATCTGAGCCAGCACTGAAGTGGTCTCATATGCAGTAGTTCCAGTGGGGGGAACGCTGTTGCAGAGGCCATGAGGCCCGGGGCTCATTGAAAAAGCTTCAATGTTCACGTTTGTCCCAGCTTGAAAATGTTAAAAAAACGGTGAGTGAAATGAACGCGTTCTTCCGACAGGTGCGCCATCAAAAAACACTGAGTTGAGATTCATGCCCAGGAATGAAATCTGACATCTGGCCGTAAACATGCTCTTTGACCAGTTGACTTTCAGTTCCAAATGCTCCAAATGTGCATGTAACAGATCTCTGTGTTTGCAAGCTTGTTCTTTTGACTGTGCTAAGAGCAACCAGTAATTCATAATTAGAATGCCTCAGCGGAGCGAGTGCCGCATCAACACAATTCGTGAATGTGTGAGGAGCCAGGGATAAGCCGAACGGCAGGGCTTTGAACTGTTAAGCAATCCCCTCGAAGGCAAATCTCAAGAATGGCCTGTGATGAGGTGCTATGTGTTCGTGAATGTAAGCGTCTTTCAGGTCGATCAAAACAAACCAGTCCATAGGACGAAAGTGAGACAGAATTTGTTTCTGAGTAATCATTTTGAATGGAAACCTCGTGAGTGATCAGTTCAGGCGTCTTAGATCCAAAATAGGGCATAATCCTTTATCCTTTTTGGCGACTAGAAAATAGCAGCTGTAGAATCTGCTGTGGGAATCGTCTGCTGATACCATCTTTATGCGTCTTTTGCGAATCGGCACATCCCGCACCATTGTGGTGTAGGAAATAATGCCGTTTAAGCAAGGTGGCTGCCTCGCAAACTGTAACATATACACTTGTTCTATCATCCTAAGCATCCAACTGGAAATGTCTGGAAGATGGCGCCACGCATCCACGTAATGGGCCAGATGACACAGGAGCCTCTCTGTGTCTGGGTGGAAATAACACGTCCGTGGGCTCTGGTCCCCGCTTCATGCCAATATACTCGCAGTATACAGATACACGAACACAATCAGGCTGTGGTGCTTTTGTTACACTCTTACAGAAAACGATCCAATACAATCCAATAAATGAATAATCCAAAGGATACTTTTCATTGAGGCTCACAGGCTGTAGAATAATCCCAGCGCTGTGATGCGGTGAAAGAGGCGAAGATGTTTTGTCCACCCGCTGTCCACAGGAGGAAAAATTCCAACACTGCTGTTCAACGGTGAAGGTTAGTATCTGCTATCACCGGAGCACCACAAGGGGTAAAACAAAAATGTGAGAGGTGCAAATCTTGATGCCGATACTTAGTAGAAGAAAATCCAGTTTTCCGTGCGAGAGAGAGATTATCGGCATCCTGAAGGACAAAATTCTGAAGAGATAGCGCTATGCACCACATCTATATATGCCCGCCATGCACATGAGGGAGGCAGAGCACAAAGCGATATCTGCCAATTAAAATTGCCGAGATTTTAAAGAATTTCAGAGATTGGCTACGCCTGCGGGGATAACCCCATAATGTAAGCTATGACGCAGCATTCATGACTGAATTGATAGGGAACTATTTCAGAAAAACAATTCCTGCTCTGTAATATGCTGGGACAGCTCAGTTTACAAAAAAAAAAATAAATAATATGCTATTGGGGTGTTGGTTTTAAAAATCCACATTAATAATTTTATTTTTTATTTTTTTGTGATTAACATTTTTATTTGTTCATATATTAAACAAAACATATGTACGCAGAATGAATAAAACATTTCAATAAAAGCATCAGATTATTTATAAGAAAAGCTTAATTGTCCCTCAAATATTTGACCAAATTTCACAAAATCATTAAAAATGACTGATAGAGGAGATTGTTTTATCCGATTGTATGTTGCCTATTATTCCAGATTGACGCTGCAATAAAAACAGATGTTCACCGTTTCTGAATCAGGAGCTATTTCACATTTGGCATATGTTTTGAATTAACAACATTAAATCTGATGTTTTGAATGATTCTTGGAGTTGGAGAAATATTATAAATAGGACCTTATTTGTTAATCCCAGTAGGGAAAATCGCAAAACATATTTTTAAAGTTATATTTTTTCATGGTTCCATTTATCAATGTGTATAGAAACTATAAAGTCATGCATGTGTTATATAACTGGTATGTTTGTAAATGCAGTGATTTGTTGTATTTAATGTACTTTTAGGACTTTGAATTAGAAATGTAATTCTTTCTTTGTAGCTAGATGGCACTGTGACATCTCTGCTAAGCAGCAGGACACTTCTTCCAACATAGGTACCTTGTAAATAATAATAAAAATATACACAAATGAAGTAATTGTTTACATACAGTAAGAGTATAAAGCTATTAAATTCATGTGGATACCATATAGTTCAGATTATGAGGGTCTTTTTCTTAAGAGAAAATTCAGAGAATTAGGTGACTTAAGAAATAATTAGATAATTTAGTTTATAAAGACAAAGCATGTGTGATTATTCTTTCCTGCAGGACAGACTGCAGTCCAAAAGAACAATCCAGATGCAATGCAATAATCCATCAAAAGTGTAAGTATGTGTCCCTACTGATCTACTGAGTTGAACATATAATCAAAATTTGGAATTCTGAAGTCCACTTTAATTTAAAGACCACACTATGAATGCATATATGATTTCCCTTGACATTCAGTGAATATGTGACGGGAAGGCAAACTGTATTTATATAAAGAGGGTCCTCCCTCTTCCGGTCCTTTTTGTCGTCAACTGTTAATTCCTGTGACACTTCAGTCTGTCTTTGACCTGATTTATTTCAGTAAAATCTATTACACAAGTGGTTGTTGTAATGTCTGATTTTTAATGTCAGTCAAACAATCTGTGGGTAATATGCAATGCCAATTCAGTCGCTTATGGTGAAACAAACGAATCTAGAAAATTAACCGGTTTCCATTCTGTATTGGATGTTTTTATGGTCTGTTACACAGTAATCCTTGCACATGGGGTACAAAATCCTATTAGTATCCAAGTGATCATTCATTGTATGGCACATATTCCTTGTTGTAAGGTTAGTATCAAAACAAATTAAAGATTTAAATCTTGCATTTATTTCCAAGAGTAGATCTGGCCATTGCAGTTAGGATCCTATTTCTTCTCATTCAAAGATTTTAGATATGTATAAATTAATCCTTATGTTAGTTATGTGGGCTTAAATTGCGGCAGTCTGTTGACAGGGAGCAGTGAAATTAACTGGTGTTGCTGTTGATTAGGTTAGCCAATTAATCCTTAAATGAATGGGTGTTTCGCCAAACATTACTACATACTAAGGTCTTTAGCGACCTGGCACTTATCTATCACAAATGGACCTGAAAATATGATTTATGGAAGCACAAAAAATAAACAATGAGGAAAAAAAAAAAATATATATATATATATATATATATATATATATATATATATATATATATATATATATATATATATATCTCATGACTTTAATTACCCTATATACTTTTGGTGATAAAGCAGTTATAAAACATATAATTTTGCAAATTAGCATTTTTTATTATTATTATTTTTTTACATATATTTATTATATATATTATTATTACCTAACTAATCAAGATTGCGTTCAAATTCTCTGAAAACAGTATAAATTTAACTTAATTACAACAGCAAATCTTTGTTTCAACTTCTCTCCAGAGTTGTATTTGTTTGCTTCAGTACCTCTTACTGTACTTTCACTTGTCTATTTTGATAACTAAGACTGGCAAATATTGAAAAACTATTAACTGGCAGTGGGCATACTGACACAAACTCGTTGGCACATGTGGTCTTCTCTGATGCAGGTTAATGGGTCGGAGATAACTACAGTATGTGACGCACTTGTATGTGTCATTACCTTAGCCACCTCTCTTAACTTCTATATACTGACTGTGGTCAATAAGAGCCTTAGCACAAGTCCAATAATTAGTCCTGAGCCACTAAATAGATCATTGTGAGGAAGTGAGGAAGAGCAAAGATAAAAACAAAAGAGGAGGGAGGGGATAGAGCTTTGGCCACAGAGGGCGAAGGAATGGTTAGATTAAGAGGGCCATCAAGTACTGCAATTATTTTGATAACATAGGAAAAATGAGGCATTTTAAGACATGTATATTTATGCATTTTATTCAGTCTGGCTTATAGTGTATTCAGTGTTGTTTTATCAGTACATGTGTTTCTTGGGAATTAAACCCTTGACCTTGGCATTGGTAACACCATGATCGACCTGTTGACATACACAAGAAAACGTGATTTATTTGTTCAGCGATGTTTGGAAATGACAAATAAGGATATCCAAGTTTATACAACAGAGAAATCTTTTAAATGTCTAGTTTTAAATGCATGTTTCATTTCTTTAGAATTGTAATCTTTGTATTTGTGTTGGTTTGATACATTTTAGAATTTTTTTTATAACATTTTTAACAAAAAAAATCTAATTTAAGGACAATTTTCTTTGAATGTAATTACTCATATACACTGAAAAATATTACTTGTAAGATTTAAATTTGCAAGTTTTTGGACATAGTTATTCTAAGTAAATTTTAATGGTATAAAATTAAGTCAAATCTACTTAACTTCATGAGCTAAAATTGATTAAAATGGGTGGTAATTTAACCTAAACATTTCAGTTGTTACAGTTACTTTTCCATAAAAATCTGATGCACATAAATAGCACTTAAATGAACGTAATAAAACTGAACCATATATTTTACAAGAACATTTCACAATATGAACTTTCCTTATTAACATGCTTGTTTTGCATTTCACAAGGTTGCTTTTCACATGCTATGTAGTCAGTTAGTATGCATACATAAACTTGTATTACTTACGATAGTAAAAAAATACAAAGCTACATACACAGATCGAACAGGAGGACAGTAACACTCAAAAGATTCAAAATTCTGAATTTACTTAATATGATTAAGTTCACGCTTAAACATATTCAATCTCGAAAGTATTTCATCTTATACTGTATTTATTTCACCAGTAAATAATACTTAACTCAAACCTCCCTCATGTAGGGGAAAGGTCAAAATCAGTTGGATTTTGAATGTTTTTTTTAACATTCATGAAAGTTAATGCTAGAAATGTTGAAACTAAATGTTTGTTGCGTGTATACTGGATTCATATTACCATGTCACAGTGTATATACTGGTGTTGAACGTTTAGTCGGGCCTGCTCCAGATTAGCTGTATACAGTTGCATGGTAAATCTGCTGTTTGCTTTTCTAGGAGTGATTATCTCAGAGGACTCCGAAGCATTAAAAGCAGGAAGACCTGAATTCAAATCTAACTCTGACTCATTACTCTTACAACAATTATTTAGCCATTTCACATACAAAAAAAATGACTGTTTGATCCGCTTTTCTAATTGCTTGTGTCCAATCATGTGCATTTCTATTCCAAATGCATAAGATTATCTTCACTTCTGTAGGTGTAGTATAACCATTATTGTTATTATTTTATTTACTAAAAAATTATATTATTTATTAATAAATGTGTGAAATAAATTTTTTGTGTTATGAGCACACTGTGACTGTAGAAGTTTATGTTTTTTTATATCATTAATGGGGCTATCCGATTCCAGAAATGTTTGAATCGATTTGATTCCAGGTTTTCAGTGTCGATGGAAACGATTCTAAGAGCTGATTTCAGACTACCTTTCTCGATTGTTAGGAAAAACAGGAGGCAAAGTGAAATCTTACAATAAACAGTGTAATATAACGAATGCTTCATGCAAATTATGACAGGTTGTACAAATGATGACAAAAGATTCCCCTAAGAGGAGTCAGCTTTCAATTTTCAACACCTCTGAATCAAGAATCAATCGTTTTTTGAATCAACTTCCAAGTTTTACACTATAAAAAATCTATTTATTTTACAGAGATAATACAGTATAATTAGCATTCATTCCATATTTTTCAATAAGTCTTAAATTCCCCTAAAATAAATGTATTTACACAAAATGTACATTTTCCTTGTTATCAAACTGATTATATGTGTTACTGAAAAAAACAGGCATGAAGGTAAACGTCATGATTTTTACATGTGAAAATGGAATTTTAACCTGACATAACATAAACACTGATCAGCCACAACATTAAAACCACCCGTCTAATATTGTGTAGGTCCCCCTCATGCCGCCCAAATCAGTGCCAACCTGCATCTCAGAATAGCATTCTGATGCTATTCTTCAGACCACAATTGTACAGAGCGGTTATCTGAGTTACTGTAGACTTTGTCAGTTCTAATCAGTCTGGACATTCTCTGTTGACCTCTCTCAACAACAAGGTGTTTCCGTCCATAGAACTGCCGCTCACTGGAGGTTTTTTGTTTTTGGCACCATTCTGAGTCAATTCTGGAAACTGTGGAAACAAAGTAGATTTTTTTTTATGTTGTCCCAAAACAAATGGACTGAGTGAAAATTACATTTGCATGCTTTCATTTTAATGAAGTAAATTGAATGAGCAGCAAAAATAAAAAAAAAATTAGCATGATTGTCTGGCACCAACAATCATGCCACGGTCAAAATCACAGACATAAAATGTTTTCCCTATTATTATGGATGATGTGAATATTGACTGAAGCTCCTGACCCATATCTGCATTATATTATACAGTGCACTGCTCCCACATGATTGGCTGTTTAGATAACCACATAGGTGATTGTTTGTGCCAGACGTGCTGGTTTGAGTATTTCTGTAACTGCTGATCTCCTGGGATTTTCATGCACAACATTTAAGTAAACTACATAGTAAAAATTAATTTTGCTGCTCATTCAATTTACTTCATTAAAATGAAAGCATGCTAATGTAATTTCACTCAGTCCATTTGTTTTGGGACAACATAAAAAAAGATTGTACTTTGCATAACTGAAACTGGATGGCGGATTTCTAGAACTGTAAATAAAATGTCTGTAATTTAACACAAAAAGAATGTTAAAATGCTACAGTAAAAAAACGTGAATTGGTTAACTGGTAGTTTTTTGTTAATATACATTAAAAAACTGATAATATATTTAATAATACAAAACATGCAATTTTACAGTTAAATATTGTTATGTTTTATATGATTTTACAGTTTAATTAATGGTAAACATATATATTTTGTTTAACATGAGAATACTTTTAATTGACTATTTTTTAAATTGCTGTGAAAAACAATAATTGGGTGTCCCAAAAGTCCCTGCATGACCAATCCAATTTTTTATATTGTAATTGCTGTTTCTTCTTAATGAAACTTAATGTTTATTGCATTATTTTAGTGTCACATGTGTTTCCCTGATGGTGATTTGTGCTTGTGTGTGTAACAAGCTACATGTCTCTACATGTGTATTCATTATTGCTATTGGAAGGGTCACTGTTGATGAACTTCAAGTAATCAGGTGGATTTCTATTGTTACTACGGTGATTAACAATACAGATTTAAAAAAAAAAAATGTATGAAGTGAAAAACAGATTTCTGTACTTCTAGAAGGCTGGTATATATTCTTATCTTGTAAAAATATAAACGGTAGTTCACATGCTTTGCATGAGACTCAATGTGGAGTGTAAATGTTGAAATTAATTGCTATTTTATGTGATTTTATGTCATAAGAATAAGTTGCTGGAATTTTGGCCCATTCCACGAGACAGAACTAGTATAACTGAGTCAGGTTTGTAGGCCCCATTGCTCGCTCACGCTTTTTCAGTTCTGCCCACAAACCTTCAATCAGATTGAGGTCAGGGCTTTGTGATGTCCACTCCAGTACCTTGACTTCGTTGTCCTTAAGTTATTTTGCCACAACTTTGGTGTCTGATGTCTTTAGGTGCTGCTTCAATATATCCACATAAATTTCCTTCTTCATGATGCCATCTTTTTGTGAAGTGCACCAGTCCCTCCGGCGGCAAAGCACCCCCACAACATGATGCTGCCATGATGCTGCCAACTTTGGCTTAATGATGATCATTATGGCCATTTTGTTTCATTAGACCAGAGGTCATTTCACCAAAATATAAGATCTTTGTCCCCATGTGCACTTGCGAAATTTTGTCCGGCTTTTTTATGGCAGTTTTGGAGCAATGGCTTCTTCCTTGCTGAGCAGCCTTTCAGGTTATGTTGATAAAGGACTTGTTTTACTGTGGATATAGATACTTGTCTACCTGTTTCCTCCATCATCTTCACAAGGTCCTTTGCTGTTGATCTGGGATTGAATTGCACTTTTTGCAGAAAACTACATTCATCTCCAGGAGACTGAATATGTCTCTGTAACGCGATTCACACGACTGACGTGGAGGGAGGACACAGAGGCAGGGGCGTATCTCAAAAGGTAAGACTTTAATAATTGGGGAAACAGTGTAAAAACAATAGCTATTCAAAAAAGGCTCTCTCTCATAGGCCAACACTGGACTGGCATTCTCACTGTTTCACTGGTAGTGCTGTGGCTCTTTTATGCCGCTCTCCCCGTGCTCACTGAAATTAGAGACAGGTGTTAGACATAATTTAGCTCAGGTGCAAGCGCCCTTACCGCTTTCCCTCCCCGGACGGGCGCTTGACCACGCCCCCGCTGCCACAGTCTCCTTCCTGAATGGTATGATGGCTGCATGGTCCCATGGTGTTTATACTTGCGTACTATTATTTGTACAGAAGAACGCTGTACCTTCAGGCATTTGGAAATTGCTCCCAACTGGAATTGTGATATAGTCAATTAAAAGTGAAACAATCTGTAAGTTAACAATTTTTGGAAAAATTACTTGTGACGTGCACAAAACAGATGTCCTAAACAACTAGCCAAAACTATAGTTTGCTAATATTAAATCTGTGGAGTTGTTAAAAAACGTGTTATGTAAACTTCTGACTTCAACTGTAGAAGAGTTTCTGTAATGTTGGAGTTTTGGAAATAAAAAAATATTTGTAGAGTAGCTGCTGACAGTATCTTTTTTCCCACTAGGTGCGCCATTAACCCAAGTCTTAAAGGAATAGTTCTCTCAAAAATTTAAAACTCACTCATCATTTATTCACCCTCATGCCATCTCAGATGTGTATGACTTTCTACTGCTGAACACAAATGAAGATTTTTAGAAGAATATATCAGCCATGTATGTCCATACAGTGCAAAACAACAGGGTCTAAAACGTTGAAGCTCAAAAAGCATAAAAATCTATATCTTCAGAAGTGCTATGATTTGAGTAGGTGAGAAACAGATACATTTTTAAATCCTTTTTTACTATAAATCTCCACTTTCAAAGCACTCTTTTCTCCTAAGAGTACTTCTTCTTTTGTTTTTGGCGATTTGCATTCTTCGTGTATAACACCACTTACTGGGCAGGGGACTTAAACTAATAGTTCACCTAAAAATGAAAATTCTCTCATTATTTACATCCCAGATGTATATGACTTTCTTTCTTCAGCAGAACATAAATTAAGATTTTTAGAAGAATATCACAGCTCTTCTGGTCCATATGGGCGCCAACATTGTGAAGCTCAAAAAATTACGTAAATCAGCATAAAAGTACTATATATGACTCCAGTACAGGGGCGGATTGGGAAGAAATTTCGGCCCTTTTACATATAAACTGGCCCAAATGTTGTTGAGTCATTTTGTGGTGCGTTCTGCATAAAGCGGCGGCCCATCCAGCCCCATTTCGCCGCCGGCCCATCTGAAAAAGACCCGGTTCTCCCAAAGGCCAGTCCGCGCCTGCTCTAGTGGTTAAATCAATGTCTTCAGAAGTGCTATGATAGGTGTGGGTGAGAAACAGATCAATATTTAAGTCCATTTTTACTATAAATTATCCTCCCTTTTCAGTCCATGTCCAATTTAAGGGTGCATTCCACTCCGAAGGGATCATCCCTATGCCCTAATCCCTTCAGAGGGTTTGCCCTCCAGAGTGAGAGCTTTAGAGGGTTGAAGGGTGTAGGCTCAAAAAATATTAGTAATTTGGAACGCACTTCAGTGTCATAAATCCAAGGCAAAGGAGTTACTGCCATAACATAATGACTGACGCTAATGAACCTGCACCTAATCAGAAATGTTTAAATGATTTTGCCTCACTAGTAATTCTTTTCAGATTGCAACCAGAAAGGAAATGCTTTAAAACTTTTAGACTTTATGAAGAAATGCAAGCTTTATGTTTAAATATTTGTCTTATTTCAGAAATATGAACCAAAAAATTAACCGGTATACAAGTACAGTATATGATCAATTATTAAATGAATAAAATGTGTATATATTTTTTTTCAACTCCTTTATTAATATGAACAGATCAAGTGAATATAACACAAGCAAAAGCCAGTTTTAATTAGAAAGCCAGGGGGTTAAATGTTTTTTTTTTTAATAAAGTTAATTATAATATTTAAAAGCCTTTGCATATAAATTACAGATTTTGTTTATAGAACTAGTTTGTTTAGAGGTGCAGCTTGATTTACAACAAACCTGTAGATTTAGGACATATGGTCCAGTTCCAGTCCGCTTGGCAGCGAAGTGTCCATCAGTTGAACCCTACGGAAATGCCCCTTATGAAGTGCCCTTGGAAGCAGCTATTTATTAACCCCTCGGTTTGGAATGACCCTTCAGCTTGGCGGCCATGATCGTTCCCCCCTTCGAAGTGCCCTTCAGAGGCAGATATATCCCATTTGGAACGCAGGGTAATTTTCATTTTCACATTCGTCTTCTTGTGTTTTTGGTGATTCACATTCTTGATGAATACACCCCTTAGTGGGCAGGGAGAAAAGTTCTAGCAAAAATTGACTTAAATATTGATCCGTTTCTCACCCAAAACTATCATTTCACTTCTGAATATATGGATTTAACCACTGGAGTCTTATGGATTACTTTTGTGCTGCCTTTATGTGCTTTTTGGATGAATTTTCATTTTTGGCTGAACTCTTCCTTTAATTTCAAGCCTCTATTTATAATGACATGTGACCTGCTCCATCATTTTTATAATTCTGAGTTTTAAAAATTAAACTAAAGTAAGATGCAAGATTTCAGGAAACATTTAAGTGATTATATTTGTGCAAAGGCTTGGAGCAGAAACACAACAAATAATTATATCATTAGAAAGCTGAGACTTTCCTTCTTATTATGGTGCATAAGACTCAAAAAAAAACATTTTTTTTGGTCAAAGTGACTATAATGAATCAGGTCACAAATGGATAAATACATTCTAGAAATATACATATAACATACTCTTTTAAACAATTGTCTGACCGTAAATGTATAGAACAGTCGTATTTGTATATTTTCTATGCTTGTTTGGTCATCAATAGTCATCAAGTTGTGATTTTCTGCAAATAAATAAAGGCTGCATGCTGAAAATGTATTAGCATACAACAGATGTAAGATATAATATATTGCCAAAGCAAGCAAATGCTATTATTAGTAATTACCATTAGTAGTAATTAGTAACTAATAATAATTCCACCTATATAAGACAATGGATATTTAAACGCAGTAGGGAAAAGAGAATGCAATGACAACTTAGGATCATTCATCATCCAATAGTCCCTTTCTCATCTCTGACTCAAGAGCCAGATGAGTGTCAAGGACAATCCATCTGTCAAGTATTAAAGACTCTTCACAAAGACCATGAATCCAGGCATAAAACTGGAGATAATACCACGGGAAGCAGATTAAAGTGTGTTAAATGCGAGAGATTAGCTGCTTTTTCTGCACTGGGAGGCAGATTAACTGCCACCATTAACAGAACCAAACTGCTGGGTGAAAAGGATGATCCGAATTAGCCAGGTTTTGGTATTGGAAATGAGATTAAGTGAAGTGTGTGTCTTGCACTGCACATATGTAGTTGTATGTGTGTTATTGGATCCATACGTTGTGAATGTGTGTACATATGTGTGTACAGACACATCTCAAATCCTTCCATTAAGACTATTTGGGAGGAGCACAATGGTATCTTTTGGATCCCTATAAAAGAGGGATCAATCAGCACTAGTTTGAGGGAGGCTTCATCTGTTGATCACCGAAGAGAAAATAGACAGTTTTTACTTTGCAAAGCTGCAGTAATCTGCAGAAGGAAATAGCACAATTGATTTAAAGCTTTAAAACGTTACAGAGTTCTCGGCAGAGTGGTTGCCAGTTTCAAGCAAGATGAGGAAATCAGAGCCAGAGTTTCAAGAGGACTTCTACATCCCCATTCCTTTAGACACCAACAACATCTCAGCGTTCAGCCCTTACCTGGTCCCCCAGGATCACTTGGGACACCATGGCGTATTTATGGCCATGGCTGTCTTTATGTTCTTCCTTTTCGTTGCAGGAACTGCAATCAACATCCTTACCATTGTCTGCACAATTCAATTCAAGAAACTCAGATCTCATCTTAACTATATTCTTGTGAACCTTGCAGTTTCCAACCTGTTTGTCTCATTTTTCGGCTCCTCGGTAGCATTCTACTGCTTCTGGGAGAAGTACTTTATCCTCGGGCCACTAGGATGTAAAATCGAGGGCTTTACTTCAACAATTGGAGGTATTTTGCAACATGAATCAACATTAATTTGAATGCTTCTGTGCAAGCCTGTTGGAAAACCTTTCAAGTAATTCAGATAACAATGTAAATACCCTAAACTATTGTTACATGTAGTGAAAAAGAAGAGTTTCATTTGTTAAATCCACTGAATGACTGCTTGATGTTTGTCGTTTCACTTCTCTTTCTCTGTCTCTGTGTTATTGTAGGAATGGTGAGTTTGTGGTCTCTCGCTGTGGTGGCATTTGAAAGATGGCTGGTCATTTGCAAACCCCTTGGAAACTTTACCTTTAAGACCACTCATGCCATCATTGGTTGTATCCTTCCGTGGTGTATTGCATTGACAGCTGCAATTCCTCCACTGTTCGGCTGGAGCCGGTAAGTCACCAGGACCAAATATAAACATAATTGGCACTGATACTCAATTGTCTAAACTGCCTCCAGTGAACATGAAGATAATCAACACCTTGCCCCCTTTTATTTCACTCCTATGCAACTAGTCCTAGAAAGAAGTGAGGTTCTTCTAATTGTAAACGAAGAGTGTGTGAAGTTGTCTATCCCGTCAGCCTCATTGAGGTCTGTTTTACAGGTACATACCTGAAGGTTTGCAGTGCTCTTGTGGTCCTGACTGGTACACGACTGGGAACAAGTACAACAATGAGTCCTACGTCATGTTCTTGTTCTGCTTTTGCTTTGCGGTTCCCTTCAGCACCATTGTGTTCTGTTATGGTCAGCTACTTATCACACTCAAATCAGTGAGTACAATTTACCATGCTCAAACTGCCTCAGAATGATTTATTTTCACACAAGTTCGGGGAAAAATGTTTAAGTGAGGAAGAGGTATTTTATGTGACAATTTGGTGGTGTAATTCTAACTCTTACATGTATAACCGGTCCTGCTCGACTCGCTCTGCACGGGACTGAAACCGGCATCTCCGGAATGGGAGAAGGGTGTGCTAACGAGGAGGCTAAAGACTGCAGCCTTTAGCGTCAGTCACTAGTGGGCCTCTTGAGGACAGGGGAGTGAGGTTTACACACTGCACAGCTACCTGTTGTATCAGCTGGCTAATGTTACACTCACCTCCCTAAACCTCAATCCCATCCGGGTCAAGGCACCACTGAAAACCCCTCCTGCTTCACTTGCTCCGAGCGGGATACAAACTGGCATGGAGGCGAGCACGCCAATGAGAATGCTAAAGGCTACAGCCCCTAGTGTCAGTCGCTGGGGTGCCTCTTGAGGCCAGGGGAGTGAGATTTACATACTGCACAGCTACCTACCAGATGGCTACTGTTACACATGCTGTTACTCAACTGATAAAATCCCAGCTATTTATTGTACATTTGTCAAATGAATATTACAGGTTAAATACAAGTAACGCTCAACTGGCATACTATTGATTACCACAAAAAAAAAATTCAACTCATCCCTCCCTTACTTTAAAAAAAACCTAAAATCTGGGTTCTAGTGAGGCACTTACAATGGAAGTGATTGCGGCCATATTTCTGTGTAAAAATTATTTTAGAGTAATAAAATCACTTTCTAACCTTTTCTGTATAAAGTTATAGCCAATTGTGTACTGTCAACAAACCCTACAATTCTAAAATGACTGTAAAAAAATTATGATTTAAACAACTTTACAGCTCAAATAATACCCAATTTCTAACAGAATAGAATTAATGTAAGTGATTTTATAAAATTATAAGCATCATTGACCCCATTTACTTCCATTGTAAGTGCCTCACTGAAACCCAGATTTTAGCTTTTTTTAAAACTAAGGGAGGGACGAGTCAAGTTTTTTTTGTGGTAATCAATATTATGCCACAGATGCTGTCGATTGAGCTTAACTTGCATTTACAATTTTAGTTTGATAACATCGCTTCTTTGTGTAAAGTTCTATCCAATTTTACAACTTGGAACTGTTGCCATAATGCCGTAACGCCGTAAATGTTACGATTTAAACCGATTTTAGTCATTACCATGATGATGTAATGTCAACAAACCCTAAAATGACTATAATCAGACAATTTACACAACTTTACAGCTCAAATAATACACAAGTTTTAACAGAATAATTAAAATAAGTGATTTTATAAAATTCTAAGCTTCACATTTGTGTAAAAATTGGCCCCATTTACTTCCATTGTAAGTGCCTCATTGTAACTTTTTTTTTTTAAGAAAACGTGTTTTTAATGAATTATTTAGTTATTTTACATTACAATTTTTACTGGTAATCAACATTATCCCACAAATGCTGTCTAATGAGCTTAATTTGCATTGATCAGAATATTATGAAAATGCCTTTTAAATGCCTTGGGATATACATTTAGGTATTGCCAGGAAACATTGTGATTTCCAGGCTTGGAAAAATCATGGAAATTAACAACATAGGCTCATGGCAAAAACGTAAGTTATGGCTCGTTCAAAAAGGTAGGCTAAGATGATTTGTAGATCAACTAATAAACAAACATAATTTCAAATCAATACAAAAGACCTAATTCACAGAAGCACCATCTTGAATTTTTGACAGGAAGGAACACAAGACTGTGAGGAATAGACTTACAGTCTCTTCAATGGCATGCACTGTATAAAGCTATAAAGCTAAGTCACATCTAATTTTCCACAACTCATGTTTTTTGTCTACTGAAATGTCTTGGAAAGATATTTTTCAATGTTTGAGAAAACAACCCACAAAAAACTGTACAACCCATTGAAGAGAAGTCTATTCCTCACACCCTCGTTGTCAATCCAGCATAAAATCAAGGATGGCGCTACTGTGAATAAGGTCTATAAAGACATACAATTTTAGCTAGCATCCTGTCCAACACTTTATTATAACAAAGGAAATGTCTGTGAACAAATTGTATTACTCACTGCATATATTTATGCAAGACAAATGAACGATGTCTGTCAGTAACCTTGTTTTGAGCAAGGGGTTAGACCTGGTTTATGTTTGGTTAAGGGAATAAACCAGGAATTATAGTTATAAAATCGTTCTTTGGTTCATTTATTATTCTCTGTGTGAGTAAAACTAGTAAGAGTTTACCATCTCATATTATTATTATGACTCGTCATGAGGCCGAAAGTAATCATATCTTAAAAAGTCTAGAGTATTCAACCTACTTTTTCTAGTTACGCTCAGCTAACCAACTAGTTGTTAGAAAATGTAATAAATTTTTTTTTATGATATTTTCCAATAATCACTCAAATTACTCAAAATGTGTGGGAACACTGCATAGTGCTGCCATGCTCACTTAATATCCATTGTGTGTCCACTAGGCGGCCAAAGCTCAAGCAGATTCGGCTTCGACCCAGAAGGCCGAAAGGGAGGTGACAAAGATGGTGGTGGTGATGGTATTTGGCTTCTTATTATGCTGGGGACCATATGCAAGCTTTGCTCAGTGGATGATTTGGCATCGTGGTGAAACATTTGACCTGAGACTAGCAACCATCCCATCCTGCCTTTGCAAAGCCTCTACAGTGTACAACCCTGTTATCTATGTCATGATGAACAAACAGGTAGAACGAGTTTGCTGACGCTTGTCCCTACCAAATGCCATGTTTATACTAACAACAAAAATCTAAATCATTCCTTTGAATAATATGTACTGTTCTTTTTCTCTCCTCTATTTAAACTCAGTTCCGCTCTTGTATGATGAAGATGGTCTGTGGCAAGAATATTGAGGAAGATGAGTCCTCTGCTTCATCTCAAGTCACCCAGGTCTCCTCTGTTGCACCAGAGAAATAAACTCATTCTTGATGTGACCTCATAACCACTCTGGCAGTGAAAATTATTTTTACAACAACTGTAAATAATAAACATTGGCCAAATAGGAATTTTTTGCTTATAATATCAAAAAAAATGTTAACTTGGACTTGGCTTGCATATACATGTAGAATGTGTTGACGTTGTTATTATTATTATTATTATTATTATTATTATTAAAAATGTACAATAAATGCAAAGAAAGACAGATTGTGTTGTTATATTTATATTTATGTTGAAGACATAAATGATTTATATGACATATGTTATGTTAGTCTTAATTTGTCCAGTGTCAAACAGATCACTATGATGTAGTGAGCACACAATTTTACAACAAACAACACATAAAAAACAAGGAAGTATCTCATATTTCAGATTGTAATCAAGTCTGTAGTTTTTCCACATCAACAGGCAACACATCCAGGAATGGTCTGGAAAGTGAAGAAAATAAATATTTAATTGCATTGTTTGTCTGCATAAATAAAAATGGAATAATTGCAGTGGTTTTCAGTGAAAAACAAAGGTCACAAATGCTCACATGAATGATTTTAGTATGCATGCTTACCTTAACTTCTTTTACTTCACCAAACCAAAGAGAAAAGAGAAACAGGAAACAAGAATGAATACAAAGTTAGTTTTCATCATTTACAAACCATGCATAACACAATAATATCATGAACAAGATAAACCCAGTCTAGAAATGAGAAAGTCTAGAAATTAAACCACAAATGATGTTAGAGAAACAAGGAGCAGGGAAAGCAAACTGTTGCTCGTGTTAAATTAACATCAGTTATATGGATTAATTCCGTTCAAATTGTAAAAATCGTAAAATAAACATTTAATTCAAAATACCGTGAATATAGCAGTTGTCCAATGGCAGGTCATGCAAGACCAAACTTGAGCTACTATCTTGAGTTGCGTTGAAAATTCAGGTGTATATCTGAGTTCTGCTAGTAGTGAACTTTTGCCAATCACGAATAGTTCAGAACTAGCGGAATTCCAGACATACGACTGACTGAGTGCTGCACCATGATATAGCTGAAAACATTCACTGAAAAACATCCTTTTCAACTACATCTTTGAATATGAATGTGATCTACACTGTGATGGCAACAACAAAAATCACAAAAGAAACCCTTGATTCTCCATCCCATCAAATAGACATTATCCCAACAATCAGATATTAGTTTCAATTTTAGTTTAGAAGATGACATAAAAAATCCCAATGAACAAATACCCATAAAAATATCAATATTAGCACCATTTTCCTCTGGGTTTCGTATTTCTGTCCCTAAACAAATTAATCATCACATCCTTGGTTTTCATTTACAAAGACCATAGCATTATATCTGGATTAAAAGGAAACATCTGAATAAATAAATAAAAGAAAAAGTTTACAGACTGCTGTTGCTCTTCATGTCAGCTCCATCGTCACCCTGGTTTGGTCTCTTCATGTCCTAGTGTTCACTTCCTCCTCCTGCTCTACTTTGTTACGATAGATAGAGAAGCTGATGGCTGGAAAAAAAACATCTATCGTCAGAAACAGAGAGATTTTCAGATAAACCCTGCTTTCCCTAAATTGAACCATCAATCCATTGGGATTAAGAAGGTTTGGGCTGCATCCTTGTCAATACTAATTAGGATCTTGTGTGTAGGGTACCTAGGTACCCCAGTTGTCCCAATAAGCTGATTTGGACTCAGACTGTAACCTACATGTCTGTCTTATAGTTACCCCCTACATAATGGCCATTTGAAGAAAACTGTGTCACATTTGTTTTAAACATGAGTGAATGTGAATGATAGACAAAGAAAGATAGAGTTGGGTGTGAAATTAATGGCACAGTGTTTACAGTGACATCAATTTGATAAAAATAAATAAATAAATAAATAAATAAAAATCTAAAAAGAAAGAAAACTGCCTACAGTCTAAAACAGATTCCTTAAAAGTAATTTAAAGATATCAATAGTTGAATTTAAAACCATATACACTTAAAAACCCTTTTAAGATTAAATGGTCCTTTGTGTTGGAATAGAATAGAATAGAATAGAATCAAAGCACATGGAAATTACGTGTAGGTATGAAAATAATTGAATCGTTAATGCAGCATGCAAAATACACGGGACAGCGTTTGAATGTGCAATGGTCTAAACAATACCATGTACAATATACAATACAAATGTACAAACTACTTTACTCCTACACTAGAATGTTGTTCTCTATTAAACCAAAAAGCAGGGTTAATTGAGCACCAAAATGATTTCTGCCAAAGAATAGAGTGCAATTTAGTATTATCTTATGCATGGTTAATACAAGTGTGCTCGAGACTGTACTGGATGCTTTAGCCAAAAGAGGTCTTAGACCTAAACTTTAAAGGTTGCAGAAAGCATCAAAGGGCCCATGTCACCTTATAATCACTGCATGGTAGATTGTGCCAAATGTCATGGCACAATGTTTTGGTTTACCTGTCATGGCTTCAACAATCCTAGGAAGCAACAGTAGCTTAAGCCTAATGAAATGAGTCTTTGTTCCATTCTCTATGCCAGTTTTGACCTCAACAGTTCTCTACTCTGCCAAGATATCCTCTTTTTACCCCAGCCAGGGAATCCTTTTTTTGAGTATAAAAGCACTTTGACAAGAGTCTGAAGTCTGTCGGTGTGAGTCGGCCAGAGATAGCAGATAGTAGAAACACTAGAAGCCCAAACTTTATCAGCGACTAATAACTACAAGAGTTTGGGCTAACGACAATCTACACAAAATGGCAGAACAATGGGGAGAAGGGATGTTCGCTGCAAGGCGAAAAGGGGACGAAACAACAAGGGAATCAATCTTCACATACACCAACTCCAATAACACCAGGGGTGAGTCTTTAAATGACAATCGCAGTATTATTTCCACACACTAGAAGGAAATATGGTTAGACATACGTAGGCAGACTTCATGCATTAGATATGTTGACCTTGACGAAAACATTAAGTTCAGTCATGACAGCTGTGAAAAGGACTATATGGAAGCAATCTATTCTGTTGTGAACAATTTGTGGCCCTTAAACCCATCAATCATTGCAAAGCAATGGGGCAGGCATTGGTAAATTTACCTTAAAGCTTTCTGTGCATTTCGACACATGCAACAATTGGTAAGAAATTCATAAAAGCAAGAGTTTTCTGGGACTACTATGTGAGTTCACACACCCAAACAAGATCACAACTGTATTGCTTTGCATTTCTCATTTCCAGATCCCTTTGAAGGACCCAACTATCACATTGCCCCTCGATGGGTCTACAATCTCTCAACAGTGTGGATGTGCTTTGTGGTCGTCGCCTCAGTCTTCACCAATGGCCTGGTGCTGGTGGCCACAGCCAAATTCAAGAAGCTCCGCCACCCTCTCAACTGGATCTTGGTCAACCTCGCTGTTGCCGATATTGCAGAGACTCTTTTGGCCAGCACCATCAGTGTCATCAACCAGATCTTTGGTTACTTTATCCTTGGACACCCAATGTGTGTTTTTGAGGGCTACACTGTCTCTGTATGTGGTAAGTTAATTTAAGCTCCGAGCCATCATCATTGACATTGGCAAGTCAATAACAACAGCAGATAATTCATTTGGACCAATGGTTTTAGAATTTTGGAAATCTGTTTTTTTTTTTATTTGTCTTATTGGCTTTAAATGACATCAAACAACACAATCAACAGGTATTGCTGGTCTGTGGTCTTTGACTGTCATCTCATGGGAGAGATGGGTGGTCGTCTGCAAACCTTTTGGAAATGTCAAGTTCGATGCTAAATGGGCAAGCGGTGGCATCATCTTCTCCTGGGTTTGGTCTGCTATTTGGTGTGCACCTCCCATCTTTGGCTGGAGCAGGTAAAAGCGCCATACTAACCTTGATTCCTACAATAAGGACACTTTACTGCTGTTTTATAAAAGTAATAGTTCACCAAAAAAAATGTAATTCATGATTTACTCATCCTCATGTCAGTCCAAACCCGTATGACTTTCTTCTCCAGAACACCAAAGAAAATAATAAATCTTCCAATGACTAAATTCAATACAATGGCAGTGCATGGCATAGGCAGACTGGCTATAGGGAGAACCGGGACCTCTCCTGGGGCCAGAATGGGGCCGAACGGGCAGCAATATGCTGAAACAGACCGCCGTATTATGTCAAATGGGAAATGGGCCGCGACTGGCTGAAGAGGGCCACAAAACGGTGCCGCAATATGCAGAAAAGGCCTGTATTATATTGTTTCCAGATTGGCCCCATTCACTTCCATTCCAGAATTTTGCTTTTTTTTTTTTTAAGAAAAAGCGGTTCAAGTCAAAATAATTTTTTGTGGTAATTATTATTATGGCACAAATGCTGGTGATTGTGCTGAACTTGTTTTGAACCTGGAATATTAATTTAAAGGTTTAAGTTGATTTGAGGATAAACAAAGTATTTGTACGCCTTCAGAAGATTTGGTATATGACGCATGGCACTTTTGAGTGCTTTATAAATCATTAAAGTGAGTTATCATGTACAGCCTTCGTGTGGATTCAGCAAATGGGACATTTCCTTTCGTGTTCCACTGAAGAAACAATAGTCCTATGGGTTTAGAACAACTTGAGCGTGAGTAAATAATGACAGAATATTAATTTTCAAACTATTTTAAATAATTGTAAGCTAATCCATTATTTTCTCATAGGTACTGGCCTCACGGTCTGAAGACCTCCTGTGGCCCTGATGTCTTCAGTGGAAATGAGGACCCTGGTGTCCAATCTTTCATGATTGTGCTGATGATCACCTGCTGCATCATCCCTCTGGCCATTATAATTCTCTGCTACATTGCTGTGTGGCTGGCAATCCGTGCTGTAAGTTGTTTCATGCATCCTGCAAGCACTTCATTCCATTAGATTCTCACGGTTGGCATTAAGGCACTAAGCACCCGCATTGCCTTATGCTCCAACAGGTTGCCCAGCAGCAGAAAGATTCTGAGTCTACACAGAAGGCTGAGAAGGAAGTGTCCAGAATGGTGGTTGTCATGATCCTGGCCTACTGTGTTTGTTGGGGTCCTTACACATTTTTTGTCTGCTTCGCATCGGCAAACCCAGGCTATGCCTTCCACCCACTGGCAGCAGCTCTTCCTGCCTATTTCGCCAAGAGCGCCACCATCTACAACCCCGTCATCTATGTCTTCATGAACCGACAGGTATGTCTGTGCTGTTTAACCTTGTGCACATTGAGAAATCGTCACATCGGGAAAATACTGAAACTGAAACTTTCTTTCGCAGTTCCGTGTATGCATCATGCAGCTCTTTGGAAAGAAGGTGGATGATGGTTCTGAGGTGTCCACATCCAAAACAGAAGTCTCCTCTGTGGCACCAGCATAAGCGGTGCAAAAAATCTAAGAGCAAGGATCCGGAGCCAGATTATAATGGAAAAAAAGATGAAAATGGGACTTTTTATATTCCTTGTTTGCCCTCACCATTACTTGACAACTCTGCATCCAGTTATTTCCCCCAGAGAGATGGAAAATACCTTTTTGGATGGCAATGTGTGTTAAAGCATCACTTTCTCAAGTTCCAAAGGAACGACTTGTTACTGAAATGTTACAGTTTTTATGGTATTACATTTTTACACAATCATGTGTCCATGGTATGCCATCCACTAGCTATTCAGAAAGGTGTATGCCTATACATAGCACTGCTTTGGGGGGAAGTGGCACTCAGCATGGGATAACTAAAAACAGTGAAAACTAAACACAATGTTTTGGCTTAATGTTCAATGGTGATGTAATAATGACTCTGTAACTTTAATTTTGTAGCCATCTTGCAAGAAAACAAAAATGATAAAAAAAAGTTTGATAGATAGATGCCTGCCTATGTAAAGCATGTAATACAGTTCTATTTTGTTTTTTTCTTTGATGACAATAAAAAAAAGCATTATAATAAGGACAGTTTTCTCTTCTGAATGACATTTTCCTTGTAGGTCTCAATATGGCAAGAATTAAAGTAGTCAAGGTATTATCTCCTTTCTCAACGCAAAACAATTCCTTTTTGTAATCAGAATATTGTCTTGTTTTCCTTTAAAAATACCTAAATATCCTTAAAACAAGATCAATTTACTTGAGAAGCAAAATTTTGCAGGATATTAACAACCGTTTTGGAGTATATATCTTTAATTAGTTTATTTTTTAACATACAGTATATCTAAAAAAGAATTGTGAGGTTAACTTAAAACAAGAACAAAGATCTGAAAACATGTGTTATCACTTAACACAATTTTGCTTTGCAAGTACATTTATCTTGTTTTTAAAATGTTTTCACTGAAAAACAAGATAAAGTACTGATTAAGAAAACACTTTTTGCAGTAAAAGTGTCCCAACATTCACTTTTACACACTTACGTTTACGTTTAAGTTTTATGTTGATTTTTCATTAAATCCCTTCAACATCCATGACATTAATGGAAAATAACTCCCATTTCATTAAGTTTAATTATGCTAGGCATGATTTAAAGCTTGAAATGTCACCTACAAGTAAGACGAGCAAGTCAATTGCAATTTCTCCATTTAAGCCTGAAGAGGATAAGTAATTTCCACTGGAACTTGACACTAAAAGCACTTCTTATCTAAGGAAGATTAACCTCAAAATGAGACCTTACCTTTTGACTCCAAGTGTCTGTGTGCCATTGTGCACCTGCGCACTATTCATGCACATTCATCCCATATGTCTATGTGAATGTGTGAGGTCAGAAACAGTTTTAAGACCCATAATTTGCATGCAGATTTGGGGGGACTACAATGAGATATCCGTACCTCCGGCTAGCCTTTATTTGTTCCACGTCATTTAGTTACAGTGTTAATATTTGGGAATATGAGCTGGTATAAAATGTGTCTTACACTGTCTGGTAGTTTGGCTGCAATCTGAACCACAAACGGAGAATGCAGAGACAAAGCAGGGGTCACCAACTCAGGAGAAGGAGCGTCTAGTATCAGATTAGTATTAGAAGGTTGACGGTTCGATCCCCACAGCCACCACCATTGTGTCCTTGAGCAAGGCACTTAACTCCAGGTTGCTCCGGGGGGATTGTCCCTGTAATAAGTGCACTGAAAGTCGCTTTGGTTAAATGTGTCTGCCAAATGCATAAATGTAAATGTAGATACAACCAAGAACCATTGGCAAATGAGAATGGGTGACAAGTAATTTGAAAATAATTGCATATCAGTGTGCTCATATTAGGGTCACTTTGTGCTCTCTGAGGTTTACGCAATGGCAGAGGAGTGGGGAAATGCAGGATTTGCTGCCAGACGATGAGAAGACACAACAAGAGAGGAGGTTTTTACCTACACCAACAGCAATAACACAAAGTGTAAGAAAAATTTCCAGATCCCTTTGAAGGACCCAACTATCACATTGCCCCTCCATGGGTCTACAATCTCTCAACAGTGTGGATGTGCTTTGTGGTTATTGCCTCAGTCTTCACCAATGGCCTGGTGCTGGTGGCCACAGCCAAATTCAAGAAGCTCCGCCACCCTCTCAACTGGATCTTGGTCAACCTCGCTATAACCTCTTTTGGGAAGCACCATCAGTGTCATCAACCAGATCTTCAGCTACTTTATCGTCAGACACCCAATGTGTATTTTTGAGGGCTACACTGTCTCTGTATGTGGTAAGTAACTTTATGCCCAGAGCCATCATCATTGATCAAAGCTCAAGATTATTATTTAATTCTAATTTCTCGTTGCAGATGTTCATCTCATTTGTTGGCATATGTAATTTCAACAGGCATTGCTGCCATTTGGTCTTTGATTGTCATCTCATGGGAGCGATGAGTGTTCGTCTGCAAACCATTTGGAAATGTCCAGTTCGATGGTAAATGGGCATCTGCTGGCATTATATTCTCCTGGATTTTGGCTGCTTGCTGGTGTGCACCTCCCATTTTAGGAGCCGGTAAGGATTGAAATATTGTTGTATTACATTAAAGTTTTAAATCATAGGTTATTTGATTCCTTCAGATAAAAATGAAACCAAATTGTAAAACAGTTCACGCTCACGGGCAAGGAAGAGGCGAGAAACCGGCTTAACGTATAAATTATAGTTTTAATGGAAAACTCAAAAGACAAACACATAGGACAACGGGCATGTCTGTGAACGATCTCTCTCTCACGTACGTCCTCCGCAGTCGGCCTTTAACCCTCTCGGAGGCTTGATTAGCCTAATACGGGACCGGGCATGTTGAGTCAGGAACCGGCCCCGCCCTCCACCGTGCCACATTCCTCCCTCGTTCTTTCAGGCTGGGGACCCCCTGCCTGACGTACATCCCCGGGGTGGTCTCCCGCGCGGTCTGCCGGCGGGTCATCCCCATCAACCTGGATGAGGGATGGGGCAAGGGGAGGGAAACAACAATAATTTAAAATGTGGAGGGGGGTCCTTCCTGCACTGAGCAGTACCTCCCCTCCCACATACACCATAATTTAAAAAAGAGGGAAAAGGCCAACGCAGAGCGGCAGTGAGAGAGAGGAGAGAGAGATAAAAAAAAAAAACGTACTCGCCGGTTCTCCGATACGCCGTAGCTTGTTCCTCGGCCACTCATCCACCCTCTAACGGACGACATCCACACCTCTCCAGGCGGATCCGAGGCAGTCCTCCAGCCCCTGGCAGATGGAACGCCCTGCGCGTTCTCGTGGAGCTGAAGGGGACTCCCCCGCCCCTGGCAGCGGTTCTCCCGCTCCAGGCGGTCGGTCGCGATCCCCTCCCCGCTTGCGGAATGCGGTCTTCCCTCGACCCCTCCACGTTTCAGCGTCTGGTAGGAGCATCCTCCACCCCTGGCAGCGGCCCTGACCACTCCAGGCGGTCGGCTTGAGCCCCTTCTCCCCTCGTGGTCGGCGACCGTTCCTCTGCGTCCAGGCGGCTGGGCTCCTCGTCCCCCGGCAGATGGCCGTGGCTGCTTCGTTGGGGTAGTGGAGAGAACTCCACTATGGCGTATCCCTCTTCCTTCCCGGGCTTTCAACACCAATGTAAAGAAGTTCTCCGATACGGGCACATAAGACGACGGACATGTCCGTGAACAGTCTCTCTCTCCCGCACGTCCTCCACGATCGGCCTTTAACACTCTCGGAGGCTTGATTAGCCTAATGTGGGACCGGGCGTGTTGAGTCTCGACCTGGCCCCGCCCTCCACCTTGCCACACTCATTTACATAGACAATGTTGTAGCGGTCTGCAAAATGGGACCTAAACCATGCTAATGCATGTCCACAAATGCCAATATAATTATCTAGCCTATTCAAGAGAATGTCGTGATCTATGGTGTCGAATGCAGCACTAAGATCTAAAAGCACTAGAAGAGAAATGCAGCCATGATCAGATGATAAGTCATTTGTAACTCTTATAAGTGCAGTCTCTGTACTGTGAATAAAATTTTTAATATATACTATTTATCTGTAGAAATGAACACAGTTGGGAGAATACTACTTTTGTAATAAGCGATTTGATAAATGCCACTTTTAAGTTTCTCGGGGCATGCCCTAAGAATAGTGAGGAGTTAATAATATTAATAAGAGGTTCCGAGATTACAGGGAATACATCTTTTAAGAGCTTAGTTGGTATTGGATCTCACAAACATGTTGTGGCTTTTGATGTTTCTATAACTTTTGTTAGCTCTTCATGACATATGACAACAAAGGATTGAAGTTGCAGGTGAGGAAAATTGTTAGACACTGTTTTCTGAGGTGCTATGACAGATGATTTTATAATTTCAATTTTATTTCTGATTATTTCAATTTTTTCAGTAAAGAAATTCATGAAGTCATTACTCTTGAGCTGCGATGGAATATTTGGTTCAGTTGAGGCTTTTTTCTTATCCAGTTTAGCCACAGTAATGAATAAACACCTAGCATTGTTGTGGTTATTTTATAGTTTGCTAAAATCTGCTGACCTGGCAGCTTTTAGTGCCTGTCTGTAGCTACAGACACTATCCTTAAATGCACCACGAAATACTTCTAATTTTGTATTTTTCCACATGCGCTCCATTTTCTGCTGCTCTCTTGAGAGCATGAGTGTGATCATTGTACCATGGTGCAGGGCTTATTTCTTTAATTTTCTTTAATCGAAGGGGGGGGGGCGATACTATCAAGAGTGCTAGAGAAGACTGCATTTATATTTTATATTTCATCAAGTTCTTCTAGACTTTGTGGCTTACTGAGTGTATGAGATAGATCTGGAAGATTATTAGTGAAGCTAACTTCAGTGGTCGAAAGAATAGTTCTACCTCAATGTTAGTGTGGTGTAGATTGAGTAACATTAGCAGATCGCAGCATACAAGAGATGAGGTAATGATCCGAGATGTCATTGCTTTGTGGCAGAATTTCTTTCAACTCCATATAACAGAGTTAAATCTAGAGTATGATTATGGCGATGAGTTGATCCTGTTACATTTTGTCTGATTCCAAGAGAGTTGAGAATATTGATAAATGCCAATCCCAATGCGTAATTTTCATTATCTATGTGAATGTTGAAGTCACCAACAATTAAAGATCTATTCACAGTAACTTCAAGGTCTGATAAAAAATTAGCAAATTCACCAAGAAAATCAGAATAAGGACCGGGTGATCTATGTACCTTAGCAAGGGTAAAAGATGACAGAGTTTTTTATTTATATCTGATGGTGTCACATTAAGCATTATTTGTTCAAAAGGCTAAAATTGATATCCTGTCCTCTGAGTTACACCAAAAACGTCGCTGTAAACACCTCCTCCTCGACCCTTCAGATGAGACAATAACCTGGGGGAGTAGATTTAGAAGTCAGTGTTGTTCATGTTTCTGTTCTGGACGGTCCTGTACCCAGCTTGTCCACCCCAGCCCAGCTTCAGTGGGCTCCAAGTCTGGATTGTGTTTTCCCCCAACGGGGTAGTTTTTGTTTGGTTTTGTTTATTTTTTAATAAATAAATCCTTTTGTTTTATCACTCTGCATTTGGGTCCTGCAATTGACAGAAATTGACATTTAATGTTTACTTCCGCCTTGTTTTGCAGTTTCATGTATGCATCCTAAAGCTCTTTGGAAAGAAAGTTGCTGATTACTCTGAGGTGTCCACATCCAAAACAGAAGTGTCTTCTGTGGCTCCTGCTTAAACCACTGCTTGTCAATTATATCACCTATTGAAAAAAAGGACAGAGAAAGGATTTCAGAAAACTGGACATACAGACTTCAAGTTGTAATAGTTTGTAAAGTGTACATATTTATCTGAAAAATCCTCTGGGGGAAAAAAGAAGCTTTTTACTTTCCTGGGAAATGTTCTACAACAAATGGAACATTTGGCAAGACCTGAAGAGACTTATTTTTGCAATCCTTATCTCGTGTGCAAGTCTCACCAATGTTTTTCCTAAAATAACATTGTGGGAGGGCGGAGGGCGGGCCCGGGTTGTGATTATACCTGGTCCCGTATCAGGCTAATCAAGCCTCCGAGAGGGATAAAGGCCGATGGCAGATGGTGGTGTGATGAGAGAGAGATCATTTACGGACATGTCCGTCATGTGTGTGTTTTGTCTTTTGTTTAGGTTTGCCATAAAACTATTATTTACATTGTCAAGCCGGTTCTCGCCTCCTCCTTTCCATTGAACTATGTTACACTGGTGCCGAAGCCCGGAAAGGAGGAGGGATGCCCGTCGCGGAGTCCTCGACACTGCCATCCACCCACTGGAGCGCCGCAGCCATCCACCGGGGGAGGGAGTAGACCGACCGCCTGTACGCTGTGAACGGCCGCCGTCCGCGAGGCGAGTGGGGACTGGACTCCTTGACCGCCTGGAGCAATGGAGCCGCTGCCAGGGGCGGAGGAGAGCCCTGCCATCCCGCAGAAATGCGGAGGGGTCGAAGGAAGACCGCCGTCCGCGAGAGGAGGAGGGAAGTGTCTCCCCGACCGCCTGGTGCGGTAGGGCCGCTGCCAGGGGCGGAGGAGTGTCTCCACGAGATGCCGAGAACGTGGAGGAGCGTTCTGACCGCTGGGGGTCGTGAGTCTGACTCCGGTCCACCCCGGTTAGAAGCGGCTGCCGTCTGCCTGAGAGGGTGTTGAAGTGATCGAGTACCATGCGACGGTGTATCAGAGAACTGGAGAGTAGGGCTTTTCTTTCATCTCTCTCTCCTCTCTCTCTCTCTCACTGCCACTCTGCGTTGGCCTTTTCCATCTCGTTTAAATTTTACAGTGTTTTTTTGGGGGGGTGCTACACTGTTACAGGAAGCAACCCCCTCCATTTTAATTATTTCTGTTTCCCTCCCCTTGTCCCCTCCCTCGTCCAGGTAGACGGGGATGACCGGGCTTAAAAAAAAATGTTTTTTTATCTTACACTGTATCGATGTTTTCTGAAGAAAATAAAATATGCAGCATAATCTTATATTGTAATCTAGCTTTGCTTTAACAATTATATTTGAGGAAAGAAAGTCATACACTTCTGGGATGGTATGCGGGTGAATAAATAACAATTTTTATTTTTGGGTGAACTACACCTTTTACAGTTTGTTTTTAACTGTTTTATTTTCCCACTATTTTCTGTTAATTACTAAAAGAGATTGTGTTATCAAATTGCTCATAGATACACTGCTGAAATTCTTTGGAGCAATTTCCAGAGATTTTAACAGGCTGTCATTGCTTTTTTAGTTTTAAATGATAACTGCAACTAAAAAGTTGAGCATATTCACTATAATGTAATAAAACATTAGTTTCAGGGGTCTTGTTAAAGATTGTTTCCGAGAAGCCAAGTAACATCTTGTAAGCTGACGTAAGCTCTCTATTCCACATCAAGTGGATAGAGGATTTCACCTAGGCTGGCCAGTAAAGTAACAACTTTTATTAAGAAGCTTATATCACCAAGCTCATTAGGTTAAAACATTGTTGATGGTATTTGTGCATGTGTAAGTGCATTAGTGAGGGTGTAAAACGGCTTCTGTGATCAGATTCTGGATTCTGGCCTGGACTTTTAGGTTGCACAATCTAGTTTGGTGATCCCCCGCTCTAAAACCCTTTTGGGCATGAACAACGTATACCCTACCATCAAGTCATAATCCGTCCCTGTGTGTAAGTATGTGTGTGTATTCAGGGCCATTTCCAGGGCCGTTTCCAATTTGCTGTGTGGGGCCCCTTGGTGGCTCGGGGGCCCTAAGCGATAACTTATACCACTTATAGCAAGAAATGGCCCTGTGTGTGGGTGTGTGTGCATGGGGTTTATTCAATATTTATATTATTCAAACTGCAACTGAATATTTTTAGGAAAAGGATGCATTCATCTTACCTATTTCTCACCCTATTATTTTTAAATCTACCTGAGCCCGGGATTTGACTGTTGGAGGGGAAAGATTTGGCTGTGTTAGCTGAGCTTCGCAAGCACATCCAACATCATGTTATTTTATATAGGTCTGCCAGAACAATTTATTTTCTTGACACGTTCTCAACATTTCTGTTATGTCTGTGAATTAGTCTCAGAGTGTTTTGAGAGGGCCATTGTGTCTTTTTGCACCGTCCACGGCCTTGTTTTATACCTCCAGAACAGTTGCTACAGTTTTTGTGTAAGACTTTTATTTTGAAAAATTGGATGCTAGCTTCATACTAGCACTTTACGCCACTCCCACGTGTAGTTCTGACTGTTTCACAGGTTGATTATTGTAAAGTTCTGCCGACATAATTGCCAGTCTTATTTAACTGCTTTTGCACTTTTACAATATATATATATATATATATATATATATATATATATATATATATATATATATATATATATATATATATATATATATATTGTTCTATTTGAAGACTGCTACATACTTTATAATTCTGCTTTTTATTTATTTAACTATCTATCTGTATTTTTTTTAAATTATTATTATTATGTTTTATGTGTGCTCTGTTTTATGCAACTTAAAAAAATGCTTTGATGGCTCTTTTTTTTGTAGTGTAGTCACTTATGTTGGCTGTCATCTCTGTTTATCCTCTCCAAAGGCCAAGGATTGGCAGCAATCTCAAGCAGGGAGGAAGGATCCTAATTGCCTAATGTACGCAGCTTCTTGGAACACAGTCAGACACAGAGACAAGCTGAAGTGTAAGATATTATATATATTTTTTTTGCATATTTGAGAGTAACATCATATTTTACTACATGTCTAATCTTTGAATGGTTGCATGCATTACGAGTCAATAGTCTGAACATAATCTAGTCCAACTCATACATTAAAAAAATTATGTTTTTTTTCTGGTAAGTCTCTGTGTTCATGCTGATTTGAGATTTGTCAACACAACTATTATACATGTTTTCAAGATGGAGCGGGTTCTGAACAGGTTCCAGAAAGACAACAGCTTCGTCATTCCTTTTTTACTAATGACAAAGCAGTGACCTTGCATCACGCTCTAAAAGAAGAATTAGAATTAATTATTTTATTAAAAGTATTTCAAACATTCATTCACTAAAAACATGACAGACATACACTGAAACCCCTCATAACGATCATCTTGCGCACTCTTGTGTGTAGTAGATGAAAGAGCAGAGCATGCATTTACTCCACAGTGTGCAGCACATACAGAATATATATTGGTTAAATTAAAATGCAGTCTTTCGGAGTTAAATAATCACACTTGGCCATTTAGAGATTTGCTTTTCCAGAGGTGTGAAGCTGTCCTAAAAAACATACAAACCAAAAAGGGCTTCACTCGGTTTTCTGCCAAAATAAAAGCTCCATTTAATTGGGAGAAAAAAACACAACAGAAATATATCACTAATGTGTAGTTATGTAATATTCACTTGAATAATAAATATAATACATAAATAATAATTTTATTATATTTATGCAATATTTCCGATCTGTAATTCTCTTTGTACAGCACTTAATTTGACAAAAATAACACAATAACTGAAATAACTGAGGATCTGTATAAAAGTATTATGTATGATTAAAAAATGTATGCATTGTTATGTTGAAAATTAATTGTGCTATTTCCATCAGATTAAATTAATGAATTTTATTGTTCAGACCCCCTTTTGATGATAAAATGTAATTAAACTGTCAAATCTGAAATTCTGAAAATAAATTGTGTGTGTGTGTGTGTGGGGGGGGGGGGGGGGGGGGGGGGTAAAATGTTTTTTTTTTTTTTATCATTTTATGCAGCTAAAATGACAATTTTGTTGTCTTTTGAGGAACAGTTGCTGAAACACAACAAACATGCTATCCTCAAATCATCAGTTTCCCAGTGCTGTATTTTAAATAATGGCAACAAAACCGGTATCGGTATCAACGAGTCCCGAGAAGGAAGTATCTGTACCAACAAATAGTATTGGGACATCCCCAACTAATTACATAGTATGCAAACTGGCAACAGACACTTGTTTTTTGGAATCATATTGCACACTTGAATGTTTCAGGTTTTCTAAATGTGGGGAAAAGCAGTTTAATTAACAACTTGAAGCGTGTTCGCGCTTGTAACGTCGGAGCAACACCTGGAGTTAAACTTTAGATTGCCCTGGTATTGTCATGGCAACATCAACCAGCGATGCTGCCATGATTCTTCGTAATTGTGTCAAGATCGAACAGCTAGTAGTCCCAATTCCACCTGTTGAAGCCATCTTGAGGCGCTGCAATAAAAGACAGGTAGCAAGCAACTAATATTGCAAGAATGAAATTTGCAAGTACTTTTAGTTGTTTTGTAATTCAATGGCAAATTAATTGATACCCTGGAGTGTCAATGGTTGTTGTTATTTTTATTATCACTAATTCTTTAATAGATTATGGAGAACTATGGCATCATAGAGTTCCAGACATTACATGAGTTCCTTGCCGTACTTGCCCGTCATCAAGGCAAGCTTAGGAAAGGAGGACTTCCTGACACTGACAAAGCTGCTAAGAGTGTTCTTATGGATTGGACTGGGTGAGGTAATAGCCCTGGTGACCTTAATATCACATCAGTGTTGGGGAACCTACTTTGAAACTTTGGTTTTTCAGGCTACAATATACTCATTACTTAAAGTAGTTAAACTACAAACAAGCGACTCTTTTAAGAAGTTAGCTACACTACAGGCTACTAACAAAAAGTAGCTAACTGCTTTGAAGCTTTGCGGTATTTTTGGGGTGCCACCTGCAATTTTTCACACTATTTGCCAAATTTTGGTCTAACAAATAACAAAATAAAGAAAAGACTCCAATTATTCATATTCATTCGTCTTTTTTTATTCCACTAGATAGCAGCAAGTACTAGAAAAAAAATTTTTTCCCTCAATCGCCAACACATAATGCCGATCTGAAAAGTAGGTGGTGCTCTAACACATATTAGTCCTCGCAGATGTGCTCGTCCATAGACATTCAGTCTAATTTACAGTACATGCACCACCCTCCTCCATTGATTTTTTGAATATATCGGCCTCTTGAGTGAACTAGAAGCTAGGTATCATCAGAAAGCGAGAACCTCCCCTTTGATAACATAAATTTCCAATGATTTGTTTAGCATGCTTTTCCTGCTGGACTGCATATTTTCTTCTGGACATCTTAGATATAATTTAGGATTATTCACACAAGCAATTGCATAAAGTAAAAGCCATTATAAAGAAGTAGTGATCGGTGCATAAAAGAGACGTTTTAATTTGATGTCTTACAGATATCATATTTCACTTTGTGATTCTTTTGAAAATCTTTCTAACAGTGCTATTAGAATACCATAGTTCCCCATCTGTTGCTCACTTCGATGTTGTGTCGAAGAAGCGACACTAGGGGTCTCCCTTGAGCACAGAATATGTCTCTGATCTATGAAAAAAGGCCAATGAGAATTAGGCAGACAGTATTTGCATACCCCGCCCCCGGACATACAGGTATAAAGGCAGGGAAATCAGTCGAGTTCATTCAGGATTTTTCTGATTTTTCTCGACAATAGCCTGCTGGTAGGTAGCTGTACAGTGTGTTAACCTCACTCCCCTGGCCTCAAGAGGCGTACTAGCAACCTACGCTAAAGACTTTAGCCTCCTCATAAGCATGCCGGCCTCCTATGCCGGAGACGCCGGTTCGAATTCCGCTTGGAGTGGGTCGAGCAGGACCGATTACATAAAGTGTAAATTTAGTTATAAAGTTTACCAAAAATGTGTACATTTAAACTAAATTAAATCAAATAAATGTATAAACATTTACTCTTAAATAGGGGTTTCTCTCTCTCTCTCTCTATATAGCCTATATATATATATATATATATATATATATATATATTTATTATTTATTTTATTTTTTTATTTATTTTTATAGTGTTGGTCATTATAAACATAGGAGATATAGTAAAAGGAAAGACTTTCCTTATTTTAGACATGTTTTCCAAGAACATTAAAACTTTATAGTAATTTGACTAAGGTTTAAACGATTGTTCAAACTAAATTTACAAAAATCTCAATCGTCCGAACCAACCAGTTCACAAAAATTAATCGGACTTATGATTCATACAAGAATGCTTTTGATTCTTGCATAATGTGCTTATAAACAATGTTCATATTGTGTGAACACGTCGAGAGAGAGAAAAACAGGGATGAACCTGGAAAGTCCTGGACAGGTGGTTACCTTAGTAAAGTATGGTCTATTGTAAAATGGGTGAGGTGAGCAGACTTGCAGATCCAAAACAAGGAAATCCTCGTGTGAGGCTAATGGCGATTCCTGCGGCAATCCCGCTGTACTTCTGACGAACCAGGTAATAAACTCAACTTTCTTTTCACCTCCTGTCGAGATAACGCATAGGGTTACGCTGATATACTTGTGTAAATCGCAGATAACTTCGGCGTTAATGTTAAAGTTAATGAAGTTAAACTCGGGCAACGTTGGTTGGTTGACGTATTAGCTAGTTAGCCTAGCACTAACAGCTGGATGCTATTACTAGCTACTACTATAACTATTACTAGTACGACACAGTAATAGTTGTGTTATTACGTTTGTTTACTGGAGCAAATTACTAACACGCAAGTTAATGTGGTTGAATTTGACGATCTTGCTCAACTTCAAATAGTTAAACTAATCCCGACATTTAGTATTACATAACTTACTGGCCATATTTATCTAAGCAGTCATAATTGTTGGTTTTATGTTAACAGCTGTTGGATTAGATTCAGACGACTGTTTGTGCTTGACGTTTTGTTGAGGTATTTAAAAAGACAACAGAACACTAATGTTTTGGCCCTGTTGTTGTTATTAGCTGTCATCTGGTAAATTCTGTACTTCCCCATAATACAGCTGGGGATTACAATCATATGGCATGTTACTAGTTCATGTCTTAAAAGTGTTTTCACTTTGTATTTTCACTCTGAACAGTATCTTGGCGAAGCACACGTTTTGTGTGGAGCTGAGCATGTCTCATTCGTTTCTGTCATTTCATATCTTTAAGGTTTAAATGAGTTTAATGTTTATTTACATACCTTATATACCTATATATACTCTTGACTACTATTTCCTACATGTTTTGTGTATGTTTGTGTGCTATGGCAGAGGGGCAACAACTATTTGAGTATGGTGACTCAGCTCAGATATATTTTCCTGTTCTTTAACCCTTCATTGTCCTGAAGAAGAATGCATTGTCTACATAAGTTACTTCTTATTCTAGTTACAGCTCCTAAGCAGAGAAAGACTGTTAATAACTCTCGTGTCCATGCTTTCACCTTTGCAGGTTTTTATTTCTTCTTATACGTGGCCTGTGGAACCTGTGTAGCCATGTCATCCCGAGTGTTGCTTCGGCAACAGCTGATGGGGAGCAGGCGCAGGAGCAGGAGAGGAGGGATGCGCAGCAGCAGGCATCAATTGCTCTGCTACGACCTACAGGCTCCACTCCAGCCATCTCAGTCACGGTCCCACCCATGGCGGCCCGCCCTCCTCCAGCTCAAGTACCAGTGGAAGTTCTGAAGGTGGGTCGTGCCTTCTTATGACCCTTGAAAATCTGAAACTCATTGCTGTAAAAAATGACTTCAGCACACCTGAGCAAAAAAACATTTGCTTAAAGTTAGGGATGCATTGATGTGGGGATGTATTGAATTAAGATTAAAATTACAATATGGCTAAAAATGACAAAATAACCTTTTTTGCATGTCATTTGTCATGTTAACATTTTTAGTCATTTTTCATATCTTTTTTAAAAATCTTTTTATCTTGTATGTATCTTTCAATGTTGCTCTCTTTAATATTTTTCAACAGACCCAATTCATGTTCAATGGATAAGCATTTGTACCTCTTTGTATATTTGTAAAGCATAATTCCTAAGTAAAACAATGATCTGATGTCACAATATGGTAAGTTGCAAAATATCGGTATCGTAATTTGCCTATAATTTTTGTTAAAATCAGTATCGTACACAGATTTTCACAATGGGGCATCCCTACTAACCATTTATCAAGTGCTGAAACTGTACTGGATAAAGAAACAATCTGGAGTCATTTGTAAGTCACATTAAGTCACATTAACACTGAACTACTACAGAACATCAAAAAATGAGTGACGCCTATGCTAACAAAAATCTTGACGGAGTGCAACTAAAGAAACTGAACACGGCGTCTCAAGATGCATTTTTCTTTTTTTAATTTAAGTTCTGATTTTGAAAAATTTGGTAGTCCTGCACAAAAATTGGAAAACAGTGAGACACGACGCAACTGTCAAGGGAGCCAGTCCAGCGTGTGTACTAGAAAACCAATTGAAATAGCCTACAGTGCAGACGCATGTAAAAACACGTTCGGTGTGTACAACTCAAACTCATCTGTTCATGTGTGTCTGTGATTAAGAGTGTGTACGTGAAACAAGTTATGTTCAAATTAAGGCTGTCTATTGAATGCATTAATTCAGTGTGATTAATCATATAAAAAAAAAAAAAAATGCATGAAAAAAATGTATGCAGTTAATCATACCGTTCCTAAATTGCATCAGAAGGGAGCGGTAAGCCCATGCTCAGCTATTCAGGCAAAAAAACACATTTACAGAGAGCAAACAGCACAAAAAGATGCTGTTTTTCTTTTTCTTTAAACTGCATTTAACTTGATGACATCCAAAAAAATGCAGTTTATGCTTGAGGTGCTGAAAACCAGTGATTTATGATGCAACCACAGCGAGATGCTCCAAAAGCACCCGTCTGACAATGCATATACTGGCTTTGAGAGTAACAGAAAACTGGATACTGTGCTACATAATCAGGATACAAAAATGTTTAACTGTAATCTGTTACAGTAATCTGTTATCAGTATTAAATTAAATTATTTGATTATGATATTGAATGATTAAAATTATTTTAATCTGCATCATGTAAATAATTTGATTTAAATGCAGGTTGTAAGATTCAGAAACCCTTGTTATTAATGACACCTGTGGCCATTAAGTGAACTGCAGCCAGCTACCTGTTGCTCGTGCTCATGCACACACTCCATAGGGATGCAAGCGAGCATCGGCCAAAAGAATAACGTAGAGTACAAAGAGACTGAAGGTGAATCACCAGCATCATGCTGACAGATGAGGTAGCATAATTAAAATGACACAGTTATGATTGTTTTACTACAAACTTTGAGACTGTATATTATATTTGACTCTCCAGAGCTGGAAAAGGGTTAAAACAACGTGTGGATATAGGTCTGACTATGCGAGACTGTAGTTTGAAGAAATCACTTTTCTTTGCATGATACATTGACTGCATTTATACGATAGCCTATGTCGGCGTCAGCTAGCTTGCCAGCTTTATCAATAGCTGTTAGCTAAATTTGGTGGATGATGACAGTAACGGTTTATAAAATGGACTGTACATTATAAATATGTTGACAAAATTCAGTATTGATGTGATTCCATCACAACTGTCATTTTGATATATTGATGCACTATTGTTTTTTTAATAATAGAATGTATAGATTTTCTGTATAGCCAATTTACATTATACTAATGAATGGGTCTTTTTTGCATTATCTTAATGTTGTCTAGCATTAATTTCATGTATTATTGTAGTTTAGCTAAAATTGTACAGATCAATCCATATGGCACTAAATTTCACATGCTTTGCAGTTATGTAAGCTTACCTGTCCAATAAGAAGAATGCCAATTCAGGGTCGGTTTTGATTCCCAAAACCAAAATAAAATGGTTGTGTACTTTTAATACAGATCCATTCATTATAATGGTAGCATTGATATCTGGTGTGGAAACAGAGTGAGACTGTTCCCCTCTATAAAAATGGGGACATTTTTCTCCTTTGGACTAATACATTGACAACAATGTAATTGTAATGTAGAGCTTCAAATGTCACTGATACTTTTAAACAACCATCATTGATGCGGTGTTTTTATTTGACGTTGTTCTAGGTGCAAACTCATCTTGAAAACCCAACTAAATACCACATCCAGCAAGCTCAGAGGCAGCAAGTGAAGCAGTACTTATCTACCACACTTGGCAATAAAGTTGCCACACAAACTCTTGGCGTGTCCCCTGTGTTGCAGTCAAACTCTGCCCCGGAGAGGGCGACCTCTGCAATCAGCGCCCCCAACAGCCCAATGGCACATCTGAACCTGGGCTCCAACAAAGAAGAGGTAAAGTAGTAATAAATGTACTGTACACCACTAGCTATCCTACTTTAGAAGCTTGTTACTCTTTATCTCAAGTCGAAAAGCATACCTGAGTGAATAATGATTTCTGTATAGTGATAATGTAAATGATTTGCAATATTAGCGGCATATAAAAACAGAAATTAAGTTTTTATTGTGTGAGAGGAATTTGCTTCTCCATTCAGCTTGCCATCTCACTAGTTTTGTGTCACATTGTGCAGTGAAATACCACACCAGCAACTTAATTATATCTTAACCTCCCTTTCACATCATACATTACTTCTGCTTTAGATCTCCCATACAACACACACTTGACAGTTCTCTTATTAAGAGTACACAGTATCTTGGTTTCCTAAATAAATATTTCTTGGTAAACCACTTCAAGGAATAGTTCACCCTAAACTGATAATTCTCTCATTCTCACTCTTATGCTATGTACAATCATATATATATTTCGTACAATTTAAGCCAATGGTTCCAACACTTCAAAGCTCCAAAAGGGCATAAAGGCAGCATAAAAGTTATTAATATGGCTTGAGTGGTTTAATCAATGTCTTCTGAAGTGATTAAATCAGTTTTTTACCTGTCTTTGTGCATTTTGGAGCTTGGAAGTGTTGGACCCCCTTAACTTAAATTGTATGGATATATTCACATCATATCTCCATTAACCCTTTAAGCTCAGATCGGCCCGCCTTTAGAAACTCTACTTTACACTACGTTAGGACAAAACTGAACAGGTGCTTAGAAATTTGCAGACAAATCAGAAGTGTTCCATTTTGATAATTTATAAAAAAAATTGCACTGTACATATTGTAATCTGTAATAATAACATCAGACTGATCAAATAGCCATGTGACATATGTCGTTGGAAAGCTCTCAAAGAGTAAAATACAACTAGCCTATTTATTTACTCAGTCTAAAATAAAGCAATAGCTAAGTACATGAGGCGTAAGCCTCGTTTTCGCATATAAATTCAATAAAAATAACGATTATCTTTAAAAGGATCACACACACAAAGTAATCGGATGCATTGATCATTAGATAATCCACATGAAGCACAATGTGCACACAGAACATAATTTACTATCTGTGGCTAAAAACACGTTAGCTTTGCTGGATCAGATGACTTCATCAGAAATATAGTAGCATGTTGTCCAGCATCATGGAACACTAAACCATCAGGATTCAGATCGCTGCAAACAGAGGTGGAAGTCATCCAAATATGGGCAGAGAGGATTGTTTACTGTAATTACATATGACCATCAGAAGATGGCGCCAAGTACATGTCAGTCTCAATGATGGCTCAAATGACACAGAATGGGACTGAATGAGACCTTTTTACTCATGCCTGCATGCTTTTTCGAGATTTTGTTTGTTTCTAAGTATTTTTTGATGGTAGCCATCAGGGTTCCCATGGTCATGGAAAACCTGAAAATATCAGTGCATTTTAAGTGTTATGATTTCCAGGCCTGAAAAAGTAATAGAAATGAATGATACAATTTGAAAAAGTCATAAAAATTCCTATATACAATGAATATGTAATTTTCTATTTATGCTTATCGCTAAACTACTTTGATAGCTAGAAATTGCAATTTTTTGCAATCTCATGAAAATAACATTGGTCAAAAGGTGTGGGAATCCTGAATCATTCTAAAACTTGATGTCACATTTGTATACTCTCAGATGGATGACGTCATTGACGACATCATCAGCCTTGAGTCCAGCTTTAATGATGATATCGTGTCACAGATTGATTCTGGGCTGCAACTCCCAAACATGGTAAGCTGAATGATCATCTTCATTATTGATTAACCCATCCATAACATTATAGCTGTTCAGAATTAAAGCCTCTTTGAACCCTCCGTGTATTTTTGGTAAACCGCCACAAAGCATTTCTAAAAGCTAAGGAGCAATAATGTCCTGAACATAAATTATCCCACCCTTCTTTTGAGTGAGTGCTAATCACTGCACTTATGAGGCTGATGATAAATGGGATGCACCTCAGCAATGGACATAAACATTCGCTTCTGACACGTTACTAACACCTGCCTGGCATGGAGCTATCAGGGCGGGGACAAAAGGCACTGTGAACGGAGAGAGTACATGCTGGGACATGGCACTGGATAGAAAGACCTGGTGAAGGAGTTTCCTTTATTGAAACTTGGAGCAAGGTGTGGCTTGATTTAAAATGAGGATTTTAGTTCTGTTGCAGGAGCATGAAAAGAAAAGAAAAAACAAAGAGGTAAAATGATCTCTTCTGGAAATAACTAATTTTTAAGTTTTACTTTTGAAATTGTGTGGCTTTTCTTTAACATAATAGCCTTGATTATTTGAGGAATCCTGCCATGGATTTCTGCAGTTTTAGTTTGAGAGTAATATTAATAAATGTCTCTTGGTAAACTGTATGCACAATTTAATTAGCATGTTATAATGTAGTCACAGTATTGGATTCTATTACTATATTCAGTGTGTTTACTAAAAGTGGTAAAAGATTAATTCTCTGTTGATTTAAGTACATGACACAGTGTTCTTCGTAGATTTCAATATTAGTTATTATTGCTTCTACATATTTGTGCCTTCATTGAATTCATCTAACATGGGGACCAGCCAATTATGTTAAAATGTGTTCTAGCACAAGTAGGGATGCGCCAATCGGCTCCGATACTGATGTTATTAACCAGATCGGGTATCAGTCTGGTGAGCCCAAATCCATGACTGTGTTAGTATGGGGTTAGAATTGTGTCTAATTAACATACAAATGGAAAAACATTCACAAATAATAAAAAAAATGATTTACAAATTAATTGAATGAGATCCACAAATAAATGTAAGGAGTTTTGCAAAAATAAAATTAATCACAAATACATTTTTAAATAAAAAAGTGATTTACAAATATATGTTTTATCTCCCAAACACAACTCTGTCTGGCATTCATTTGTGGATCACGTGCGGTGCATTTGTGAATTCTGAAACATTTCTTGAGCGAGAGCTGCAGGCAGTCCACAAAAAGGTGGACTCCACCCATCGTCTACTCAAGCCAATCAGATAACGGACACATTAATCAGACCAATCTTAGCAAGTTCTATCTTCAACCAGTCATGCTTCATTTTACTATCAGGGTGGGACCAGAGTCACAGTGCTCTCATGAGCATGGAAATAATCACATACAGATATGCTCCAAGGCCGCAAACGCTTAAAGAAATGGACGCCATCAGAGGAATACCGTGACTTAAGGTTTGTATAATTTTCTCTGTGTTATAAACTGTGTAGTGTCTAGTAAATGTCGACAGCTGAAAATTGTCCATTTGTAGAGAGTCTTGATCATTAGATTTATAGCTAACCTGGCTGACTGTATGAGTCTGCTATTTTAAATCTAACCTAGTTTTCTGACTCCTAAACTCCTAGCTACTTAATGGAAATGTATGTATGTGTCATCAAAACCTTTACTCTTAATGTTACATGGTAGATCCAAACAGACACACTACTAGACACTACAAAAGATCAGTAGTACAGACGGTGCCTTTATAAAACATGAATCATAGATTATCTTTGGAGCACAAACCATAAATTAATACCCTATATTACACAGTGTACAAGATCTGCTATGGCATTCATTTGGTTTCACATTGTTAATGTATTTAAAAAAAATAAAAAAATTAATTGAACTAATATTTCAAAGGATTTATATTTTTTGCACTTAGTGTTATGGCAGACCAGTCCAATGTTACTCACAAGAAATAATTATGTTAACCCTGTAAAACAATTTATTTTTCACTTATTTATTCTGAAAGTAAATGGGCTGTGAGATACAGGAGGACAATAATAATAATAATAATAATATTAAAAGAGTTGCGAGGATACTGGAGAACTGGTACTGTCTGCTCCACATCAGTGTTATTATAGTTTTGGGTTTTTAAATTAGTTTTTATTTTTATTTTATATCAATCTGTCATTTCAAATTAGTTTTAGTTTTTGTTAGTTTTCACTGTTTGTCTGTTAGTTTAGTTATTGTTTTCTTAGTTTCAGTTTAGTTCATTTTTATTTAGTTTAGTTTTAGTATTTACCATGGCTGCCCAAGCAGAAGCGTTGCAAATTTTATAACATAGGGTGAATATGGGTAAAGTGACAAAGGACATTTAAACTTGATCCCCGCTGTATCCATATGAATTTCCTTAGATGATTATACATTTTACACATTTCTTAACTAATCTTTGGTTAAAAGTTAACAATTAAAGGGATAGATAATCCAAAAATGAAAATGATCTCATCATTTACTCACTCTCATGCCATCCCAGATGTGTTTGACTCTCTTTCTTCTGCAGAACACAAAGTAAGATTTTTGGGAGAATATCTCAACTCTGTAGTTCCACACAATGCAAGTCATCACGGTACTAAACCTTGACACTCCAAAATGCACATAAAGGGAGCATCCTTTTTTACTGTAAATCTTGACATCAGCAGTCTCATTGGCAATCTTTCCTGTAGACTGCATTTGCAAGATTTATAGTGAAAAAGGAGTTACATTTTGGTCTGTTCTCACCTTCTCTAGATTTCTTCAGAAGACATTAATTAAACCACTTATGGATTATTTGATGTTGCCTTTATGTGGTTTTTGAGCTTCAAAGCTTTGAACCCTGTTGACTTGTGTTATATGGACCTATAGAGCTGACGTATTATTATATTTCTGCTTGTGTTCAGCAGAAGAAAGTCAAAAACGTCTGGGATGGCATGAAGGTAAGTTAATAATACTCAAAAATGTATTTATTATTTTTTCCTTTATGAGGTTTTAAATTGATGCTTTTTACATTGGGCGGCAGTGCTGAATTCATGACCACCGGTGGGAAAAGCAATGGTAAAGAAAATAACAGAAATTTGAGGTGAAATGTTTGTAAATGTTACATAATGATTTATGTTACAAAATATAAAGAAAATAATCCTAAATTCTTTGTAGATACTTTCTATAGAAAATTTTCTCTCTGGGATTTGGTCAAAAGAGGGTTTTCAAAAGTTCTGCTAAATTTCTTAATTTTTGCTTTTGTCTGAGGTAGAAGTTTTTGTGTTACGATTATAATTATAAGTGCCAAGAAATGCCCAAAACGGAAATTAATTCAAAGTCATTTTTATTTTAGTTTTAGTTTTTTTTTTTCAAATAATTTCCATCCCACAACTATTTCCATCTTTTTGTGATGTGGAGCATTATTATAGTTAACGAAAATTAAAATAACTAAAACCATTTTCGTTATCTAAAATAACACTGCTCCACATCACAAAAAGTTGGAAACAGTTGTGGGACTTATGTACTACTGGTGGCAAGACATCACAAAGCTTCATGGCCCAATCTTGTTTGTGTAACATGTACTTTTCTATACAGTAATGGACTCGTTTTTAACATGTAACTGTTATTTTTTCCAATCATTTGTGCAGAATGCTCTTACCCTGACTTGGAGTATTCGTCCCAGACAACTGATACACCATGACGTGGCAATAAGGATGTTCATTTACAACAAACTTGAGCAAAATGCCAGCATCCAGTTGTAATGTTCAATTCCAGAGTTTGTGTGTAAAATGTACTCAAATGTAATGTTTTTTTTTAAGTTGCATGGATGACAACCTGTAATGTGTAACCAAAAAAATCATGCCTTTTAGCCAACAGACATGCTTTAGTGTTAAAAAACAAAACTAAACAAAAAACAACAATCAGCTGTCCATCGTGTCCGATGAAGACATCCTGTGAATCTGTTTCCTCCACAAATTTCTGTCTTTGGCGAGAGTTTGCCAGCTGTTGAGAGGAATCTGTGTGAGTACAGGATTAGTTTTGGTAGTCTGTGGTCGTCTAGCCAGATGACATGACCTCTCCATCGCAGATTTCGCTGGGCAAGGTGTTCATACATGTTTTGCAAAGTTGCACGCTCAAGGATGGAGTTGTTTGGTATGTGTTGCCACCATTTGATGTTCATTTTCTGCCGGAGCTGCCTCCGCATTTATCTTGTGAGTAACAGCCCTGTATAGTCCAGGATTCGGTCCCATAGAGATGTGTTGGTAGCACAATGGCCCGATATACTGTACATTTTGTTCTCAGGGTGAGGTGTCTGTTCTGCCAGACCCTGTCCTTTAGTCTTCCAAAGGCTGCTGAGGCTTTTGATATCCGTAATTCCAGCTCTGCGTCCATTTGCGTCCATTTTTGATTAAAATGATCTTTAAAAACTCTTTAAAACCTACTAACTTCAAAATGCCTTGATAGGCATTTGAGAACTCAATAAAAGCTTTGTCAACTAAATAACAAAAAATATTTTGTCAGAGATGTCATCATTTATACTCATGTTGAATATATTCATGTTGTACCAAACCCAAATGACTGACTTAATTCTGTGGAAGTCAATAGCTGTCAGTAATTATGATAGCGACTGGCAGCCTCGCTTTCATTTCAGCCTCATTAGCAGCATCTCCATTTTACAATGTATTCTCATATTCCACAGAAGAAACTAAAGGTTTTTTTAAAAAACATGAGGGTGTGTAAATGACAGAATTTACATTTTTTAAGTAAGTCAACCCAAAGACAAAGTTATGGTTTATTTAAATTTTGTATTGAACTTTTATTTCAAGACATGACATTGTAAATTAAAAGATATCTGACAAAACAGAAAAATAAAGAATTTCATAATACACATTTTAAAAGGTGTCTATTGGAGCTGGAACCACTGAGTTTTGGAGCAGGTGAGTCAAGTGCACAAAGTTGATGGGCAGTACACAAGGGGAAACATTTGAAAAAGATGGCAATAACCAATGAGTCAGTTATCACTGTCAGAACATGAAGCTGTACTTTAGAAAGGGACCCCATAATAGTACCTCCTAAAACATTCACACAAAAGTGCCCAAATGCTACATTCTAATAAATGTACTTTACGACTGCTTTTATTAAATAGATTAACATGTGAAACCAAATGAATGCCATAGCAGATCTTGTACACTGTGTAATATAGGGTATTCATTTATGGTTTGTGCTCCAAAGATAATCTATGATTCATGTTTTATAAAGGCACCGTCTGTACTACTGATCTTTTGTAGTGTCTAGTAGTGTGTCTGTTTGGATCTACCATGTAACATTAAGAGTAAAGGTTTTGATGACACATACATACATTTCCATTAAGTAGCTAGGAGTTTCAGTCAGAAAACTAGGTTAGATTTAAAATAGCAGACTCATACAGTCAGCCAGGTTAGCTATAAATCTAATGATCAAGACTCTCTACTAATGGGCAATTTTCAGCTGTCGACATTTACTAGACACTACACAGTTTATAACACAGAGAAAATTATACAAACCTTAAGTCACAGTATTCCTCTGATGATGTCCATTTCTTTAAGCGTTTGCGGCCTTGGAGCATATCTGTATGTGCTTATTTCCATGCTCATGAGAGCACTGTGACTCTGGTCCCACCCTGATAGTAAAATGAAGCGTGATTGGTTGAAGATAGAACTTGCTACGATTGGTCTGATTAATGTGTCCGTTATCTGATTGCTTGAGTAGACGATGGTGGAGTCCACCTTTTTGTGGACTGCCTGCATCTCTCGCACAAGAAATGTTTCTGAATTCACAAATGCTACATTTTATTTAAAGTCTCGTGAATGCATTCGATAGCTTTGTTAATCTCAAAAGGCTGCATTTAATAAATATACATACTATGCAGAAGTTTTAGGCACTTGTGAAAAATGTTGCATAGTGTGGATGTCTTCAAAAAATAATGCCATAGTTTTCATTTAGCGTCATTAAAAGTCATAAAAACATAAAGACATAAAAAAGCTAAATCAATATTTGGTGTGGCCACCTTTGCCTTCAAAACAGCACCAATTCTCCTAGGTACACCTGGACACAGTTTTTTTTTTGGTCATTGGCAGACAGGAAGTTCCAAGCTTCTTGGAGAATTCACCACAGTTGTTCTATCTATTTACGTTGTCTCAATTGCTTCTCTCTCTTCATGTAATCCAAACTGACTCGATGTTCAGTGAGGGGGTCTGTGGGGGACATGCCATCTGTTGCAGGGCTCTCTTTTAGTCTGTTCTATTTTCAAAAGTAATGTTTGGGAGTCGAAAATGTATATTTCGTATTGACACACTAAAGCTGTAGACGTAAATAATGTGAAACATCTTTTGAACAGCACTGTATAATCTGCATGTAAAAGAGTGATCCTCTTTGTGTCACACTTATAGTACATGCAGCCGATGCAGCGCTGCTGTTTTCTGCTCTCAGATCCGCAAAGAAAATGTGAGCACTTCAAACGAACTACACCTTAGATGTAAATGCTCGATAGTTTGGTTCAGCTATAACATGCAACAAGATCAGAAAAAGAGGTCTTAATCCATATAAAGCCAGATACAGGTTGAAAATTGGCTTTTTGCTTTCCTACTGAAGACTTTTGCTGGAATTACTGTTAAATTTGCTGCTGAATTATCTAGTTGACAATTTTAAAAAATATTTTTGGCAACGCATTTTTTTATTTAATTTTTTTTCTATATTCTATTGAAATAACGTGTAGTAAAAAAAAACCCATTTCTTTACATATAAAAGAATACCCCCAGTAAATTCCACTCTGTGAGGTATAGATATTCTAAACTGATTAAGAAAACAACAAAAGGTTTCGGATTGGTATCAGCCGGATTGTATCGTAATCGGATTGGGAAGGAAAAAATGGTATCGATGCATCCTTAAGCTAACTAAAAATCAACTTTTATTGTGTTATGGTATCTTGTGCTCCATGATAAATGTATTATTTACCGGAAGAAAAAAAAAATTCTCATAAGAGTAAAAAATGCCCCTGAAAATTCCAGCTGGCCCTATATTATTGCCACTAACTAAAAATGTTAATATAGCCCAACAGTCTGGTTTTGGAAGTAAATATCCTTACATTTTTCAATAGGCAAATTCATTTTTAATGGCAACTTATAAACATTTAAAGACAGATCTACTTAGCTTAGAGGTTTTTATCAATGGTATCAGTCTGCATTATTTCAACTTTGTGTTTAATAGCTGAAGTCCTGTTGAAGAAGTACACTTCCCATAATCCTTAATAGAAATGCTCCACCAATCTGATAATCGCGGCCAACAAAGCATACCAAACAAACGCTGCAGTGACCGCCCACTCACAAGACATACTGGGAATGACGCCTACACTCTCAAACTACTATTTGTAGAGATATGAATATTTTGCAATAAAATGTAATATATTGTTTCTATACTTAAAGTCAGTTTTTTTAAATCGGTAGTTTTATATTTTTCCATTGTTTTTAATTCATTACAATATTCACAATGCTTCATTGCATTGTAGTTCATGTCCTCATTAAATAATTAAGTAAACATACTTTGTCAATACTTTTTGGATTCAAATCAAAATTTGTAGTGGTGTAACTACCCTCAGAGCTTGTTGCTTTGGTTTAAGGCTTAGTACTCTTTTATGGAGAATTTTATTAAATTCCTAATGGAGAAAACAAATGGGAAAAATATGTTTGCAACCAGGATGGCTGGAAAAAGTGGGCGGGCATCGTCCTGACTCTGGTTATGACCTATTAATCTCTGTGTTCTCAGCTACAAAAACAAAATCACCATATTGTTATACCTTCTTTCTTGGTGCCGTTGGATGTGTTTTTGATTTCTCTTCTCTGTTTTTGTATTAGCTACCAGGCAACATTTTGGATGTCTACAACAGTTCTGGCATGGCAACCCCCACCATCACCATCAGCAACTCCTGTCCGGCGGATCTAACTAATATCAAAAGGGAATTAAATGGTAATGATTTTTTCAAGCCCTCCTCTGTTCAATTTAAATATATGGTATTGTAGTCATAATAGCTCCTTATTTTCAGACGTAGAGGCCAGAACTCTCATGAAGGAGAGGCAGAAGAAAGATAATCATAATCTCAGTAAGTTTATAATCTAGAAACAGTCTCCACTGAGATATTTTTTGTATACTGTATGTGTTTGCATTGCCCATCCTGAATATATATTTACTTTGTGCAGTTGAAAGGAGGAGAAGATTTAACATTAATGACAGAATAAAGGAACTAGGGGCTCTGATACCCAAATCCAATGATCCGTGAGTGTTCTTGTTTTAGGCTACGTGAAAATTGTATTAATCAGTAGTTTATTTGTCAATGTTCATTTATATTTCACACAGACACAAAAAAACATGCATTATACTTTTGATAAAGGGATGTTTACCTCCTTACTGGTTTAAATGGCAGGGAGATGCGTTTGAACAAAGGAACCATATTGAAGGCATCTGTTGATTATATACGAAAACTTCAGAAAGAGCAACAGAGGGCCAAAGAGGTTGAGATGAGGCAGAAGAAACTGGAGCAAGCAAACCAGGCCTTGCTGCTTCGCATACAGGTAAAAGATCAACAATGACTCTGTATTACAACACAAATTCCACATTACGTGTTCTAAGAAGTTAACTTTCTTGACTGTACCCTAAAAACAAAAAAAAACACTTTAAGAGCCAATCACATTTTACTGTCCAAATAAGAGAATGAACGGCATGTTTCAGTGTCTAATTCAATTAAACTCTGACTGTCTCACTGAGCTGCACTGTGGGCCGTACTGAGTGTTGCTCCTGAAGAGCGTGTGAAGATTAACCGCTTCTGAACCAGAAATCGCTGTGATATACGTGCCGTCTGCGGGGGTTTGCGCCAAACTCCAGAGAAAATATAAACAAGGATTTTAGTGAATGCAAAGCAGTCCGGTTTCACTTTCATTTAATGAGATAATATAGTAATAATATAAATGGCTCCTAATACTGGGTTCCAACAGCAACAGTATAAATGCAAAATGGACCAAGACTAAAACTGACCAAAAAGAGAGACAGATATTAAATATAAGTATTTTTAATTATTTGGTTATTAAAAAGTATTATTTTTAATGTCATACATTTTTTTAAAGCCTCAAAGAAAATCATGAAAATATTAATATGAAATAAATATGAATAAATAAGGTTTATGAAGCACACATACGCATATGACAAAATTGTAAAATGCAATTTGTCACAATTAATCATCATAGTGGTCATAATCGCAATTATTTGTTTGTCAATTAATCGTCTGCCAAATTTAATAATCGCGACTGCCCTAGTAGTTACATTTACATGTACAGTATATATTAAACAGTCATATACAGTATACTGAATGCATGTTGTCTAATCTGTGGTACACCATCACCCTATAAAATAGGTGTAGGAAACAAGAGAAGTCTGCCAAGAACAAAAATGCTAATCTGGAAATTGCAGTGCTGTTATATCCAGTAAAAAGATGGATTCCAACATCCCCTGTTGTTTGTTGACCACAGGAATTAGAGATGCAAGCTCAGCTTCACGGCCTCTCTGCTACTATGTCCACTTCCTTCCATCAGCAACAGTTACAGCAGGCAAACCAGTCTTTGCCGCCCATTGCTGGTGAAGGTCAACCTCACCTCACCATGGAAGAAGCCATGGCACAGACTTCCCCATCTCCTTTTCTCACAGTACCTGCTTCTGTTTCTCCGGCTGGTGCGGCAGTCAGCGGCCCTCTCGATTTGGGTGCATTTAGCTTCGCAGAGCTGGATGACCCCACAGCCTCTGATCTTTACCCTGATGTGGGTCTCAGTGACATTCTGATGGATGAGGGCTACACGCTGTCCACTGTCAGGTCTTCAGATGCGCTCTTCTCTCCAGTATCTCCTGGTGCCTCTAATACCAGCAGCCGCAGAAGCAGCATGAAAATGGAAGAAGAAGGCTTGTGACCGAACTGACCAGTGTGTGTGTGTGTGTGTGTGTGTGTGTGTGTGTGTGTATGTGTGTGTGTGTGTGTGTGTGTGTGTGGGGGCATGTTTATATGGTTTACGAGGACAATTTATTAGGTTACAAACTGGTAATTACAATGGTATTACACTATAAATGTGGATTATGAGGATATTTCTAGTGTCCCCATAATTTAAATAGCTTAAAAAACATATTAAACTATGTTTTATTGAAAATGTAAAAATGCAGAAAGTTTTCTGTGGGGGTTAGGTTTAGGGGTTGTGTTAGGTTTAGGGGATAGAATATCTAGTTTGTACAATATAAAAATCATTATGTCTATGGAAAGTCCTCATAATGATAGGTAGACCCAACGTGTGTGTGTGTGTGTGTGTGTGTGTGTGTGTGTGTGTGTGTGAGTGTGTGTGTGTGTGTGTGTGTGTGTGTGTGTGTGTGTGTGTGTGTGTGTGTGTGTGTGTGTTTGTGCGTGCGTGCGTTTGTGCGTGCGTGCGTGCGTGCATGCGTGCGAGCACTCTTTTTAATGCTCCATGTCTCTCAGGAGTGTCCACTATTCTAACTTATACCCCATTTCCACCAAAACAGTGCAGGTACCAGCAGTGTTAATCCCTTCAACATAATTATTGACGAAAATGTTTTTTGATTTTGAAGACGAGCCAAAAAATTTGCATCATGCAGATAATTAAACTATTTTTTGTGATAAGAAATAAACAACACTGCAAGATATTACCAATGCACTATCAATGTTTTTAGAAGAAGAAAAATGTTGTTGAAAATTGTTGATTCAAATGATTTAGTCAGTCATGGTATTTAAGGGATTGCCCCTGATTTACTAGCGGGTTAAAGGAATATTCCGGGTTCAGTATAAGTTTAGCTCAATTGACAGCATGTGTGGCATAATGTTGATTCCTTTACAAAAAACAAAAATCTGGGTTCCGGTGAGGCACTTACAGTTGTGGCCAAAAATATTGGCACCCTTGGTAAATATGAGCAAAGAATGCGGTGTAAAATATGTCTTTATTGTTTATCCTTTTGATATTTCATTCAAAATATTCACAAAATTATATCCTCTAATGGATATCAAGCAATTGCAAACACAACACAATTTTATCAAAAAACATATATTTTTGTCAAATATATGTGTGGCACAATTATTGGCATCCTTTTATTCAGTACTTGGTGCAACCTCCCTTTACCAAGATAACAGCTCTGAGTCTTCTCCTATAATGCATAATGAGGTTGGAGAACACCTGGCAAGAGATCTGAGACCATTCGTCCATACAGAATCTCTCCAGATACTTCAAATTCCGAGGTTCACACTAGTAGACTGTCTTCTTCAGTTCACCCCACAGGTTTTCTATGGAGTTCAGGTCAGGGGACAGGGATCACCATGGCAGAACCTTGATTTTGTGGTCATTGAATCATTTTTGTGTTGATTTTGATGTTTGTTTTGGATGATTGTCCTGGTGGAAGATCCAACCAGGGCCCATTTTAAGATTTCTAGCAGAGGCAGTCAGGTTTAGATTTTTTTATCTGTTGGTATATGATAGAGTCCATGATGCCATGTATCCGAACAAGATGTCCAGGACCTCTGGCAGAAAAACAGCCCCAGAAGATTAAAGATCCAGCACCACATTTAACCGTGGGCACTGGGTACTTTTCCATATGGCTACCTCTCTGTGTGCGCCAAAACCATCTCTGGTGTTTTGTTTTATAAGACCATAGAACCAGTCCTAATTGAAGTTCCAGTAGTGTCTGGCAAATTGAAGATGCTTGAGTTTGTTGTTGGTTGAGAGCAAAGGCTTTTTTCAAGAAACCCTCCCAAACCTGGTGGCGTAGTGGCTAGAGCACAGGGCTGCTAATCAGAAGGTCACTGGTTTGAATCCCACAGTCATCACCATTGTGTCCTTGAAAAGGCACTTAACTCCAGGTTGCTCCAGGGGGATTGTCCCTGTAATAAGGGCTCTGTAAGTTGCTTTGGATAAAAGTGTCTGCCAAATGCATAAATGTAAACCAACTTGTGGTGATGTAGGTGAAGTCTGATTGTATTTTTGGAGACTTTCTGACCCCAACTAGTGTTTTTATAAAATCATAAGCTTTACGTTTCTGCCTTTTAAACTCAATTTTTGCATTTTCTTTTTTTAGAAGAAAAGGAGGAACGTGTCAAAATAATTTTTTGTGGTAATCAACATTATGCTACAATTGCTTTCAGTTTAGCTTAACTTGTATTGAACCCGGAATATTCCTTTAAACTATGTTGTGTGCTAGTCAGAATTATCTCTGGTTGTTAATAAGCCATTGCCATAACAATGCGATATACCCCAAATCCTAAACTGGCTCTAAAACAGAGAAATAATAACATAGAAAATGTTATACAAGATAATACATGTTTAAATTAATAAATGTTCATTTTATTTTTTATATTTGGTAAAGGGTTCAACTGTTACAGTTTGATACTGTGGCTTTTGTTCATAATGCATATTAATAAACTGTAACGTTTAGCCTACTGTAAGGTTACATGACAGAATGACGTTAACATGAAATGCTATTTTAGTCAGAGTAAAAATGTATCAAATTAATGACAATGACATGTAACATTGACTACATTTAAAGGACAGTTTCCTTAAAAAGCAAAAAAAATGTGTCAAAAGTAATATTTTTAGGTGACCGTGGTTTTAAAAACAACTCAAAACCAGAATAAAACCAGATGTTACATAGCTAGATCTAACTAAATAATTTTATTGATAAATATCATGTGTGCCCTTATTGCTACTATTGATCATTAGATCAAAGCCAGCTTGTGATGGCTTAAATATGCTGAATTAAATTACTTTGCAAGATAAACATAGGCAGCAATGCGCTATTTTGTCCATGGTCAGTTACGTCAACATTCAAGGGGGCCGTTTCCGTGAGATGTTTGTAGACCCCCCAGCTTAGCACCGCCTCTCACCAGCATCATTTTGGTGGAAAAGGGGTATGAGATTGTCTTGTGTACAATTATAAGATGCTGTCGCATCTCCATTTTGTCTTTGATGTAAGGCTGTTCGAATCCAAAATATCCCAATGTTTTAGGTTTCCTAAAACATTGGAAGTCAGTGATTGCAACAATCCCAAATCTGTATTCCAAATTTAAAATTAACCCAAATCTTTTTAGCTTACTTGTAACTAATATTTGGGACATTTTAGCATCTCTGTGTCATGTCATTAGACTGCATTCAGAGCAAATATGTGCACGCACGTGTATATGATTTTGGAGTGTGGAGTGAGTAGTCACCTTATAGTCACTTATTGCACCAATTCTGTTTCAGAATTGTGTTAATAGCATGGAGTGGAGTGATATTTCAAATTGCTCAACTTTAAGCAATATTATTAACCACATATATAAGAAAGCTATTTTCTGAACACACTGTTGGCTTCACATTCATTCAAGTGGTTGTGTATTTACTACTAACTGGTTTGAAATTCATATTTTTTTTTTGTTTACATCATTTGATATCTTATTTGTTTATTCTTATTATTCTTTTTTTTAACGTTACATTGATAAACAAACGTTTGATGGTGCATTTCCTCATAAATCATTTTGTTTGTTTTTAGACTTGAGCCGTTTATAAGGAGACATGCCACATAAGCGTCATGTACAAATAGCTCGTCAAGTGTACTGTTTTTTAAAGCTACCTCTGCCTAAAGTACATTTGGTAACACTTTGCAATAAGGTTCCATCTACTAACATTAATGTATTAGGTATCATGAACTAACATTTTGAGTTCATGTTAGTGCATTAACTAATGTTAACCAATCCACCTTTTGATTTTAAAAATGTTACTATGTTGAAATTAACATTAGCATAGATTAATAAATGCCCTAAAAGTATTGTTCATTGTTAGTTCATGCATGTTAACTAATGTAGTTAACTCATTTGAACCAATGGAATCTTATTGTAAAATGTTACTGTACATTTTAACCAGTAGATACAATGAACATTTTGTTAGATGCAGCAAAACACACGTCACTGCTAATGTAAATGTTCTGTAAATCTACCGTCTCTGTTGGTAGGCATAATGTTGCAATCTGCAAGTCAGAGCCAAATTATTTTTTTCTTTTATTAAATAGTGTAATGACACTCTCATAACGGTGCCTTTAGCATTAAGGGATAAAAGTTATTTGTTTGGTTTGTAAATATTAGAAAAAGAAAAAAAATTATGCAAATGACTTTCCAAAGTTCCTCGGTTGTTTTCTGTGAATTCTACAGCAATTGAATGTATTATATATAAAATTATATGATTTAAAGATGAAAGTATACACTTTTAATATATGCCATATTTTTCTAAATGTCTAAAGAACAGAAAAGTGTTTTAAAGTTATGTGAAATCACACAGCAATAATATATAGGGTTTTTTTTTTTTGTCATAATTGCTGACAATAAATATATGTCCTTTGATACATATCAATAATTGTAACTGGGGACATATGTCCACTAATTCAAACTAAATTGCCAGCCCCTCTTTTGCTACTGGTGTTTTTTTTTGTTTTTTTTATATATATATATTTATTATCTGGACTGATTTAAATGTGGATTGTTTTGTCCTTTGATCAAGATTTTTCAACTTATGATAGAGAGAAAATTAATTTTTAGTAGGATTTGTCCCGTTTGTCCCCTTTAATTGGCTGAAATAAACGGATGAGAAAAGAGATCATGAGCATGCTTGCCTTTTTAAAAACATCTCTTTTTTAATTTTTTCATCAAGATAACATAGGTCTGTACAACACAATTATAACTGTTTATTAAAACAAATGTCTTGTTTTACTATGATGACATGTATATCTTCTCGACTTTATGTGGTTATGAATTTAACAACCTTCACAATCTCCACAAGCACAGAGTTCTTGTACATGTACCTTATTTTATTTCAGCATTAAAAAATGTTCCAGAGGTAATCAAGATGAATGCAGTTATCCCAGAAATGTAAATAGATCCTTCATTCTAGAATAGATTGTGAGATACGTTGAATTAATTCAATCAAACACTCTTTCTCTCAAAATCCATGATAGTAACTACATCACAATGAAAACAATGTACAGAAGTCATTTATAATATAATAAATACATTTACAAAGGGGATGTGACTTATGGCTTTGACAATTTACCGGTAGTTTTACAAATTTGATATTTATTTTCTGGAAGTTTTTATATTTTTTGATTCACATGATGTAATAGGATATGGGTTGATGACAATTTCAAGCTGTTTCATTTGTGACATGCAATAAATACTCATAACACTGTTTTAAACCTCTTTTTTGTGTGTCAAATTCGTCAATAATATAAAACATGCAGTTTTTATGACTACATGGAATATTTCTTATCCTTTAACAAATTCATGTGTCACACTGCAGGGCAGGCACATGCAGAGGGGGTGCCTCTTTAGGAGCTCTAGCCCCAGCCCTTTTGCTGAGGTGCCCCTTCGATGGAGCACTGGCACAGGTGTTCCAGAGTGTGCAAATGTTACCCAAAATGAAAGCTTGCACATCCAAATGAAATAATATTTTTATGCTTGATAATAGTATGTAGAGGTGTAAAAATGCATCAGTATGCTGAAACTTTGATGCATTGATTACAGAATTTAATAATCAATTATAATAACTTTAATAATACTCGTTGTGTTATAGATGCCATCTTAGATTACACATAGACTCTCGCAAGAGACGCGTGATGCATGACTGAGCAAACAAATACATACTTTAAATTAAGAAAGTTTTGTTCGGATTTCTGCCTCATTCATAATTGTGCTCGTCTATGTAAACAAAATAAGATAATTGGTGTTCTTTTCTTTCCCAATTATGATATATATGCATTTTGTGGAATATTTGGAGAATACATTTGGAAAGGTAGGCAATACTCGACTTCCCCTTAATGTGTTACATGCCGGTACGTTTTTGATTCTGTGAGCCTGCTCGATTTAAATATCAGACTTATCTGAATGTATAGATGACAGATTTGATTTATATTTCAATTATTGGTTCAGTAAATGTTTCCGTGATGATATACAAATTTATTATGCATAATCAGCACCATCATTTGTGTAAGTCTGCATACAGTCAGACATGATATTATCCTTAATTATTATTGGCTCAATAATTAACGTAATAACTATTTTTATTTTTTCCCTTATGAACCAAAACCTCCCTGTTCTCCATAAGTACAAAGAAAATTCGGGAACATTTCTGAATCTGCTTAAAAGTTGTTGTTCGACACAATGCATTACACATTTACACTCACCTAAAGGATTATTAGGAACACCATACTAATACTGTGTTTGACCCCCTTTCGCCTTCAAAACTGCCTTAATTCTACGTGGCATTGATTCAACAAGGTGCTGAAAGCATTCTTTAGAAATGTTGGCCCATATTGATAGGATAGCATCTTGCAGTTGATGGAGATTTGTGGGATGCACATCCAGGGCACGAAGCTCCCGTTCCACCACATCCCAAAGATGCTCTATTGGGTTGAGATCTGGTGACTGGGGGGGCCATTTTAGTACAGTGAACTCATTGTCATGTTCAAGAAACCAATTTGAAATGATTCGAGCTTTGTGACATGGTGCATTATCCTGCTGGAAGTAGCCATCAGAGGATGGGTACATGGTGGCCATAAAGGGATGGACATGGTCAGAAACAATGCTCAGGTAGGCCGTGGCATTTAAACGATGCCCAATTGGTACTAAGGGGCCTAAAGTGTGCCAAGAAAACATCCCCCACACCATTACACCACCACCACCAGCCTGCACAGTGGTAACAAGGCATGATGGATCAATGTTCTCATTCTGTTTATGCCAAATTCTGACTCTACCATCTGAATGTCTCAACAGAAATCGAGACTCATCAGACCAGGCAACATTTTTCCAGTCTTCAACTGTCCAATTTTGGTGAGCTCTTGCAAATTGTAGCCTCTTTTTCCTATTTGTAGTGGAGATGAGTGGTACCCGGTGGGGTCTTCTGCTGTTGTAGCCCATCCGCCTCAAGGTTGTGCGTGTTGTGGCTTCACAAATGCTTTGCTGCATACCTCGGTTGTAACAAGTGTTTATTTCAGTCAAAGTTGCTCTTCTATCAGCTTGAATCAGTCGGCCCATTCTCCTCTGACCTCTAGCATCAACAAGGACAAGTTTCGCCCACATGACTGCCGCATACTGGATGTTTTTCCCTTTTCACACCATTCTTTGTAAACCCTAGAAATGGTTGTGCGTGAAAATCCCAGTAACTGAGCAGATTGTGAAATACTCAGACCGGCCCGTCTGGCACCAACAACCATGCCACGCTCAAAATTGCTTAAATCACCTTTCTTTCCCATTCTGACATTCAGTTTGGCGTTCAGGAGATTGTCTTGACCAGGACCACACCCCTAAATGCATTGAAGCAACTGCCATGTGATTGGTTGATTAGATAATTGCATTAATGAGAAATTGAACAGGTGTTCCTAAGAATCCTTTAGGTGAGTGTATTTCTTATCCACAATAGTTTTCGAATCAGTGAATGTAGCCTAAATTTTGGTAGGGTTTTTTTTTTTTTTTTTTTTTGGTCAATTTTCTTGTATAGTACAAATTATACCACCATTTATATTTTTGCCTTTTGAATATTTTGGAAAATAATTATGAATACAAAATAATGTAATAAAAGTTTATTACTAATTATTAAACCTAATGTTTTGGTACATTAAAAGGCTCACCTACTCCATTGAAAAAGTGAAAAGTGTCATTCATTTGTTTAGTAAAGCATTAAATCATAACATAGGAATAAAAAAATACATTATTCCAAAAAATAAATTGAGGTTGCGCGCACACACACACACACCAAGTCCGTAGGACTATTTTGAAGCGACTGCCCCTCAAAAAGGTTTAGAGCCCCTGCCCCTAAAACTATCAGTGCACATCCCTGCTGCAGGGTTATTTAATGATGAATGGTGACAGTTACAGGTAAAAAAAAATAAAAAAAATAAAATAAGAAACAATAAAAAAAAAACTTTGATCTTTTTGAATGTTGAATAAAAACAATTTGATGGAAATAAAAAAGTTATGCTAACTATAACATTGTTAATTGTAAGTTTTTCATTTATAAATGCAGTATCAAATGCAGGCGTGCAGTATCACAGACACGATCAACCAACAGATTTACATGCATGTTGTGAAATCAGAACATTACATTTGCTAACATTCCAACTTTATCTGATTTTCATGACTAGTATATTAATCACAAGCAGTTAGTGAAACATTAGCTGAGAGAGTTCCATGCCGAGTTCCAGACACTCAGTGGTCTGTAGACAGAGATCGCAAATGGAGCAGTCAAATGTACACTTTGCACAACTACAACCGCATGCCTCCATATAATCAGTGCAGCTGCAACATGGACAAAATTCGATCAAGTCCTCCAAAGAGGAAGGGTCACAACAGCATGCTTTAGAGCAGAGAGATGAACAAATAGAGGCCGTACAGAACTGACATCCGTCTCCAACAGCCAGCACGCAATCCCAAAACTTGCAGAACAAACAGGCCAACAGAAGGGTTGCACACAGGTCTAGGAATGTGAGGGAACAATGAGAATGGAAGAATATGTGGAATTAATGGCTGAAAAAAAGGGATGAGCTCGTGAAGAAGTCAATGACAAAAATTGTTATGTGGTTAGCATGAAAAAGACAAGTATGGTGACACTCTTGGTTTAAAAGGTTTTCAAAGCATCAACAAATAAACTAGCCTCATAGAATCACGTTATAATACCTACTTTTTTACGACATTTCCCTGGTGAAATTAACACTAGAGACGCTACAACAACAAATACTTTTATTCACTTTCACACAAGTCACAAGTGAAATGGGCAGCAAATAGAGCGTCGCACTCACAATGCAAATGACCGGGGTGGAGTCCAGAAGAGCATGCGAGTCGACACGTGAGCCAAGAGTGTCTTAAAAATGCCACAAAATAATGTGATTCCTTAAATAATTTATTTTTTAATCTCACATTTGCTTTTTATGACATTATCGGTTCAGTATAGGTATAGGCTGTATACTGAGTTAAAATGAAAATAAGGTGCATTTCAAACTGTTCTGAGACCAGTGCGGACAGACAGCACACTGGAGGTTAAGTCATTCCCTAATTAGGGAGCAAGGGAGCATCCTATAGCTTTCCCATTCAGCCAAGAGCATTTACACCTAACATCTGATCACAGGTTCAATTTCAGGCTGCAGATGATGTTTGGGTGACTCAACATGTTTGGCAGACATGAGACAATGGTTAACAGTACATAGATTCAGAATTAATAATGTATCATTTTATTTGAACGTGGTTGGCAGTGATTGGATGATGCTGGCCATTACTTTGAATCATAATTAATTATGCCATTTTCTGATGTAATGTCTGTAATGTCTCTGAAACATGAATAACCAACATGCCTGGAAACATAATAAACCATTCGATTTTACAAATCTGACTTTCTATAGCTTGGTATTATTTAAAATTTCACAAAGTCCCACTGTCCACATATGAGGACATATATTAATTTTCACTCTTTCCTCCTTTTCTTTTTAAAAAAAAAAGAAAAAAAAGAAGTAAAAATCAAGGTTACAGTGAGGCACTTACAATGGAAGTGTATGATGGCAATTTTAAGGTTTTTATAATATAAATAATTTTATAAAATCACTTACATTAAAACTCATGTATTATTTGAACTATAAGGTTGTTTAAATCATCGTTTACCAGGATTACAGGGCTACGTCATCATGGCAATGAAGTTGTAAATATGGATATAACTTTACTTTTTTATAACTTTTTTTTAAGGTGGGACGAGTCGAAATTAATTTTTTTATTTATTATGCCACAAATGCCATCGATTGAGCTTAACTTGTATTGAACCTGGAATATTTCTTAATTCACTTTTAGCACCACACAGTTGACATTTTACCTTGGAACCGCCACAATACGTCTAATGAACCATGTAATGTCATTTTGCAAAAATGTCGCCTCAGTCACATCATTTTATGAGATCAGTCTGAAACAAACTGTTTCCCCCAAAATTACAATTCTTTCATTATTTAGTTATTCATAATTATTTATAGCGGAATGTTCATACTGCTTTCCAAACAATAAAAGTGAATGGTTTTCAGTGAATAAATATTTTTCAATCAGTCTAATCACACAAAGCTATCATACACACACACCGATCAGCCACAACATGCCTAATATTGTGTAGATCCCCCTCATGCCCCCCTCATGCCATCAAAACAGCGCCAACCCAGCTAACAATTTTACGTTCTGGGAACGTTCTGGGAACGTTAGTTTTTGGTTCCCAGAACGTTCCCAAGAACATTCCCTATTGGTGATCCAGGAAAGTTTTCTTAACGTAAATAGAACGTTCCCTTAAGGTTAGGGGAACGTTCTTGAAACTTTATGGGAATGTAAAAAAAAGACTTTGCCAATCAATGAGCGCTCTCTACTGCCTGATAATGGTCATGTAATTAAGCATTTGATCACTGCTGTTAAAGCAAACATTTGCAACCTTTTAATTTGTTTAAGAAAAAAAGAACCTAAAATAACCTACAGGGAACATTCCCAGAATGTTACTGTTTGGTTCCCAAAAAAATAACCAAATGGGAACCATACGGGAACATTAGGGGAACGTTCTGTGTTTGCTGGGAACCTTCTTCTCAGAATACCATTCTGAGATTATATTCTTCTCACCACAATTGTACAGAGTGGTTATCTGAGTTACCGTAGACTTGGTCAGCTCGATCCATTCTGGCAATTCTCTGACCTCTCTCATCAACAAGGTGTTTCCAACCACAGAACTTCCGCTCACTGGATTATTTTTATTTTTGGCACCATTCGGAGTAAATTCTAGAGACTGTTATTTGTGAAAATCCCAGAAGATCAACAGTTACAGAAATACTCAAACCAGCCCGTCTGGCATCTACAATGATGCCATGGTCAAAATCACAGAGATAAAAATTTTTCCCCATTCTGATGGTTGATGTGAACATTAACTGAACTCCTGACCCGAATCTGTATGATTTTATGCTCTACACTGCTGTCCCACAATTTGCTGCTTAGATAATCACATGGATGATTGTTGGTGCCAGATGGGCTGGTTTGAGTATTTGTGTAACTGCTGATCTCCTGGGATTTTCACACACAACAGTCTCTAGAATTTACTCAGAATGGGTCCAAAAACAAAAAACATCCAGTGAGCGGCAGTTCTGTGGACGGAAATGCCTTGTTGATGAGAGAGGTCAACAGAGAATTGCCAGAATGTTTCGAACTGACAAAGTCTACGGTAACTCAGATAACCACTCTGTACAATTGTGGTGAGAAGAATATCATCAGAATGCTACTCTGAGATGCAGGTTGGGGCTGTTTTGGCAGCACAAGGGGGACCTACACAATATTAGGCAGGTGGTTTTAATGTTGTGGCTGATGTCGTGGTGTATGCCTTCAGAAGTCTCAAAATAAATGTCTAGTGCAAAAGTTGTGTGGACTACTTCTATTATGTTTTTAAGTTCTTTCTGGTCCCCCTTCTTCTTTCATTGTATGGAAAAGAGCAGCGTGAACATTATACTAAACATCTTATTTGGTGTTCCATGAAAAAATTAAACAAATACAGGTTTGGTACAACTAGAGGGTGAGTAAATGATGACAGAATTTTCCATTTTTATGCTGAATTATTCCTTTAAAAGGCTATAAACCACTAATCTCTATGTCACCAAAATATGTGGAGTGTGTATCGAGCTAATTATCTACAATCAAATATGACAAGGAGAACTGCTCTCAGTATCGCTAGCAAGGACTTCAGATGCATCTATAATGCATTAGATGTCATAAAAAATGAATCCCTCACTTCATTGAGTCAAATGTAATTTGAGGTGTTGGCAGAAATGTTGCTTACCTTCAGCAGGGGCAGTCAGGCTTTGCCGACTTTTTGATATGGATGAGGAGGACTGGCTGATTTTGCGATGACGGTGTGTTGATCTGGCATTATAAGCAGTGGAATGTGAATCCTTGAGGTGTTTTGCAGGTAGCTGAGTGCAGACAGGAAGAGCATCACTGTCAGGAGGGTTCAGATCATCCTGGAATGGCTTTTGCAGATCTGCTGGGACTTCTTTGATAAGCACAGCTAAATCTATGAAAAGGAGAAAAATACACAATGTAGTTACAGTTTACGTTATGGGTGTTAGCTTAAAGAGTGAAAGATAATGACGACAACCATTTCTTGATTTACCAAATGCCAGTGGTCTCGATGTGCCAAGAGGGGGAATAAGACAGGAGTGCTCCTTCCCACAAATATCATTGGTCGAAGACAGTTCAGTCTCCTTTAGACATGTTCTACTAGATTCCAAGTCTTTTTCATCAAATGACTCTATAAAAAAAAAAGCAATCGTATTATTATTATTACTATTTATTTTCCCCGATCCAAAAAAGAACAGAAGAGGCTTACCAATTTGTTGCAAAGTTGATGTATTAAGAGCGCAATACATTTGTGGGTCATCTTCATGAAAACTGGACTTTGATCCTTTTGGTGACAGGCCACCATATTCATCCCCACGGTCACAATCCATCTCCCGAAACTCCCTTTCAAACTCACAGTATTCTCTACAACAAGATTGAATAAGTGTAAAGATGTAGAGTGAGAACGCCAGACCATTTGAACTCCTAACCATGTCATTAAATATTCAAACACAGGAAGCAAAGAGAATAGATGTGCCATATAGTCTCTGGCATATTTTAAATACTAATGGTAAAATACTGTATAGGGAGATTGAACACTTGACATGTTGATATATGACAGAACTATCAGTTAATGTCAAGACTATCACTAACATGTCTGCTCATTTATATTTACTGATGGATGTGTTCGTTATAAATGTCTTTGCATACGCAAAATATTATACAAGTAAAAAATTATAAATGAAATAAAAAATACAAAGCCTAGCATAAAAAGTACTGATGAAGCAATAAGTGGCAGAGTCATTAATCTTTTATTAATCTCATTCCATTTGGCAAACAAGATTGTGTTGGACAGAGATGTATGCACAAGATGTAAAGAGGGCAATAAATTTCAGCAACCTATTAGTCCAGTGTTTGCTTACCTTGAGTGTGAGAGACGCCAGGAAAACTTCTTTCCAAACAGCTCTCAAAACTCTGATTTTTTTTTTTTTTTTTTTTGGGGGGCCAAAATAATTAAACAAAAAATAACAGTTTGTGCTTGTAGGATCTTAATTGACAGATAATAATTCTAAATGATTTAAATAATATTAAAAATTAAATTAAATGTAAATAAAACGATTATTTATGAAGCATATTATGCATGGGATAATTTTCTCATCACAAAGAATTTAACATCACGACATCACAATATAGGAAATAGTGAATATGTTATTTTATTTTTTATTTCACCAAAGATAATTTCACATATCTCATAAAGAACACAACTGACTGTGTCGTCATCATGTTAAAATATGAAACTGAGAGGAGTTTCCTTTTATAGATATCAGTAGGCTAACAATAATCGTAATCAAAATTGCGCTATTTAAAGTCTTTTAGCTACACCTATTTATACTTATAAAATTCCCAGCATGGACAGTTTATGCCATAGCATGGACAAAAATCAAATTTAGCCTACTATTGTCTTTGATAATTAAATCTTATGAAAATGCACTAACCTTTACTACCACATTCATCCCATCGTCCGTCAGCTCCTACAGTGTGCTCGAGCTGCTCACAGTGTTGATACAAGTACCACATCCCCCCACCCCCCACCGTTTATTTATTTACAATAAATAAATTCATAATACAAAAATAAATCCTAATAATAAAGGGGTAATTATTTTATTAATATTAATTATTAATGTTATTATTGTCGTTATTATAATTATTGTTATTATGAATTAATCATTATTAATTCTTCAGCTTCATCATATCACTATGAAAATTACGTTTGCATAAAAGACCACAAAGATTTTAAGGAATTTTACAGGTTCAATACAAGTTAAACTCAATCGACAGCATTTTAATGTTGATTACCACAAAAAAAAAAAAAAAAAAAAAAAAGTAAATAACTTTTAATGTGTACGTCTTTTTCTTTTCTTTTTTTTTATTATATTTTTTTTATCCCGTTTTCTACCAATTTGGAATACCAAATCCACGCACAATGTACCACGCCCCCATTGAGAGCAAGAACCACTAATTGCACCAGGAGGAGGTTACCCCATGTGACTCTACCCTCCTTAGCAACCGGGCCAATTTGGTTGCTTAGGAGACCTGGCTGGACTCACTCCAGAGTCAAACTCACAACTCCAGGGATGGTAGTGTCCATCCTTTTCTTTAAAAAAAAAAAAAAAAAAAGCAGACATGGAGGTTACAATAAGGCACTTGCCATGGAAGTGAATAGGACCAATTTTTTTTAGGGTTTAAAGGAATATTCCGGGTTCAATACAAGTTATCCTTTATGAGATATTTATAATTAAAAAAAAAAAATAAAATAAAAAAATAATAATAATAATAATATATATAGAGAGAGATTTTATTTTATTTTTTCTTCTTAAATCAATGTTTCATTGAGGCCCTTACTATGGAAGAGAATGTGGCCAATTTTTGGAGGGTTTAAAGGCGGAAATGTGAATCTTATAATTATTAAAAAAAACATTAATTCTTCTGTTAAAAAAATCATGCATTATTTGAGCTTTACAGTTGTTTAAATCGTAATTTTTACAGTCATTTTAGGGTTTTAGGATTTATTGACATTACATCGTCATGGCAACAAAGTTGTCAAATTTCCCAACACTTTATACAGAAAAGGTTATGAAGCAGTTTAATCACACAAAATCATGTTAACACACATATTGTTTAAGTCTTGTGGCTATACTTTTGAATCAGTGAGTATTTTAATGTTTACGGACTGGCCCCATTCACTTCCATTGTAAGTGCCTCACTGGAACGGTGATTTTTGCTTTTTTTTTTTTTTTTTTTTTTAAAGAAAAGGAGGAACGAGTCGAAATACATTTTTGTGATAAATCAACATTATGCTGCAAATGATGTCGACGGAACTTAACTTGTATTAAACCCGGAATATTCCTTTAAACACTTTTTTTTTTTTTTCTGACAGGACTTTTATTATGAAGAAATAAAGCCCCAAACAATCGAAGTGACGCTGTTAGCTAGTGACCATTCTTTTTATAATATCGCTTCAATGCCCCGTTTATATTTACTGTTATAGAGATCGGGCGAATTACAAGACTTTTGAGATATTTGTGTAATTAATCCTCATTCAGACTCATTGATTGGATCTTTTACCAGGCGGTGAGCAGCGATGGTAAGTCTGCATTGACGATTTGGTAGCATATTAGCACCGGCTTCATAACTCAAGTCAAAATAAAAACTATCCCCAAAATCCAAACAGTGTAAATTAAACAACAACGAGTGCTTTTAAGACACGGATTATGTTTTAGAATAGCACTATAGTTTGAAACATTTAATCCGCTCTCCTGCTATCTGGCATGCTAATATGTCTTGTAACCCACTGATACTGAACTGTTTTAAAAGGAGATATTTGTTCTTTGGCATATTGAATAAACTAGCTCATTAGTGCTGTCTATCTTGTTCCATAAAATGACAGAAAACATTGTCTGAAGATCAAGATTAACTTTTGATGTAGAATTTCCCATTGAACATGTTTAATTCAGGCATTTTTACACTAATTGTTTAGATGACTGGTGTGTCAAAATTGTAATTGCATTGTCTCTGTTTTTATAGGACAGTGAGATGTCTGATATGGATCTGGCTCCAGCTGTGGATAACACCATAGTGGATGGAGAGAACACTCCTCTGTACTGCATTTGTCGAAAGCCAGACATAAATTGCTTCATGATGTAAGACTGATCTCTGTAACTGGTTCCACCAATGCTTTTCCTTCCAATGGCAATGAACCCATAAGTTAATTTAAGAAGTAAATGAAACAATGTCTCCAAACTGAGAAGTTAATTTGGGACCATATGTTTTTCTCCATAGAGGCTGCGACAAGTGCAATGAGTGGTTCCATGGTCACTGCATTAATGTGACCGAGAAGATGGCCAAAGCTATCAGGGAGTGGTACTGCCAACAATGTCAGGGTAAGTGACAATTTTTTTTTTCCCCTTCTCTTTGTTGCTAATGTTTGATTACTGAATTGTATTGTTTTTATACCAAATTTCACATTTAGAATATGTTCATATGCTCTTAATCTATTCTCCATCTCTTAGATATGGATCCATCTCTTGAAATACGGTATCGAAAAAAGAACCGTGAGAGAGAGGTTGAGCCAGAGAGGGCTGAAAAACGATCCAGCACTCCAGAGTATAAGATCGATAGGCGGCGTGGGTCCAAAGTCAGTGTATCTTCAGTTAACGTAAAGAAACACCAACACCTCCTCTGATGCATATCAATCTTCATTATAACTACACTGTATATGTAATATGTAGGAATTAGAATGACACATTTCAGTGTTTTTACTAGGGATGTGCCAGGCTGGTCTGTTAATTAACAAGTAAGCTAACAACTTACTAGTCGATTAGTGGGCTCAACTACTAACATTAATATTTTAGTGGTGGTGGTTTTGATGGGAGATGCAATTTGAGAGCGTTTTTGCATGATGATAGCTTGCTTTGCTTAACACCCTGTCTACACCGGGCACGTCCGGTGACGCTACGTGCCACAGTGGCTTGAGGCTGTCTACACTGGACACGCAATTACTCTAAACTGCTTATTGGTGTTGTTTGCAGTAGTTCAGCGGAGTAGCCACAGGGGCAGTGGCCCCACCAAAATCTGATTGGCCCCTGCAGTACCCCTGTCCTGAAAAAACGTTTGTCAAAAAAAGCTTTTTCGCATTCGGTGTCACTAGCGCAAAGCCCAAATGTTCTAGCAACATCATGTCTGCAGGTACAGCATACTGTTTTGACAGAAACATTTGTGTGAATTACAGTAGATCTCACACCAGGAGCACTATGTTAAAGGAAGTTCAACTTATACGTCTTGAAATACGTACGTCTCGAGACCCCTGTGTATTGTAGCTGGGAAACACAGATATAGACAGACACACAAACAAAAATTCTGGTCAGTAAATCTGACTGAATTCAGACAAAATAAGAAGGTTATTTTCTGCAAATTGTGGTTTGGTTCTGTTCTATATTAATTATGCCTTTTAAATGCAAATGTGCAAAATAGATTTACTGACATTAAGTTGGAATTAGTCCACAATGCCTTACTCAGTTTTATAATGCATGGCCTTTATCACAGGTGAAACTCCATGTAGTTTATTTTACTGTACAGAACCGCAGCTCTATTATGCTCTCAGTCTGTGAACCTGTCGGCAGCTCACTGCCCACAGAGGCAGAATGATACAGACTTTACCGATGAAGTAGCCAATGTCTGTCAGCTGGAATTATTTTTAACTTTTACAATATAGATATCTGCATGCTCAAAAGATACAGTTCACCCAAAAATGAAAATTCTCTCATAATTTACTCTCCCTCATGCCATCCCAGATGTGTAAGCCAAGTCATTTTTATTTGTATAGCAATTTTCACAACACAGGTTTCAAAGCAGCTTTACAGAAAGTCATGCATTAACAGAAAATGAAACCGTAATATCTATTAAGTCTTAGTCATTGTGTAGTTTGATTAGATGTTGTTATAAGTTTTGTATAAAAAATAAATAATCATTTGTATTAAGAACCCTAGTGACCAAGCTGAAGGCGACTGTGGCAAGGAAAATAAAACTCCATAAGATGTTGGTTAATGGAGAAAAATAACGTTGGGATAAACCAGACTCACTGTGGACCAGATCCCTTCTGGGTAACAGCATAAACATAATGCTAATATTACTTATTTATGTGCAGTGCAAGTCATGGTTTAAAATGAGTAAACTAAGTAAGTGTTAAGAGCCAGTGTTTAAACAAAGATTTTATAAGTACTGTTAGATGAATGACTAATGTCTTTGAAATTCATTAACTGGATTAACTGCAATTCATATAGATGCATTGTCCTTTGTTAGTTGGCTGATGAAGGCTTTTGTTGGCATAGTCATGTGTATATTTTTGGATATGGATGTTAATGTGATCCTCATCAAGAAAATTAAATTTCATGATAACTGTGTTTTCAATTGTTATCAAAGAACTGCTATTCCAGTGTAGACAGCATCATTGATTATAATGAGATTCTATTGCTTTTGACACGATGCGATGAGCCACTTGCGTCCGGTGTAGCAGGGTGTAACACTGAATAGCAGTCAGCAGCTTAAAACCCTCTGCAAGAAGTGACATCTCTTAACCTCTTCAACTCTGGAGCATTTTTGTGCCGCCACCTGCAATTATTCACACTCAAATTTAAAATCTCACCATTCACATATTCTGTCGACTAATTGCCAAAATGTCCGATTTTTTCATATAAATAATAAGGCTTCTGGGTGCCCTATAATATCAATCTAGAGTGAGATTATAGTCGGAGTGGTGGTGGCGTAGTGGGCTAAAGTACTGAACTGGTAAGCAGAAGGTTGTCGGTTCGATCCCCACGGCCACCACCATTGTGTCCTTGAGCAAGACACTTAACTCCAGGTTACTCTGGGGGGATTGTCCCTGTTGTAAGGGCTCTGTAAGTCGCTTTGGATAAAAGCATCTGCCAAATGCATAAATGTAATGTAAATGTAAATCTAGTCTTCCCCTTTGCAAGGGGAAAATTTGTATCATTCTAATATTGTCATCAATAGTCAATAACATATATTTCTGATGTTTTGTTTAGCATTTTTTTCTTGCTGGACCTCATATTTTGTTCTGGACATCTAAAATATAACATTGGATTATTCACACAAGCAAGTTTACAGACAGGTACAAAATGGCTAATTTTGTAGAAAACTGCCTAAAGTTAAAGCAGACACATTTTTTAGCTATTTGGGGCTTAAAGAAGCAGTGATCGGTGCATAAAAGAGCCGTTTGTATTATATGTCTTACAGAAATCATATTTCACTTTGTGATTTTTTTTTTTTTGAAAATCTTTTAAACTGTGGGATTAGGGCAATAAAATAAATTGTACAGTCGCATTCCTGAGAATGAGAGCTTTCATTGGTTATGTGATTTTCTATTTAAGCGCTATTTGAAAGACATATATTCATATTAATATTTCTACCACATGTCTTCTAGGTTGCGCTGATTTGCAACACAAATATTTTCAGGCCTTGTTTTGTTATTTTATGTAACATAAATGCAGAAGTGATGCTTATCTATGGAAAGTTCAAATACTATACCTCTCTTTCAAATTATACCTCAGATGCCTGAGTAATCTATTCGGAGACTTGAATGTTTTAGGCATAGCACCCCCTTTTGGACCCACCGGCGGGTCCGCAGAGTTAAAGAGGTTTTTAGGTTTAGTCTTTTTTGCATTGTATCATCAATATATCAGTTGTTCAAACAACTGACCAACTAGTCTATTATGAAAATTGGTGTTTTTGCACATCCCTAGTTTTTACACCAAGGTGTGTGGAACAAACCAAGATGAGTAATATTACTGTCCTAACTGTTTCCCAGGTGAAACGTTCAGCTCGTATGTGCGGGGAATGCGAACCCTGCACTAGGACAGAGGATTGTGGCCAATGTGACTTCTGTAAAGATATGAAGAAATTTGGTGGCCCAAACAGGATCCGTCAGAAATGTCGTCTAAGGCAGTGTGTCGTCCGTGCTCGGGTGAGTATCATCATTTATTTAGGTTGTTTTTATTTATCTTTGCTTTTTAGATGTTGATTTTATTTCGCTTATTGTTTTGGCAGAAAATGCTACGTGTTCGGGATGAGGAGTTTTCTCTGCGTGAGAGGAAGGACAATATAATGCACAGACGATACTCAGATGATTATGATGAGAATGAGATGGAGCTGTATGAGCACTACAAAGGCAGAGATGCGGTATTGACTAATTGCTGATGCTCAACCACAACCACTTAGTATATATATATATATATATATATATATATGTATATATATATATGTACATTTGAACTCTTATTAGGTTGTAAGAATTACTTTATCATTAGTTTAAACAGAGGCCCCAAAATGTATTTGGAAACTTAATGTCTGAATGTCTTTGGATTATATAACAAAACATCAAAACAAGTCAGGGTTATGGTTAAGTCCCCGATATACTTCATACGAAACTGAAGAATGAACGGGTGTGACGTAATTTAGAACAAAAGTTGTCCAAAAAGGTTTTGTTTTTGCATTCGTTTCTGGTTGTTCTTAACAGCTCGCATGAGCAAACTTTTAGGAAAAAGTCTACAAAAGGAATCAAAAGTACTGAAATACACTCAAGTGCCCATTGACTCGTGTGCCATCTGCAGGAAGCATAGATAGTAGTAATATAATTATTATTCATAATTGTTATTTTGTATTATTATTATTATAAATGTGAAGAGCAGAGTGAAATCAAAAAACATATTCATTATTCCTCACCTTCACCATATCACTATAAAAATAATGTTTGCATAAAAGTCCTCAAAGATTTAAACACTTGATAGGACTTTTATTATGAAAATTAATCACTTGTCCAAACAGTTTAAGTGACACTGTTAGCTTGTGACTACAGTAACCTTTAGGTTTACAATATCACTTCAATTCCTAGTCTGCTAGGACACATGTGTGCACATGAGAACTCTGTAAAATCACCTCAGCACCAGTTGGTTTAAAGTCCTTGGAAACATGACTCAGAAAAGTGAAGTTAGTTCTGAGGTTTAGCACCATTAGTTTGCAGATGAAACTTGCTAATGCAAAAACATTGGTATCTAATGCAAAAACAGTCACATATTTATTGTGACGTAAGAGACCAAAATTTTCCATCTTCTTTTTTTCCATCTTGCTTGTTTGGGATGATACTTCAGTTATTATTGCTCAAAAATTAACTTTTTCCCTTTCTTATGACACTCTTTTTAGTCATGGGGCAGTGAAGATGAGGATGGACCAATTTACATTCCTGTCCCACGGAAGAAAGCTATAAAAGTCAAGCATGTCAAGAGGAGAGACAAGAAATTTGACAAAAAGGTCAAATGAAAGTCACCGACAGTGCTTTATAAATTATAAATCAATGCATTGCACTTGGTGCATTATAAATAAAATGCATTGATTGTGCTTGTCTTTTATAGAAAGAGTCTCGTCGCCACAAGCAAAAACAGAAGCACAGAGATCGTTCGAGACACAGCGAGAGGGGAGACGGCAGAGATGGAGGAGACCATCGACAGTGCCTGGGACCAAACTGCATCGACGCAGCACGTCCAGGCTCAAAATACTGCTCTGAGGACTGTGGCATGAAGTTGGCTGCCAAGTAGGTTATTCTTGCACTTCTACTCCTGGAGTTGCATGCACAGCCTGTTGATATACAATAGTCATATCAGGTTTAATCTCTTAATCTCAGTAATCGTCCTGTTATTTGACACTTTCTATCATTGTTTAAAGTAATCATGGCTGACTGTAAATACTAAATTTCAACAATGGCATCTGAAACTGAAAACTATTGATTTTAAATGATGCTGCATCCAAGCCGCTAAGTGTCCGTGTAATTCCAAGATGACACAAAGCAAAGCCAAAAGTTAGTGAGTGCACTTTTAATATATGTTTTGAAAAAGTGGACCGATTTGATTGATTTAGTGTTATGCTGATCTGTACAGCCGGATCTATGAGATCCTCCCCCAGCGTATCCAGCAGTGGCAGCAAAGCCCCTGTGTCGCAGAGGAACAGGGCAAAAAACAGCTAGAGCGCATCCGCAGGGAGCAGCAAGCCGCACGTTTGCGCCTAGCCGAGATGGAGCGACGCTTCCACGAATTGGAGGGCATTATTGCAAAGGCCAAGCAACAGGTGGTCCTACAGGATGAGGATGTGAGTATTCACGATTACTTTCTCATGAGGAATCATAGATGTATGATCCAAGCTAAAGTATTTTGACTTCAATGGAAAAACTTTAAAGTCAAATATTTTTCTTGTTTGATTTAATGCCATCCTTTAATTTTTTACAATTTTATTGGAATTTAATATGCATAATGTGCTTTCAAAGTGAAACCATCAACAGAGAACTGCTTTACATGAGAACATATGATATTGCAATGTCTTTTTGTGAATGCTGTGATTTTGTCTGTTGAACCATGTCCCCATTTTTCATTGCAAGTAAATCACTTGCATGTGCGACCAAATTACACGCTATGTGTCTGTTATTGCCACTGGCTAGTCAATTCTCAGATTTCCCTCGCCAGTGATTTGAGTTGTGTTGTGGTGAAGAACTTATACTTTTATACTTACTGTATAAAAAGTTGCTGTTGAAGAAGCCTCATATTTTACTGCGTGGAAAATGTAACTTATTTGGCTGCAGTGGGTCCTGAGGTGTCGTGGATTACGCTGTAACCATTGCTTTAGTTCAGTCGTCAAGTCAACCGTAAACATTTACACACAGAGCTGCCATTTCTCTTAAAGGAATAGTTCACCCAAAAAAATTAAAATTCATTCAAGAATTTCATGGACTTAAATATTGGTCTGTTTCTCACCCACACAAATCATATTAATATATGGATTTAACTACTGGAGTCTTGTGGATTACTTTTATACTTTTTGACACCCATTCACTCACATTGTATAGACCTACAGAGCTGAGATATTCTTCTAAAAAATATTAATTTGGGTTCTGCGGAAGAAAGTAAGACATACACATCTGGGATTGCATGAGGGTTAGTAAATGATGAGAGAATTTGCATTTTTGGGTGAACTATTCATTTAAAGAGACAGTACCATTTTAACGCTTGATATACATATAAATGTAAGCTCAATGTAAATCATACAAGTGCACATAAACAAAATGTAGTAAAGTAGTGAGTGTTATAAATGTGTAAATATAAATATTTAAAGTGACAATCATAAATTATGAAATGTTAACTTCAACAAAAATGTTAAATATTGAGGAATTTGACAGAGCCTCTTGCAGCATCGGTGAAGGGTTTTTTACAAAACCTAACGTTTTTACATTGTACTATTGAGAAAGTAGCACTTAAATTATTATTTTTAGAATACGATTATTAAATTATTGTTAAATGTGGAATTCTATTTTCTTTAATAGGTTTCAAACTTGTTAATTTTTGCTAAAAAAATGTGTATGAATTTTTTTAAACGGTGACAACAGCTTGAATTATTACTAAAAAATGCAATTTAATGGCATCATGTAAATTGATAGAATTTGAAATTTTTACTTTTTTAAAAAGCTAAATTGTGATTGATAAAAAGTCTCATACTATATTGAGTGGAGTGTTATATACAGTATATGAATAATTTATATATGTAAAGATGGTACCTTCTCAGTTTGCTTTATCTTTTTTTCAGTTACATTATGCTTCCATGTCGTCAAAAGTCTGGCGAGTAAAAACTAAAATATACTAACCAATGGCGATTATTTCTCCAACTTGTATGTAGAGGGATGTCAATACATGTTAGAGATGTTTCAAAGGGGCATGAGTAGTTTGAACAATACTTTCCAAGGTGATCCACCTATCAGCTGTCTGGTTACCATGATAACATATCAGTGCACTCTCTTGCAGGTGAATGAAACGGACAGCGAGGACACAGACCTTCAGATCTTCTGTGTGTCCTGCAGTCACCCCATCAATCCCAAGGTGGCACTGAGACACATGGAGAGATGTTATGCCAAGGTGAATTCCTTTGATAGTCTGTGATATATGATCAACACATACATATTGAATGTGAGTTGCTGTTTAATTCCATACTAAATGAATTCAGAATGTATTAACTCGTATATAAACTTTTATTTTTTAACAGTACGAAAGTCAGACCTCTTTCGGTTCCATTTTCCCTACAAGAATAGAAGGGTAAGGGGACAAAATTTGTTGAATTATAATACAGTCCTAGGGTCTCCTATTCATTGACTCTTTTTATCTTTCTTTACTATCAGTGCAACGAGGCTTTTTTGTGATGTATACAACCTGCAGAGCAAAACGTACTGCAAGAGACTTCAGGTCTTGTGCCCAGAGCATTCCAGAGACCCTAAGGTGACAGTTTAGTAACAGTCCCATTGTATTTCCATTAAAACTACACCATGACTTTAGAAATCTCTACATAACATGTTTTCTTCTCTCAGGTCCTACCAGATGAGGTGTGTGGATGTCCACTATTGCGTGATGTGTTTGAGCCAACAGGAGAGTACTGCAGGGTCTCAAAACGCAAGTGTAACAAGCATTACTGCTGGGAGAAGCTCAGACGAGCAGAGGTGGACCTGGAGCGTGTACGAGTGGTCCGTGATGTTTTGCCTTCAAAACTGTTACATATTTTTTTATTTTAACATTTTAAGGAAAGAACTTGATTTTAACCTCATTTCCTTCCCTCTCCATACAGTGGTACAAGCTGGACGAGCTGTTTGAACAAGAGCGCAATGTGAGGACAGCGATGACCAATAGAGCAGGATTGCTGGCTCTCATGCTCCATCAGACTATCCAGCATGACCCACTGACAACTGACCTCCGCAGCAATAAAGACAGATAGCCATGTGAACCATTAGAGCTCATTGGAAAAACATTTGTTTATATTTGTATACTTTTCATAATGTATATTTGTAACTATTTGGGCAGTCATTCCTATTAAACATGTTCTTCGTGTCTCCTTCAGTCTGCAATGCTTCATTTTACATGTGGCCAAGAAATCACTGAACTGTAACATATTAGGTTTTCTGTGTTCTTCTCAAGTTGCCCCAGTCTGCATTGGTACAATAATTGATAAAATACCTTATTCTTAAAGGGGTCAAGACATGAAGAATCAAAATTTCCTTCATCTTTTGACATATAAGAGGTCACTGTACTATACACTTTTACTACAAAATGGTACTGGCTCTCTGACGTTCTTCATGAACATTGGACTGACCTCAGGGCGGCTGAGAGATGGCAGAAATCTAAAGATCCAGCAGATCTGATTATGTATCAGTCTCTACTTGATGCTTTTTCTGATAATGTTAAATCTGCAAAAACTTCCAATTATCAGGACAAGATCAACAGCATCACAGACACCATATTATGGACATTTAACACACTCCTCTGTCCTCCACCCTCCACTGCCTGACACCTCACTGACAGCAGATGTCTTCGCCACATTTTTTACTAGTAAGGTTACAGCTATTAGCAATACATTCTCAGCACCACACCCTCTCAAACACCCGCCTCCTGTATGCAGCTCTTCTATCTCTATGTTCTTTCCTCTGACAGACACTGAGGTCTTTAAACTCCTCCTCTCCAACCACCCCACAACCTGCACCCTTGGTTGTATTCCTTCCCACCACATCCAAGCCATCTCTACGTCCATCCTACCTGCACTCACACACATAATTAACACATCTCTCTCACAAGCACTTTTCCCACACATTTAAGCTGGCTTGAGTAACCCTGCGGTTTATAAAACCTGCACTTAACCCCACAAAAGTAGAACACTTCAGACCAGTGTCTCTCATCCCATTAATGGCGAAAACACTCGAAAGTGTAGTTTTCAATCAGATCTCTGCCTATCTCTCTTAGAACAAGCTGCTGATGACAATCAGTCAGGCTTCAGAAGTGGATATTCCACTGAGACTGCCCTGCTGTCTGTCGCTGAGACAGGGGAGCGCTGTATCCAGATCATCCGTCCTGATTCTACTGGACCTTTCCGCAGCCTTTGACACAGTAAACCATTTGATCCTACTGTCCACCCTCTCTACTCTGGGCATGACAGGAACTGTGTTTCCTGATTTAGATAGGTCTTTCAAGATAGCCTGGGGAGGTGATGTGTCCAAGTCACATCAGCTACTTACTGGGGTACCTCAGGGCTCAGTGCTTGGGTCACTTCTCTTCTCTACATACACAACATCACTGGGACCCATCAATCAAGCACATGGGTTATCTTACCATTGCTACGCTGATGACACACAGCTCTACTTGTCTTTCCAGCCCAACAACACCACGTGATTGCTTGAATCTCTGCCTGTTTAGCAGACATCTCGGCCTGGATGAAGGAACACCACCTGAAACTTAACCTACCAAAGAATGAGGTCCTCATCTTTCCAGTCCAACCCTGCTGTTGAACACAACTTCACTGTACAGCTGGGTTCAACTACAATAACACCTTCCAAAACAGTCAGAAATCTAAGAGTAACCATCGATAACCAACACAATTTCACAGACAACATCTCAAAGACAGCATGATCATGTAGATTTACACTCTACAATATCAGGAAAATAAGATGCTTCCTCTCTGAACATGCCACACATCTTGTTCAGTCACTTGTCATAACTAGACTGGATTACTGTAATGCTCTCATTGCAGGCGTACCTGCATGCGCAATTAGGCCCCTGCAAATGATCCAGAATGCAGTAGCATGTCTGGTCTTCAACGAACCAAAGAGAGCGCATGTCACACATGCACATATCAAATTCAAGGCTCTGCTTATTTTAATGGTAAGCTGGGAGCTTTTCAATTGCTTGGTGCTGAAGATAGCACCAGCAGAGTCTATTTAGCATTGAGAAAAGACCCCAATAATAATAATTTTGAGTTTCAATAATGTTCTGTCTTTTGTCATTGTAAAGCGCATTTCACATGAGTTGAGTCGCGGCGTCAATGCTCCATTCAACGCCAGCGTCAAGCGCCACATTGCCCTCCACATGACAAGAGTTGCATAAAGCATCACAGAGGGGCGATTTTACGAGTTTGCCACATAAAAAAGCGGGAGTTGTTCACAATAAACATTGAAAACATGTATTTGAAAAAGAGAAAAAAAGCTTGCAGTTGATTTGATAGCAGAAAGTAACAAAAAGACTCGATTATGTTTAGGTCTAAGCATTTTCTTGGTGAATTTAATTTAGTCCAATAACTGGGGTCTCTGATATTCGTAATCGATAAAGTAATATTGAATTAAAAGAAATTATGAGACATTCGATGTCTCATAAATTTGGACAGTTTTTAAATATTTCTTGTTGCTTAGTACTCTCAAAGACATTATTGGTGAAGCAAAGACGTGTGTGAAAAACACTTTGGTGTAAAGCATCACTTCATAGACTTCAATGTATTCTGCAGTGCTGACGCAAGTCACGAGACCCATAATGCATATAAATATCACTCACTTTTGCACATTAATCATTGCTCTTCACGATCACGAAAGGTGAGGAGTTTGGATCCCTGAAATTATTATTCGTTTTTTCATGCATTTATTTATTTTGTGGAATTTGATAATTTTCCTCTGCACACCTGACAATCTTACAGTGGTTGGGAAACACTGATTTATGATACCATTTTGTCCGATTTGAAATATCTTATTTGACTGTCATCTTGAGCAGCTGTTTTGGATTCATTTAGATAAGTGCTGTACGTTCATTCCATTTGTAACCATTTTATACAGCCACCCATGCCTGGGAGCGTTTCCAAGATGGCGGCCGACTTGTCTTGAAGGGACTTTGACTTGTACTTTGGCGGTACAAGTGTAAGCATTCTTACTTCCGGTCTTTGCGACGTTCGCGGTTTCTGTGGGAGGAAAAAGTAGATGTTCGGAGGAAAATTGACTAACTAGTACGAGTGTTTTTAAAATGAAAGTGGGGAGAGTGATCCTCTTTATATTTGTGTGTACCTCAGTGCGCTAATTCATCAAGATACAACACTGAGATTAGCTTTCATTCTTTCCCAGTAGATTCTACGGTTCGGGCTCAGTGGTTAGTAAAAATCTGTAGGGACCACTTCAGTCCTACACAAATCACTCGAGTGTGTAGTAGACATTTCGAGACAGATGATTTTGTTCTGACAGCTGGGGGACTAAGAAGGCTCAAAAAAGGAGCCTTGCCTTGTTTTTTTGTGTGGAACAACTACACTATACACACACATACGCCTAATGTTTGGGATACAGCAAAGATATCGCCGCCTGACTCCGACTTGAGTGCGGTTCACACGGCAACTGAACTTGACAACTCCATTACTCCAGCAACGTCAGTGATGGAAGGTGAATTCGCAAACCATTACGAAGAGTAATGAGGAAAATAGAAGAATTGCAACATTAAATGGAATCCACAGTGTGAGGTTTCCTCTCAGACATGTAGCCCTGTGTCATATTTTTTCGACACTGTGGATAATATCATTTCATCATTAATACACTTGGACTAATACCTGTGTCATTAGTCAATTTTTTGTGACTGGGGTTTTTTTTTTTTTTTTTTTTGTAGACCGAAAAGGAGATGAGAGCACTTCTCTATATTTGGAAAGACTCACTTGTTCATTATAGGGATAGTTCACCCAAAAATGAATATTCTCTCATCACATTCACCTTTATGCCATCCCATATGTGTCTTTATTGCAAGTGAATGGTGACCAAAATTTTGAAGCTCAAAAAGCACATAAAGGCAGCATAAAAGTAATCCATAAAAAGAGTGTTGGGTGTAATCAAATTACAAACTATAAATTGCTGTTAACTAATTACTTTTTAAGTAAAAAAAAAAGTAGTGTAATGTTTTTAATTTTAAATTATTGTAATCAGATTACAGTTACAGCCAGTAGTGTAGTCTAGGACATACCTAGGAATACACATCGTATGCCCACCTATAATTCACTGGATTTTGCGTATGTCCACCTGAAATAACTGATGATACATATGGCCTCCAGAACGAGTAGTTTTTTCAATCTACTAAAGCCATGCTGCAGCACCATAGAGTGAATTATGTAAATGTACAGAGATTATCTTTCAATGTGCATGGAGCAGCGGGAGCGCAACTGATGTCATTGGCAAGACAGACAGTCTGACTAAGCTGATCCACCAATCAGAATATCAATTTCAGGCATGATAGGATATTTACTAACCAATATACTTAATATTGTTCTTAATATTTTCAGGTTCAGTAAGGGGCGGGACATTTCAAGCATCTAATGCTGATGCACAAGCTTCCCTGGCATAACCATAATTTGCACTGTAAATGTATTTCCTTGCTAGATATATATTAGGGATGAACCGCTACCAATATTTCTCCTCCGATTCCGATATTGGAAATCTCAGTAACGGCCGATCCAGATCCGATAGCAGTGTTGTTGTTTTTTTTTTTTTTTTTTTTTGCATTATCAGTTTAAATATCTTCACATTATTGTGTGGAATTAATTGGGTGTGCTCTTTAATATGAAAAGAAACACAACCCTCTAACTACACATTATTTCAATATAGATGTATAGATTATTAAGAAAAACTTTGTAACTAGTATACTGGATAATGTAGCGGCAAAATGAACAGTAATTCCAGTCTAATGGTGCGTTCACATACAACGCGAAAAACATTCGCCTTGCATTGCTCGCGCGAGCTTGACCGCGAGAGGAGGAGGGGTGTCTAGACAACTTAACTTTCCGTCATCAACCATGGCCGATATCACAACGATTGCTGCTCTGTATCTTTTTTTTTTTTATTTATTTTTTTTTATTGCAAAAACAGATACAAATCACAAGTGACATATCAACAAATACATAACAATTTTCAAACATAATTTGTAAACAAAATACAAGAATTTTGACAGGGGAAGCATATAGGTCATTATAATGAAAAAAAGGACCATATATTGATAGTTTTAACTGCCTTTTTGTTGTTGGAGCCAGAAATCAAATTAATATAATGTACAACTTCATGGAGAAAAGGTACAAAATAAGGTTTTTTAGAGCTGAATTTACATTTATGAATATGATATTTAGCCAACAGAATTAGTAAATTTATAATAAAGTATATCTTTTCTTTACTTTGCCTTCTATAAAAGCAAAATATAACATTCTCCCACAATAAGGCAAAGTTTTAATAAATATGGTCAATGATAAATCTGCTGAAGTTTTGCTAAAAAGTTCTGGTGTGTGAGCAATGCCAAAAGAGGTGCAAGACAGTTTCTGGGTGGACTTCACAAAAAGAACAGTTTGTATTGATGTCTCTTTTATATTTAACCATGTAATGATTAGCAGGGTAGTATCTGTGAATTATTTTGAATGACACTTCCTTCACCTTGTTTGTTATCAGGTATCTGTGAGGAATCATCCAAAACTTTTTCCAATCAATGTCATTTACAAATCGGTTCCAATAAAAAGTAACATTTGGAATAGAGACAATTTCTTTCTGAAATAAAGCACGAATGTTCTTATTCTCACGAGGAAGTTGAGAAAAACAGATTTTTCCAACTGGTGATTCAGCCACATCGGAGAGGGAGACAGACGTAGGTGGAGGTCTGCCAGTACTTCTAAAAAGCATGATTGTGCCTGATGGAATGGCGTCAAATACAATTGCAAATTCTTTTGGCGTAACTGGAATATTATACGTTAATAAAAACTCTTTATAAGAGAAAAGTCGCCCCTCTCCATCAAATAGCTGACCCACCAGCAGAATCTTATTAAGTACCCAATTCTCAAAAAAGAGTGACTTGTTTTTATATAAAATATCTCTGTTATTCCAAATTAGATACCTGTGAGGTGAGAAATTGTGCTTATAAATCAGAGACTATGCTAAAAGGACCTGCTTGTGAAAGTTGGCCATTTTTACAGGGAGTTTGTCCACATTGTAGTTACAGTTCAAAATAAAGCTCAGACCGCCAAAACGAGAGAATATATAGTGGGGAATAAAATTCCAAATTGAGACAGGGTTTTTAAGAAAATGCTTAGCCCAATTAATCTTAAAAGTATTGTTTAGAGTATTGAAGTCCAAAAAGTTGAGCCCACCAGAATCATAATTATTCATAACAACACTTCTTTTGATATAATGTATACGATTTTTCCAGATGAAGTCAAAAAGCATTCTATCAATATCTTTACAAATTTTACTGTCCAGGTGTAAAGAGAGAGCTGCGTATGTAAGCCGGGATATCCCTTCAGCCTTGGTGAGTAACACTCTGCCTTTTAGAGACAAGTCCCTTTGCAACCACTGGTTCAACTTGTTTTGGGTTTTTTTAACAATTGGAGAGAAATTTAATGGACATTTGCTGCTCTGTATCTGTTGTGGAAGTCCCAGATATGTTGACGTTGTGTCATACAATTCCGGGTTTCTCATCCATTTTTCCTGATTTCTTCTGCTTCTACGTCAGTGACGTAAACAGTGACGTCCGGACAATCTCAATGCTGATTGGCTTTCGTTACAATGCGTCATGCGCGCCGCCCGCCGCGAATTCGCGTCTTTGCATTGCCTTTGAATGTAATCGCGCCTCGCGAAACGCTCGATGCGCGTTGTATGTGAACTATTATAAGTGTAAGCCCGTTTATCGGTCCAATGGCGGTCTCCAATAATACGGGTGAAGGTCTCTGCGCGTTACTGTCTTTCTTTTACGCAACACAACCAGATTAAATGAAATACATTTTCTTTTCTCATGTATTACCTCGTTAATTCATCTGACTCCATAAATGAAAAAGGTTTTAATGATATCTGAGCATCATTAAAAGTGAACTTATGTTTGATTATTCTTTTTTTTAATTTATATATATATATATATATATATATATATATATATATATATATATATATATATATATTAATTAAAAAAAAGAATAATCAAATCTATATATATATATATATATATATATATATATATATATATATATATATATATATATATATATATAATTCTTTTAATTATATTTTACCTGTTCAGATTAAGAAACTATGTCGCTTTGAGGTCCTCGCGTGTTTTTCTACACTGTGGGTCTCACGATCACAAGCGGCCAGTATTGGATCATCAAACAGAGGTAATTGCTATATACCTGAGATCGGTCACGTTCACGTATACACAATCAAAGATACTTCAGTATAGCCCCCATGGAACTGCATACACTTGAATTTAACTTAACGTTTTCTTCAGTAAAGGTCACGTCCACTATCACAGATATAAGTTGACCAACATAACTTCTCTCGTAATAGCTTTGGATTGGCCATGTCGTGGTGTCCCACGTACATTTATCTGGAGAAACATCAAATTAAAACAGAGGTAAGACACACCCGAATTTAGATTGGTCAAGCAGCATTTAGCTGTCCTAAACGGAAATACACTTTCTGTCTTTGCAAACCAAGTACACTTGAACTGATGCCAAATATTAGTCGTCACTAATCTGATGCAGACTTGCGGTAACATATGAATCGTTTAATAGAGTCAGTCAGAATAAAATCAAATGTTTACAATTTATTGACCAGATAACATAAGTTCATCACAGTTACCAGATATAAACTACACACAGTAAACTGTGTGGGATCGTCTGACTACAGAGAACCACGAAGGATGTGCCACATCTCCTTAAATACCCAAATAATTCAATATGCTAACCAAATGGTGGTGCCTGTCCTTCTAATTAGATTTGGGTCCCCTATTGAGGGGGTTCCTGTACATTTACATATAGTAGGTATGGAGGATCTGGGGGAGGGCACACCTTTAAGGGGCACACCACATCTCTCATATTTTATAACTTCTTCTAGCTTTTCATTATGGCTGGGAGGATGAAACCAGTTTACCAGGCGCACTGAGACACTTAAAATGATACCAAACATGTATTGTTACTTTTTTGTACACACTTGACATTGTATAGGTTTTTAGTGAGTTCTAAGTGAGGAGGAGAAGGGGGGAGTAGGGGGAGATAATCAGACGGTAGAAGGGAGCTGCTAGCTACCCTGCTGGATGCGTCTCGAATGTTGCTGTTACATGTGCAAGAGACAGTTCAAATGTTGATTCTCATGGGAGCCTTTTGTTCTCCCGAGGAGTATCCCAGACTCGCTGGCACCTTACATAAGTGAACCGAATTTTTGAGCATCTACATCTGAGATGTTGTTCGTGAGTAGCGCTCAAATATTGCGCACCACTGAAGGCTAAAATTAGTCGCGAGTGTGTGTGCACCATACACTAGCATGCAGTAGCTGCGTGTGCATTTTCTATATTTACTTATTAAACACAGTCTTTTGTGATTCACTGAGCTGTCGCATGTCTTCAAGTGGCTTTGAATAAAATGCACGAGTCTTATGAACTATTTTATTGTTCTTTTTGTTTTTATTGATCTTTTATGTCATTTTTTTTTAGCTTGACTAAATCAGTATCTAACTTGGATCGGGCTCGCTGGACCGACTTCAGTATGGATTTGTGCATCCCTAATATATATATATATATATATATACACACACACACACACACACACATTTAAATGTAACTTATGTAATTAAACTTTGAGAAAATACTGCATGTTATTGCACCCCTGCAATTTTTTTTGCCTTTTAATGCTTTTGGTGGTGCCTTTTTCTCCTGATATCAAATAATTTCAATTTATATTTCTAAATAGGTAAACAATTTCACTATACACAGAAAAACACTTAATAGTACACAAATAAAACGTGAACATTATTTCACTATTACCTCACTATTACCTACAGTGCTTAAAAGTTTATTGCGTATTATGAATTAGTTTGTTACTTAGAGTAATAATAATGTAATTACAATTTTCATAATAGCCTAATAAAAGGGACATTAATAACACCTATTAATTAAAATACATATTTAACATCAAGTTACCATACCGTGGTTGTTAGCAGTGTGCTCTACACCATGCTAGCAAGAAACTTACCCTGATATACATTTTGTAAGTTTATGTGGGACTTTAATTACAACAGGCATTTTTTTTTTAATGGAAAAAAATCATTCTTACATATGTAGTGTATATAATTGTATATTAGTTTTAAAGGTCTTCAGAAGTGTTATGATAATTGTGGGTGACAAGTCCTTTTTTTTATACTATCAATCTTCACATTCCTTTTTGGTGATTCATATTCTTCGTGCCTATCACCACCTACTGGGCAGTGAAGAGAATATATAGTTTAAAAAAATGGACTTAAATATTGATTTGTTTCTCACCCACACCTCTCATATCACTTCTGAAGATATGGATTTAACCACTTGAGTCATATGGATTACGTTTATGCTGCCTTAATGTGCTTCTTGAGCTTAAAAATGTTGGTACCCACAGAGCTGAAAAATATTTTTAAAAATCTTCATTGGTGTTCAGCAGAAGAAAGAAAGTCATACACATCTGGGACAGCATGAGTAAATGATAAGAGAATTTTCATTTTTGAGTTAACTATTCCTTTAAAACCTGTTGTGAACTTGAATACAAAAAGACCGTCTTCCTTCAGTTTTCCACCAATATAAAAGTTTAAGGGTGGAAGTTAACTCATGGAAGTTAATAAACTTTTCAAGAATATTAATTTTATAATAGTTTTAATCAATACAATTATTATTTTCTTGTAATATACAGTATTTGTGTTCAAATGTATTAACCAACTAACTTATTATTAAAGGAATATTCAGGGTTCAATATGTTAACCTCAATCCACACAATTTGTGGCATAATGTTGATTTCCACAAAACAATTTTCCTTAGTAAAAATCTAGGTTGAAGAAGGCATTTGCCATGGAAGTGAATTTGGGCCTATTTATTTATTTTTTATGTTTAAGGCAGAAATGTGAAGGTCAATTCTTTCAAAGCACGTCAATTCTTCTGTTATTACGATTTGTGGTTATACTTTTGAAAACAGATAGCATTTTAATGTTTACGGATTTGCCCCATTATAGTATATAATATATTATATAGTAAGTGCCTCAGTATAACACAGATATTTGCGTTTTATTTTTTTTTATTTATTTTTTTTGCTGTCGATTGAGTTGAACTTAAATTAAACACATAATATTCCTTTTACGTTTTATACTACAATGGTTTTATTTATCCCACTGGAAATGTAATTTAAACATGTGTCGCATAAAATATCCAAACACACAAAGATCATGGTTCACTGGTCAGAGAGAGAGAGAAAGTCCATATTAATATTGCAAAGTAAAAATTCTGTAGGAAATCTGATATCAACATCATACAGCAATACATTTAAAACTGACACACACACAAAAAAAAGATTAAGAAAAAACGCCATACAGCAAGGAATTGAATTCACGTGTTTCCGGGTTACAACAGCACTTCCGGTCCCTGTCCTGTGTCTGGGTTTTCAAACATATCAAAGTGAGAAGCGTTTCGCGTTTTGCAGGTAGGTTTTTATTTTAATGGCGGTTCTGCATTGACTTATAGTTTGACTGACGCGATAAAAGATCGCTAACAAACCCACAATACCTCAATGCCTTTGTTATGTACAGTTAATTCACGCGTGCTAACGCTTTAGCTTCCTCGCTAAATAATGTCGACAATGGGTGTTGGGCTGTGTTTTAAAATCTAGCGAGATAACTACATAGACATCGATAGTCGTGATTTAGCGAGTACCACCGTTTAACCCTAATATGGAGAGCATTAGTAGGCAGTCAGTTGGCTACTGGACTCAGTAATCTGATCTGAGTGCTCTCCATATTGTAGAGAGTATTCAGATAATGCATTTTCATTGAGCTGTAAGAGCTCCAGTTAAGCATATGTTGAACAACTTTGCTTTTTGGTTATGTAAATAATGTATTATTTCCTGCTTGACACAATATTTTGAGTGTAGTTTTACTAATACAGACTTATTGGTTGCAGCTCTAGAGGAGAAAAAAGAGGGCTCTGCAAATATGGAGACCGAGGAAGTAACACCTGAGGCACCTGTAGAACCACCAGCTGAAGTGGTAGATGCAAGTACTGAGGCAAACAAAGAGCCCACGGCAAGCGAAGAAATTCAGGATATTCAGAACCATGTCACGGACAACAATAAAGAGGAAGCCGTAACTGAGACGCAAGATGAGTCTGCAAAAGTCACAGAAGGGGAGACAGACCCTCACATACAAGTCACGGACAATCCTTCTTGTGACTGGTTGGAGCCACTTGAAGAAGACTGTGATGAAGTTGATGCTCAGAGTGGCGACCAGGATGGAACAGAGAGCCTTGCGGGGAGCGAGCTGAGAGGGGGCAGAAGTGGCGGGTATGTACATAACCTGGAGTCTCAACATTAACATTAGTAAACATATATCTAGGAGATATAGCTTTTGAAATGGTTCCCTCAGTCCTGGAAAATCAGGGATTTTCTTTGTGATTTTGAGTTGTGATTTCCAAGTCTTTTTATTTTTATCCCCTTTTTTTCCCAATTTGGAATGCCCAATTCCCACTACTTAGTAGGTCCTCGTGGTGGCACGGTTACCTCAATCCGGGTGGCCGAGGACAAGTCTCAGTTGCCTTCGCTTCTGAGACCGTCAGTCCGTGCATCTTATCACGTGGCTCACTGTGCATGGCACTGCGGAGACTCACAGCACGTGGAGGCTCATTCTACCCTCACAACTTACCTCGCGCCCAATTGAGAGCGAGAACCACTAATCACGACCACGAGGAGGTTACTTCATGTGACTCTAAAACGAGTGGCAACCCTTTTATGAAAGGATTAGTTCACCCTCATGTTGTTAACTTCAACATTAAATTAGATTTTCTTTTCAGTATTATTGCAATGGATGGTGCCTAATTTTAAAGTTTAACAAAACACCATCATATGATTATTCCATGCGACTTGTGCGTCATTTAGTTTTCTCAAGGCATACCGTAAGTTTTGGTGGAAACAACCCACATTCACAAGCGCTGTGAGAGAAGCTCATTCATAGTGGCACTTATGTTCATGTTAAAAGCTAAAAATAACAAGCTCTAATGTGTGGCACTATCCACTGCCAATGTATTGAAAATACGGACCTAGATATTCATTTAAACATCTTTTGTGTTGTGCAAAAGAAAGGCAAACAGGTTTGGAGCAACATGAGGGTGAGACCTTTTATTCCTCTAAGAAAGCAGAAAATATTATTACCCTCAAACTTTTGTCAAACTAATGTTTAATCAGGTGTGTAGAGCCAAGGAACTCATTAAAAAAATACATTATTTTGAATCTCAATTTAGTGGGCTGGTAGCAATTTTTGTGTTCTTTTATTATAAGCCAACAAACTGTTATTCTACAGACTTTGTTTAGGGTTTTTCCAAAATCCCCAATCCAAGACCGAAATTATCTACTGTAACTCCTAGAGATTTCAAGCTACATCCACCACACTTGGCACAGATATTCAAGGGATAGATCACCCAAAAATGAAAATTCACTTTTCAAATGAAAGTGGAGATTTATTGTTAAAAAGTAATTAAATATTGATTGTTTTTAACCCACACCTATCATGTTGCTTCAGAAGATATGGATTTTTCCACTAGAGTCTTATGGATTACTTTTAATGCTGCCTTAATGGGATTTTAGGAGTGTCAAAGCTCCGGCCACCATCTATGGACCTACATAGATGACATTTTCTTTTAAAAATACCTTGTTTGTGTAAAGCAGAAGAAAGAAAGACATACACATTTGCTATGGCATAAACATGAGTTAATGATGAGAGAATGTTAAATTTTTTGGGGGTGAAATATTTATTTCAAACTGTTCTCATGAACTGAATCTCATTGCAATATCTTTTATCTAATTGAACAGAAAAACTGTTTTTGCACAGCGGATGGTAAAAAATGGGAAAAATCCCATAGACTTACATTACCAGAATGTTCAAACAGGCCAACGGAATGCTCGTTAATTCAAACACCCATATTTCAAATAAATCAAATGTAAACATACACACACAAGGCCTGCCATATCATGGCTTTAGGTTACAAAACAAAAAATTATTAATCTATATATCTTTTTAAAAAATTTCAGACAAATACTTTGGCAACCCAATCTAGTTCCTCTAATGAAATGTCATTTCTCCTATTATGCTCCACATTTCATTATTGGTGGAGCTAAAACATATGTATGTGTTTTTCCAGATTTAAACCTCGTAGGAGACCGCAGTGTGATGCTGATGAAGGCTGGGAAGATTGCCCTTCATTAGGTGAAGGATGGAAACGCAAACAGGTTTTCCGTAGATCAGGCACAAGTGAAGGACGCAGTGACACGTACTATACAAGGTATCTTTAAATGGCTGAGTTAGAATGAAACTGGTAACCTTTGCAGTTGAATCGGTTTATAAAATCTGTCTTTTTCTTTCAGTCCTTGCGGTCATAAAGTGAGAAGTAGGGTTGAGCTTCTGAGATATGTTAGTCCTTCCCTCGACCTCACAAACTTTGATTTCAAGACGGGCAAAATCCTTGATGACGCAGTTCCAAAAAGAGGAAGGGTGAGGAAGAAATGTCATCAACTGCATACTTTTTCAGTTTTTACTTTTCCAGAAATGGTCAGTTCTTTCAGGTTCCTACTAATGCCTTGATTTTGATCATTTCATCCTATTTACCCATAGAGGAAGAAAGTGGAATCTTCCCTGCTATACTTCGGAGGCTCCGCTGAAGTGCCAAATAAATTAAAGGATGCAGGTGGCTGGGCCAGCAGTCCAGTATCTTCAGCAAATCTCAGTGCCTTCCAGAGAGAAGGCCCATATGTGAAGCCGAAGGTTGAGAAGTCCACAACCGTGACAGATAAAACTGTCTCACGCTTCAACACTCCTAATAGTCTGACTGAAATTCCAGCAAAGCCAACTGCTCCTCCCTTGGGGGGTTCTGACGGGCTTGTGAATGGCAGTGTTGGAACTACAAAACCTTTCTTGAGGTATGCAAATTACTTAACTGACTTTTCTTTTTCCTATGCTTTAGCCTCAATGTTAAATACTTGAGTTCAAATGTCTTCTTTCCCTTTCTGTTCATTTTGTTTATATTCAGTGTCTGCGTGAAATGTAATAAAACTATTACATTTGAAGAGGGACAAACTATGTGCCAGAACTGCAGGCTTGAGGTTAACATACGTAAGTGCCATGGCTCATTTTTTGTGAGTGTCGGGGATGAAGCAGCTATTTTGGCTTGTGTGTGCTTTAAATAGTCTGTTATTTCAATTAACATCATGGTAATTGTTTGGTTTTGTTTTAGCAATAGAGAAAGGCAGGAAACCCTACAAAAAGGTATGTTTATTTATTTTTTCCTAATGTGTTGCCTTTAATAATTGTTATATTTGAACAACACATTTATGATTGAATTTTGTGTTGTTTAGTGGTTGCCATGTGGCCGGTGCCGGGGTTGCCAAGTCATGGTGGACTGTGGAAAATGTGTCAGTTGCAGAAATGGCAAGCTTCGTCTTCGACTGAATATCCGCTCCCGGAAAATCGTTAAATGTCGCAAAAGAAAGTGTATACGCCCCATCCGTAGGGACAAGAGTGGAAAGGTACAATGGATAAATTCAGATTTTGTGCATTTTTGTTGTTGGATTGCAGATATTCTTCATGATTATCTCACGTTTGTATAAAATTAGAATTTACTAGCGGTGATACAAATCTTCAGTCTACATATGTAGGTAATGTTTGTTTTGCTCATTTTATGGTCTTTGTTTTGTGTTACATGGTTTGTTGCTGACATTATAAATTATCTTTAATCCCTAACTCATTTTAGGTTAATCCACAGACATCAGGAGGACAATTTTCAAACATGTTTGGATCCATTAGCACAGATTCAAGCTTTCAAAATGTGAGAAGAAACCTCTTTATGCAGTACTGGTGTTATCATGGTTTTATTGTTTATTTACGCACAATGTACTGTTACTTGATTTTGATTGTAAAGTTCTTGTAGTCATTGAGTTTTCCCTCTTTTCTCAGTTTCAGCCCTCAGTCATGGATTTTGAGGAATCACAGGTAACGGTCACTTAAATAATTCAGACAAAGTGATCAGAGGGATTGCTGTAAATCAAAATATTGTTTTCCTGTGAACAGAGCTCCTTGGCACAGTACAGTGACTCAGAGGATGTGTCTCTGTTCCTTGGCGGTAATGATGGTGACTATGGCTATGAGGTAGAACTTGATTCCATTGAACTATTTGGTAAAATTTGGAAGTAAGATATAGATTGATAACTATTTAGAATTAAGTTAATAATGAGAATAGTTGGCTGACTAAACTTTAAATGGCTTTTGCAAATATTTCATAGTGTCAGATTCAATGAGAGCGTTTAAAATGGTGTCCTTGGTCTTTTTCAAATAATTCTTCTTTTTATTTCATCTTGTTCGATTGATCTGCAGATGGTTGCAGGAAAGTTACGTCGCCGGTCCTGTGGGAAATGTAGAGGTTGCGTTCGGCGTACGGACTGTGGAACTTGCGATTTTTGCATGGATAAACCCAAGTTTGGAGGCAGAAATAAAAAAAGACAGAAATGCCGTCTACGGCAGTGTGAAAGAGAGGCTATGGTGGGCTTTTGAACATATGATACTGATTATATTATTGGTATTTATAATGATTTTCATGTTTTCACCTCGAATGTGAATTAGATTATGTAGCGCAGGGGTTTTTAAACTTTGTCCGGGGGGTGCTAGGGGGTCCGTGGAAAATTTCAGAGAAAGAATAAAGTAATCATAAATGTAATAAGTAAAAATTATATTTACTTAATTTGGCTAATTGCCATTTCAGTTTAATCAAAATATTTTTAACATCACGTATTACATGTTATTGGGTAGAAAAGACACTATCACTGTAGGCTAAATATTTACCAGATAATTAGGGATGCATCGATATGAAAATTATTGGCCGATACGATACAGATTAAAACAAAATAAAAGTTTTGCTTTGGAAGTATGCTTTAAAAATTTCCAAAAATAATATAATATTCCATTTATTTTGGCTTTTGTACAATATAAAAGCAAAATTGTCTTTTATAATATCACTCGCATCAATTAATTTTTTGTAGATTTGTTTCTGGTCAGTATACATAATGTATAGCAACCTTGGGGTCCTGGGTAGCTCAGTCGAGAAAAGACGCTGACTACCACCCCTGGAGTCGTGAGTTCGAATCCAGTGCATGCCGAGTGACTCCAGCCAGGTCTCCTAAGCAACCAAATTGGCCCGGTTGCTAGGGTGGGTACAGTCATATGGGCTAACCTCATCGTGGTCGCTATAATGGGGTTCTCACTCTCGGTGGGGCGCGTGGTGAGTTGTATGTGGATGCTGCGGAGAATAGCGTGAAGCCTCCACACATGCTATGTCTCTACAGTAACGCGCTCAACAAGCCATGTGATAAGATGCGCAGACTGACGGTCTCAGATGCAGAGGCAACTGAGATTTGTCCTCTGCCACCCGGATTGAGTCACTATGTCACCACGAGGACTTTGAACAGATTGGGATTTGGGCATTCCAAATTGGGGAGAAAATAATAAAAAGAAAAATGAATAGTGACCTTTTATATATTTTACGAGTGGGTCCCTCGCAAGGAGATATTTGTGGGTCCTTGGCATCAAAAAGTTTGAAAACCCCTGATCTAGGGTGCGTCTCAATCAGCTCCCTAGTTCAGCAGTCATGGCTCTGATCAGCGAGTCTGCCAATTCTAGGGCTGTCCCAATCGCAAAATCGTTCCAGTACACTGAACGTTCACTCTCTAAACATTCCTAAAATGCACCGTAAATACCAGGGAGCATCACTTACCGGAAATGTTATCGGGTCTTATGAAAGTCTCAAGTTGTTAGAGGATGAATGCAAGCGGAATTTAAGATGCCAAAGCCTTTTTTTTTTTTCTCTTAAAAAGAGAATGTTCTTGAAAGGGAAACTTTTAAATACAGCGTTGTTGCTGATTAATACCAGCTGCGTTTAAAAGCACAAGCTCGTAATTGTGTTGCAGGTGATTTGAGACATAAGTGTCCCAATGCTCAGTGAATCAGTACCCTTGCCAGTGCCTGAATTCGTGTTCACAATCTACTTATTCACAACATAGGGAGTTAGGGAGCTGATTGAGACACTGCTTGTGTATGGAACATTATTTAAGACTTAGTCTTCTAGGGTTGGGAATAGAGAACTGAAAAATTGGGACCAAATACTTTGCCATGATGTTTGGTTCCGTTGACTTGTTCTGATTTGTAAATGAATGTTTTTGTTTTTTAAATCTGTTTTGAATCTGTCAAAGACTACTGTGTCAAGGGTTGTGAGACTTAAACCAACATAGTTACTACTTGGTAGTTTATATGACAGTGTGTTGTTAAAGATGCATATTCAGAACAGAGTTTTGTTACAGGTTGGCTTTACATCCTCAGAAGTACTAAAATAATTGTTACATTTTTTTAATCACAGAAAGGTTAAAGGGATAGTTTACCCAAAAATGTATATGCTCTCATTATTCACTTACATCTGTCAGGTCCTTATAATGGAATTACAAAGGTGCCAGCACTTTGACGGTCCAAAACTCTTATTTAGGCAGCATAAAAGTAATTCATGTGACCGGTCGATAAGTGAATGTATTCTGAAGCAAATTGATAGCTTTATGTAAGTCGATAATAAAAATGAATAAAAATGTTTGTAACTTTAAATCGACGCTTCCATCCAGGGCTCTGATGCTTTTTGAAATGACTGATCTCTTTCGTGGTGTTCGTTCTTCCATTGAAAATAAGCGCTGCTTCCGAATTCTCACGTGAACGCGCTGATGCGCTTACGTCATGCTTCGCATAAGCCACTGGCAGGAAGCGCTTTTTAAAAGTTAATAAAGTTTTAATTATTGATTTATTATTTACACAAACGTATTGATTCGCTTCAGAAGACAATCGATCGACTTGAATCACATGGATTACTTATTTTGCTGCCTAAATGTGACTTTTGGACCATCAAAGTGCTGACACCCATGTACTTCCATTATAAGGACCTGACAGAGCTCTATCTTCTAAAAATCTTCAAATGTGTTCTGCTGAAGAAAGACAGTCATACACATCTGGAATGGCATCAGGGTAAGTGAATAATGAGAGAATTTTCATTTTTGGATGAACTATTCCTTTAAGGGACTGGAATTAAATGCCGTTCTTGTCTCAATATTTTTATTTAACAGAAGCATTTGCTGCCCATGGATGAGAATCAGTCAGAAATGCTTATTCCAGAGGAACGTGGCAGGCCAAGGCCACGTTATACATATTCACGTGGTAGACCCAGGAATAGAAGATTGTGGGATTTCGAGGTCTCGGATAATGAGGCTGAACGTTATGAGACCTCAAAGACTTTCTCCGGTTCTGCACAGATGCTGAAAAGGGACAGGCTCCTCATCCCCAATTATAATGGAAAGGTATGGTAGTGGAGTAATATTGGTTATTACTTTAGTTATGTTGGCTTGACAAAGCCAACATACGGTTATTATACTTCTCCTAGAGCTTTCAAGCTACACCCACCAAACTTAGCACAGACCTTCAGACTTACTCCATGTGCTGTATCTTTTTTTATCTAATCATCAGGCCTAGATGGAATCTGCGTGTGCAGAAAACTGCAGATTTCTGCAAAATTGAGACATCTGTCATTCACAATTTCTACTTATCCCCCCACACCTTGTATGTTTATTTTTTTGGCTAATTTCAGCTACAAATAAGAGTCTAGTACTCTTAGATATATGTTTAAATCCCTTCTGTAGAATTTCTCTCAGTTAGCATAAAGTGAGCAGATTCTGTCTGGGCCTGGTCTGACTCTCTAGGTTTTCCCATAGCTGATGATTAAATATCCATAGTAGGGCTGGGTATTGATACAGATTTCCCGATTCAATTCAGATTTACTAGTTATCAATTCCAATCACAATTTGATATTGATTCATATGGGTGCAATTGCTACAATGTTAATTTTGCTTGCATATAAAATTAAAAGATCAATCTTGGGATTTAAGAATGGATGAAGATTACGATGCATTGGAAAATCGATATTTGAACCCAGCCCTAATCCATAAACATGCATGGTAAATTTCTGACCATACTTCCTCACAGAGCTTTCAAGCTATGTCCACCAAATTTAGCACAGTCCATATTGACTTAGTATAATTTCTTTTTCTTATTATGATCTTTTATTTATCTGTAGATGCATTAAGACCCATGTATCTAGATAAAATCTTCTAACTTAAACTTTTAAAACAATTTTCAACATAAGGCAAGGCTTTGTCATGCCAACATTTTAACATTCCTTGTGTATGTTCTTTTTTTCCGCTTTCAACAACCGTGTTTTCCTGTTTTGTTGACTTAGGCTTACAGTTATTCTGACATTCCAAACAGTTATATGCTTAACAACATCCCACTCTACAGCTCCCAAAAAGTTGAGGTATGTTTACGCCATCAGTGCTTACCAGGGATCAGCTTTCTCCAATCTATGTAACCTAAATCATCAAGTCATGATGATTAAAAAACTGATCCTAGAGCAGAGCTTGTTTGGTTAAAGGCATGCAGCTCTGAGCACATTTAGTTCCATTTTCTTATGATTTTATTAGACCTATACAATTATATTCATATTTCATTTCTCTGTCATCTCCCATGTCTTGAGAAGATCAGCCACCAGCTGCACGTAGGAAGGGTGGAAATGATCAAAGAAAATGGGCTTCAAGGCAGTGGCATCAATAGCAGAGGCCTTCTGTCTGTTGTAAGCTCTTTATGGTTGTTTTTCTTAAGCTTCATCATTTGAAAAAGATTAGATAGGCTAGTGGAAAATTAATTTAGCAGGTAAGTAAGTTAGCCTTGTGATGGCTGGTAAAAAGTAAAATCAGCAAACAATTCGGTATTTTCTCCAGTGAGTGTGCCTGCTAACTTCAGATGTTGTTCCCGCTCAGGTACAGGGTTTAGGATTTCTTAAATCAGAGCTAAATGAATAGGGCAGTGTTTCCACAAGGACTCGAGACAAAAAATAGAGGCATGGCCTCTAGATAACTTACCAATACTAAATGGTCACCCTGATACATTTTCATTTCTCTGTTTTGAATGATTATATTAAATTAATAGTGCTCTGATGTAGGTGTTTTTCTTTTTTATATATAAAAATGTACCTCCTAAAGAATGGCACAATAAACACAATTGAGTACATAGTTTCTCCTCAGGTGGCTGAAAGTTATGCCCAAGCAAAAACACAAATTAAAAGAAACCATTTCAATAGGGTTTCAATGCACATTATTCAGCCATTAATTGCTTGCTGTGTTTGCTCGGTCTGATTACATGGCTTTATTTCCATTTTTATCTTTATTTGTAGAGACCAGAAATTCAGCAAGATTTTCTTTCTGCAGCAAGGTGCGAGAGTGCGCCATTTGCGCTATTTCCCCCAAGCTATGGTTTTGGTGCTGCTGAACAGGACTTTGAGTCTTCCCCATCGGTAAGAAGCCATTTAATGGATATTGTCATAAATTGTGTATGGTATGTCTGTCAGTAGTTACAAAAATTATTACTCCACACTCAAGACTGCTTTGTATGCTGGCTTCTGCAGATCACCCAGATATTCAGTATGACTGACAGTGACCCTGCAACCAAAGGCATTGACATTGATCATGAGCTGATGCAGCTCCTGAGGTCTCTTCGCAGCACGGTACTTCCTGTCCTCTGGTACTGCGTTGTGATGGAGGGCCCACGGTTGCAGGTAATGCAGTGCTCCAAGCGCTCCACTATGGCAGACACCATTGTTCATATTGAGCCCAACTTCCACTACCACATCAGCGTCCAGGAACAACCCCTCTTGCCCACCCACAAACTCTACGACAGCCACCCTACTCGTCTCACCACAACAACAGAGGTTATTGCCCTCCTCGAGGACCTGGAAAAGCATGCTGTCTGCCAGGGCTTTGCAAAGAAAAGTTCTACACCTGGACCAGAGCCGGTTCTTCCTGAGCGGGCGGCCACCTGCGACTTCCTCATTTTACCAGAGGCAGAAAGCTGTCCAAAATGCTCAACTCCACAACAAGGATAGAGAAAATGTTCAGCACATGGGAATAGGACTTCAAGGAACAGTTCACCCAAAAAAATGACATTGTCATCATTTACGCACCCTCATGTCATTGCAATCCTGTATGGACTGCCTGTCTTATGTGGAACACGAGCAAAATTGTTATGAAAATCCTAGTGTGTCAATTCAATATAATGGCAGTTAATAGTGTCCAAAAGCATCCAAATGTATCATAAAAGAAATCCATGAGGCTCGTATGACATTCCAAGTCTTCTGAAGGCATATGGTAGGTTTTAATGAGAAATAACCTTAAATGCAAGTCATTTATCTGTCAATTCTGACATAAGCTTTTTATGTTTTAAAGTGAGTCGTTATCGTCATTGCATTTAGAAGATTTTTTTCTATTATGTTCTACATGGGAAAGTCACACGGGTTTGGAATGAGTAATGAGGGTGAGTAAATTATCACCAAATTTCCTATTTATGCCAATTATGAACTATTCCAGCCAACCTGCAAGATTAAATATCTTTCTACTCCAAAATAGAAATATTGAAGCACCCTTTATGATTTACTTCAGAGAGACTTTCAAATTATTGCTTTGTTACTTCAATCTGCTGAAAGGCAAATTTCGAACATAACAGTACAATGATTTAAAACTCACTCCATTATTACACTCCATTTAGGTTAAATAGATTTTGCGGTATCATCCCATATGAAAGTGTTACCACCCTGACCTCTTAAGCAAAAATATGTTTGTTTTACCCTTAAGTATATGAACATAATTTAATTTTACCCACTAAGGCTAATGATGAACTTTGAACCCTGACCATTCATTACATTTGGAAGCAGTTTAACTGTACATCATACCTTGCATTAAGCTTGTAACAGTTTACAGAATTGAGGTTTAAGTGAATCGCATTTCACACCGTCGTCTGTTTGAATTCCTCGCTCACACCAATAATGTCTATACATGATCATAGTTCTAATGCTTATGTACTTCTCAGGGGGGATTTTTCAGAATGCATTAATCAAATGGAAGATCCATATTTGTTGAAAGATTTAATATTTGCTGTTTAATATGGGATGAGGCTGCTCTCTCTTTTGAATAGATAATTTTGTACATACTGCAACAATTATGGCAGTTAAATCAGATAGATAAAAATCTAGCGAGAATTTTTTTAATAAACTTGTCTTTGTTTTCAGAATTTTCTTGAATTTTCATTTCCTGTTACAAAACACTCTGAATTGTGTTTGTATGTGCTTTCATATTATGAACAAACTGATAATTCTCTATTTAATAAATCATATTATCAGTTGGATGGCTGCCTTATCTCTGTAATAATGTCTCACTCAATCAGAATTTCTAGAGGTGGACTCAAGCAAAGTGCTTTGAAATAATATCATGCAATACATTTTCTCCTGCAGCATCATGCATCAAATAATATTCAATACACACTTGCACCAGTGGGGGCGCAAAACCCAGCAAACCGCAACTGGTGAATCATGCCTCTGGCAAAAGTTCCTCGTTAAATATTGCTTATTTAAACAATGTGGTATTTCGATATTTAATTATATCTCTAAAATGTATCGGAAGGACTTTAAAACAGACTTTCATTACGCTATACCAAGAATAGCTTAGAAATTAATGTAAATCTCAGGTCAGATAGGATGCGTGGGGTTCAATTCAATACAATTAGCCAACATATAATAGCAGTCTTGTAATGAATGAGTTAATCAGGCAACTGGATGCGTGTTGCTCTTCCCCTGTTTGCCAGTCTCGTGACAGCGCTTTACTGTGCGCATCTGGGATGAATTAATGCAGAAATGTGAGCGAAGATATTCAAATCTTGCGATGCAGGGACCCTGTTTGTGTTTCGCATGAAGGGGAGGATGAAATCTGCATGATGTGACTGAGGACAGCCGCAGATTCATTTTAATCGGCATCGCAGGTCCGTGTGCATGGGCTTTTCCTCATGATCTCTATTTCTTAAACATCACGCTCTCATACAACCAACATTTTTATACGAGTAACATAAGAAACGGAAATGTCACTAGATGCAAATGTGGCTTTGAGGGGACAGGAAACCATGCGACGTAGAGATGCTTTAATGAAGACGAATGTGCCGTTACAATTGATGCTCACTCTATTTTTTCACCATATAGTAATTTTATCAAGCAGTTTTACCTTCTCTTTCGCACGTCTCATTGATGCAGCATGTAGTTCTGCTAATGAGAGCGTCGCGCGTGTCTTTAGATGAGGGGTTTTCATGGCATATGTTGCTATGTGATGGATTAATGATGCAAAACAGTCACACCTGTTTTGTCTGTCGCTTTGGATGTGATCTGGAGTGATCAACAGAAAATGTGTCATGCATTTGTTCTTTTGGATAAACCACCCCAATCAATAACGCTGAACTCTGCATCCGCGCGAGGGTGTCAGTCTGGCCGAGGCTTATTTTTTGTAAGTTATTATCATACACGTTTTCAAATACATTTTGGAAGATGTTTATCATGTTTATGACTGATGTTTGACTGTAGTTCGAAAGGGGAAGGTTTTAGATGCTTTTTGGCTTAATTTCCCATATATGTCATAGTCATATGGACAACCTCTTTAGAGTGTCAAGTCTGTGGTGTTACCTTTTGTTTTGTTATTATTAATATTATTTAATCTCATCTCCTTAACCCTCTGTTAATTATTTAATGGATTGTCAACATGTTAAGCATAAGGCATTGTCTAAGGAAACAGCTGAAGCAAGCCTATGAGCTTTCCCTAAATTCTGCATTAATTGGGATGTTGGTAGTCCACCAGTTTGTGCATTCATTAAAGGTGCACTCGTTATTTTTTTCCTTATAGATAAAAATTATACTCATAGAAATTAATTGTATTTTTGAAACGCATGTGTAATATCACGAGCACTCACGTGAGATGAAGACTTAAGTCATATCAGTAACCGAATAAAAACTGCTTTATTCTACATGGAGAGGGTCCCCTCATGTGGGCTGCCATGGTCGGATCACATGACCAGCCGAATACTCAATTATGCTGCCTTCACCGCTATTGGAATTACATGTAAATACGAGTTCCCAACTTGGAAGTTGCACATGAACGACCCCCTCAAGTCAACTGGAAAACACATTCACTTAAGTATATTAGCCAACATTTAATGCATGTTGCACATTTTTACACTGAAAATAGCTTGTATTTGACCAAATTCCATTATGGTCAGCAAGTTGCCTGCATAATATGTTATGCTGTGACGGGTGTCAAAATAAAAGTTCCTCAAGAAACATGTATAAATGAATATGGCTTCCTCCACGTTTCCTTTTTTTTTTTTTTTGGACAACAAAGCACTTGAATTTGACATACTTATAAATACCTCTTCAGAAGTGGGAAGTAGGATAATTACAATTGCACATGAAGGCAGCACAAATCATTCATGAATTGCTATGATTACATCTTTAATTTAAAGCTATTGCGTTTGAATGATGCAGCATCCGTGCCCCTAGGTGTCAGTGTCAAAGTCAATGTACAAAAAAATTACTCGGCGCACCTTTGATTTAAGCCGCATACGTCAACGAGGCTGTCTTGTTTCAGAAAAGCGAGTAGGACACTTCGAATGCAACCTTCTTTCAAGGGAATTTGGAGGATACATGAGGTGTATCCTTCATGGGTACTCACAACCCATAATTCTTTGCTTCAATGGAAATGTCAAAAAAAATAAATAAAAAATGACGCCAATTTGCCCGTAAATATGATGCTCAAACGCAAGTAATGTTAATTCCCAAGTTGAAGTACCTCAGTAGATGGGTGCAGAGTATATAATATGTATATTTATATTAATATATAAATAAAATAAAGTATTAGACTACACGTACACCAGTAAATTATATTATATTTACATCATTATAACTCCTAAAATGTGCCTCATACATTCCCTTCTAAAGGGACTTTGTTCCCTTCTCACTCGCGCTTGTTAAAGAGTGGCGTGCTGTCATAGCAACCATGTTATGTTCTGTTTCCGTTTGTCCTATGAAGGCTATCTCGTTTAAACAAGGCATGATTGGAAGACATATTGCAGCCTTCAAAGAATGCATCCTACCTAGCATGCAACCTTCGAAACGAGACACAGCTTCTGTGCAAGCAGTAGACCTTATTCATGGTAGCGCCATCTTTTTAATGGGAATGGAAATATGGCTGAGAGGGAAAGACTTACCATCTCTTCAATGGCATGCACGGTATAAAGCTGTAAAATCTCCTAGATCATATCTTATTTTCCACAACTCGTGTTGTCTGGAGTTTTTTGTGTACTGAATGTGCTTAGAAAGATGTTTTTTTTTTCAATGTTTTGTCAGGGGAATGATCCAAAAACAATTGAATAAGTGCAGTACAGCCAGCCTAAGTGACTGTACGTCTATCCCTCACAGCCTCATTATCTCATTCCAATCCAAAATCAAAGATGGCACTGTTGTGAATAAGGTCTATGGGTAACATCTGAGGAAATTCTCATCAAGCCTTGGTATAATGTTAGAAAAAGTAAAGAATTATGTGACGGCATTCTAATAGTTTACTTTACTAATAATTGTAAACATACAAGATACTAAATGAAAAGTTTTTTTTTTCAGTATTTCATGTTTTTTTTTTTTATCCAGTTTTATGTAAGCCACTAATGAAACTATGGAGCTAGAACTAGAACTTCTGAAGCATTTGAATCTGAATTTTGGTCATTTGAATTCAAGACATGTGACTACAATTATATAAATGTTTTACAAATATGCATTTTTTCTTTTTTTTTATCAGCAGGCCTTCAGCTCTAGTTTTGTAGAGCTGTATGCCTGCATATTCGGATTATACATTTACAGGTTTCACATTTTTAGACTAGGAAGAATTTCAGAACTTCAAATACAAGTCTCTTAAATTCAGATCTCAGAAATTCATATAAAGAAACGAGGCCAAATGTCAAGCTTCCGTATTCCACAGAGAAAAGTAGAGGTTATATTATCATTTTGGCAAATTACAGAGCTACCAGAACTCTCTGGCGTGGTCCAATGTACTAGAGGCGTGTATTGAGAAATTATTGAGTTCATTTATGCATTTTATTGGTCACTATTAGTTATATAATGTTAATGAATACACTGATAAGCCCAAACTTTATGACCACTTACATGTGAATCTCCAACAAGGTCACATGTCAAGGTGTGAGTAGATTAGATGGTAAGTGAACAATCACTACTCATAGTCAGCATGTTGAATGCAGGAGAAATGGGCAGGAGTACGGAGCGGAGCGACGTAGATTTGAGTTCTGAAGTGAGTAATTTTACAATCTTTATTTGTGTATGTTCGATCATTTTAATTGCATTGACCCAGAATCAGATTGAGATTTATGCAATTCAGTAAAAATATATTATTGTATTATTTATTCAAGAATACATTCAATTATTTTGACATAACAGTTTAAGTAAAAAAAAAAACAATGCAGGGACTCCTCTCTTGCATGTACAGTGCTTACATGTGCATAATATTACATATCTGTATCTTTATATTACATATCTGTATCTTTATAACATCAATTCGGTACACAAAGCATACTTGGATCATAATCATATATTTACAATTAGGCATTCAGCTGAAGCAATTTGATACACTGCATTTAAAAAATGATTTTTTTTTTTTTTTTAAATAGTTTACATTTTTTTTTAATCAAAAACAATAGAAAACCCAAAACAGTCAAAAATGACCAAAATTGATAGTTTTTCCCAAAGAAAATTGCCCATTGTGACTTATGATGGCTAATTTTGGTGGAGCGCGTCACATTTACCGCTAATTCCAACTTTAAAAAAAATGTGCTGTTTAAAAATAAACATTTATAAAATGCGCCACAAAAATCTTTTTCACAAAACAATTTAGTTAATTGTCACATGTCTAGACAATAAGTCAAATTAACAAATTTTTTTTTATTATTTTTTTACCATGTAAATAGTATCATTGTTATCAACAGCAATCATTCATTACCATAGTACAAAGCCTAAATCAAATATCATCTCTATACCATAGTATTGCCACAGTACATTTTGTTTACCTGATATATTTACATTTTGCCTGTCTTCTTTCCTGTCATATGCCTATTTTTACTACTCGCTGTTGATGGTGAGTGTTGCTTGACTTGTCTAGGCTCTGAGTCATTCTTTGCAAAGCACAGATTTCTTGCTTCATCTAGCTCTGTCAAGAGTGTGTTTTCAGTAGAGTGCTCTTGTTGTGAGCTCATCCTCCCCCCTCCTGGCCGCTAAGCAATAAAGAGTTCAAACCGAGTCAATTGTTTCTTGATGTTGTAGTCATGTGTACACAAGCAGGCACAAAAGTCTCATGCTGGGAATTTCAGGGTGACATGTTTAGCTTGTTATATATAAATGCCTCTCTCCTGGAGTTTTGCAATGTCTTGATGTGTTTTAGAGGGTGCCATGAAGTGGTTATAGCGATTACAACTGCAGGCTTGCATAAAGGCTTGTGTCAACATCACAAATTGCGCTACAGGTTGTGAGTTTTAGTGTCCAAACAAATGGCTTTCCAGCTGTCTGACCACAGGATACGGTCTAAAGTGGCAAAACACTGTCTCCACCCCAGCTAGGCTGTGAAATGTACATGTTTTCACTGAGGGATTTACCACATTGTTGCCAAGCTGTGGTCAGCTTTGTTGCTGACTTTGTTTTGTCTTTATTTATCCAGTAGTAGAGAAAACAAGGAGGAAGGAACTAACTCCCTTTAGGAGGACAAGATAGCACCAGTTCTGCAATCACTCAAAAGATACCTTGTCACATATTTTACCTCAGTTAAGAATCTTCTTCTTTCAGCTGCTACCGTTAGGAGTCGCCACACTGGGGCGGGCAGAGCCAGGAGTTTTTCACAGGGGTGGCCGGGGGCCAGCGATCAGTCTGTGGTGGCACAGAAGTTTTACTACAGTACATGTTAAGTCTTGTGCTCAAAAACGGCAATTGCGTGTGGGGTGGCCAATGGGGTGCCACTGTCGCCACAGCGGACTATCCGTCATCCACATATTTGACTTGGAACAGGTTTACGTCAGATGCCCTTCCTGACGCAACCCCCAGTGGCTGGGGGACTCTCACAGCTACGGGGCAAATTAGAGTCTCCAGTTCACTTAACCTGTATGTTTTTGGACTTGTGGTGGAAACCGGAGCACCTGGAGGAAACCCACATGAATATGGGAAGAGCATGCAAACTCCACACAGAAAGGCCCAGATGAGCCGGAACTCGAACCTTTGTTGTGAGGTGACCGTGCTAACCACTGTGTCACCATGCCACCCCTTTATCACAGTTAAGAATGATAATAAAAAAACTAATTTGAGGTCATTTGTAACTTTAAGGGAGGGAGTTAATTTAAGTTTTTTTGGCGTGCTCTATAAGACATTTGATCTCCACTGTGATGTTTGCTCTTGAGTATTCAGACAGGGTGTGAGTGTTCTTGTCCAAACAGCTTTGCATTCTAGTTCTTGCTTACTTATCTGTAGTCCCAGATGGAATCTGTTGATTTGTTTTTTCACATTTTCTGTGTTGAAACTATGCGGGAAAATCAGTGGAATTTTGCAGAATTTATATAAATATGGTCAAACATCTTTCACAAAGCTGAGAGCACACACTAACTTGTATTAAGAAATGACACATCAGCTATAAAGGTTTTCCACAGGTTGCAAGTATGAAATTACCCACTGAATGAGTAGAATTCCTGATAACACTAAGAATTAAACGTTTAAGAAGACAGGTCCTTGATTCAGTAACCGCTAAAAGCGTTTAAACATAATGGTTGTTGTTTGACCCCTGTATTCTGATCTGCAGAGATCAAAGCAAAGGAGAGCAGAGGCAGGCAGGACAACAGCTGGTTGTTCTTGGAATCAGCTGTATGGAGGGAGGGTCACTGCTGGTCAGACTTGCACTGCGCTGGAAAGAAAGGAGCTATTAGTTTCCCTTATGACGCAGTACATTTGACACTGCGTCAGGAAGCTGATGCTATGGTGTTTAAGCCCCGCCCTTTTAGGCGCGAAGCCGTCCGATATAAAAGCATGCGTGCAAATTACATTCCTCAGAATTTTCTTCTTTCTAGACAGCAATTCATCTATCGTCTAGAAGCCTTCTACTACTTAAGACGTCGACAGACACGAGTCAGCGGGTGGGATCTTCATGGCAACTTCTCCTGCAGTGGCGAACATTTACTCTGCCTCGCCACTTGATGCTTTGCTGGTGAATGGGCCACTTCAGCATCTTGATTCCAAACAGTGCTTCGGCAAGAGTTTTGTATCCTTATAAGCTTGTGTGTGTGTGTGTGTGTGTGTGTGTGTGTGGCACTGCGGATGAGCCAGAATTGGCCCTGTCGATTATGAACATCATTTTACCGGCAAGAGCACACTCCACAAGATACTGTTATGCACTAAAATGGAATGTGTTCACTAATTGGTGCTTTTAAAATGGCAAAGACACAGTGAACTGCCCCATACCTGAAATTTGTACATTTCTTTAAGAGTGATTGGATGCAGGGCTCACACCATCAATGCTCAAAGTTGATGTGGTTAATATATCTGCGTATCGCACACCTGAAGCCGGCAAACATGATTTAATCATAATCCCTTAAGGGGGCGGGGCGGCTAAATCTCCCTCGCCCGGCTACAGTCTCGACTTGGGACCTAACTTTGGTCCTAAAAGTGCTTGCGGGGCCTCCCTTCGAGCCTCTGGACTGTTGAATTACATGCGCTTACTCTTAAGACTGCATTACTGCTGGCTTTGACCTCAGTAAAACGAGTTGGTTATTTGCAAGCACTGTCAGTTGACAGTTATTGTCTGGCGTTTGTTCCGGGTCTTTCAAAACCAATGTCAAACCCAAAAAAGTTCTTGTGCCTAAGGTTCTAACCACATCCTTTAGAGCGCAGGTGGTTCACCTTCAAGCCATTTACCCTCCTCCATTTAATTTGAATGAGGAACAGTCTTTGTATTTGTTATGCCCTTTACGAGCGCTACACGCATACGTTGAGCGCACCCGCCAATTCAGACTGTCTGACCAGCTCTTTGTGTGCTATGGAGGATGCACAAAAGGAATGTCCATCTCCAAGCAAAGACTTTCTCACTGGATTGTTGATGCGATCGCCCTGGCTTATGAGTCACAGGGTGCGATTTGCCCAAATGGGTTAAAGTACACTCAGGCCTGGCCTCTTCATGAGCATGGTCAAATGGTGTGTCCTTTTTTGTGACATGTTTTGCAGCAGGATGGTCTTCTCAAAACACATGACACACACATGACGGACATGTCCGTAAATTATCTCTCTCTCGTCGCACCACCTTCTGCCATCGGCCTTTATGCCTCTCGGAGGCTTGATTAGCCTGATACGGGACCGGGTGTGTATCATCACGACCCGGCCCCGCCCTCCTCCCTGCCACATCATACTATATAACTATAGTTCAAATATCCATTCTGAGTGTTCCCCACCATGAGGGTCATTTACTTGCATCATACTCCTCTCAGTTGCTGTCCTACAGGACTGCAGCTTCATGTATCCTCTCTGGAAGGTTATGTTGTGTAGTGCTGTGTAATGGGACTCTGTTCCCCCTAGCGTCAGATTCCTGAGTGACCATCTCGGTTATGTATGTAACCTTGGTTCCCTGACGAAGGAAAGACAGTACACGAAGAGACATTGTGTAAGCTGGCCGCACTACAGACTGAGTTTTTTGAGGTGCAAGCGATGTTCTCTTGTACCTTAGTCAGAAAATTCTGAGGAATGGTCTTTGCGAACTTTGCCAACTATTAGCACCTAAAAGGTCGGGGCTTAAACACCATAGCCAATTTTAGAATTGCCGTTATTGTAGAAAGGTTTCAACTAGGTAGTATAGAAGGACACTCCTCATAGCGTCAGCTTCCTGACGCAATGTCTTGTTCCCTTTGTGTCAGGGAACCGGGGTCACATATGGAACCGAGACGCTTTTAAGAGTTTCACCCTTAACTGATGGTCTTTGAGTTTTACTTTTAGCAATTTCATTCACAAATTAATCATATAGGGTTACATGGATCAATCATAAAGGAATAAAAAATTGTTCATGATCAATTATGTTTTTCAATTTATGCACTTTGTCATCATGACTTTCCTCCATGGGACAGCAAAGGAGAAGTTCAGCAGAATAGCTGAGCTCCAGTCTTTCATACAATGAAAGTGGATGGTGACCATGCGCTGTCAAGCTCCAAAATGGACAAAAAAGCCCCAAAAAAAAATAGTGTCCTAATGACTTGTGTGATATACACTCACTGAGCACTTTATTAGGAACACTATGGTCCTGAGAAAGTGCCCGATGTGGTCTTCTGCATTTGTAGCCCATCCGTCTCAAGGTTCGACGTGTTCTGAGATGCTATTCTGCTCACTACAATTGTATAGAGTGGTTATCTGAGTTACTGTAGCCTTTCTGTCAGCTAGAACCAGTCTGGCCATACTCCATTGACTTCTCTCATCAACAAGGCATTTCTGTACACAGAACTGTCACTCACTGTATGTTTTTTGTTTTTGGCACAATTCTGAGGAAATTCAAGTTGTTGTGTGTGAAAATCCCAGGAGGTCAGCAGTTACAGAAATAGCCCGTGTGGCACCAACAATCATCCTACAGTCGAAATCACTGAGATCCCATTTGTTCCCCTTTCTGATGGTTGATGTGAACATTAACTGAAGCTCCTGACCCGTATCTGCATGATTTTATGCATTTCACTGCTGTCACACGATTGGCTGATAATATAATCGCATGAATAATTAGGTGTACAGGTGTTCTTAATAAAGTGCTCAGTGAGTGTATATTCTGGTCTTCTAAAGCCATACAATAGCATTGTGTGAGGAAACAGACAAAAATGTAGGTAATTGTACACCAAGTGATCTTGCTTGACAGCCGTAGTCACCATTCACTTTCATTGTGTGAAAAAGAACAGCTTGGACATTGCGCTATAAATTTGGTTTGTTCCACCGGGGAAGGAAAGTCATAGGTGTTTCGAAAAACATGAAGATGAGTAAATGCTGACAGAATTTTCATATTTCAACTGTTCCTCCATGTTTCATGCAATTGGCATGTATAAAAGGGCACAACTTAATTTGACTTCTTTATATAGAACCTATGTTGACCTATTGTTGTTGATATTGCTTTGGAGGTTATTCACAGTCCACGTCATTTACACACTGTGTCCTCAATTAGGTTTTTTTCTGTTTGCTTTTAAAGTGCATGATTACCCCCACAGCTCAACCCATTACATGGCGATCAAATAATTTTTGTTATTGACCCAGAAATATTCTCCAAACTTCAGTACTTCAATCCCTGTTGAATTTTGAACTCATAAGTGATGCACTGGCCAGAGAGACACAGAGAAGCCGAGTAATCTCCACCCTAATGGTGTGCTAAAACAGGGCAGTGCAAATGAGAGACAAGTCATGGCAAGTCCTTGGAATTGCCTTTGTCTGGTTTGAGAAACCAATTCTGCCCTAAGAGCAAATCTCAGTCCCTGCAATTTCTGCAATAAGGTCTCATGGCCGCAAATAGCGTTAGATCCCACTGCTATCCCAATTCACCATGCTGTCATGCGCAGGAAAAGTGTGTCATCAATTTCTAGGTTACATGTTCAATGTCATATATCATCTTGTTGAATTATTGTAGCGTCCTACAGAAATTCTTTGTAGTGGACATTTATGAAGACATCAGCTGCATTACGGTCTTCTGAGTTGAGAGAGCACAGGTTATACACGTTTCTCTAAAACCTCAATTTAGCATTTTTTCCCTCTCCTTGGCAATAAAAGAAGAAAAGAGGGGACAACAGTTGGCACGCGAAGTGGAAAAGATTTAATATTTTTATTCAGTGTCATGGAAACCTGACAATATCAAGGATTAAAATGTGATGGCAAAGTCATGAAAATTTCTATAGCAAATACAAATGTGTCTAGTTATGTTCAGTACTAAAATATTTCATCAGCTACGCATTGCTTTTTGTGAGAAGAATTTCTTTGAAATATACATGTACACTGGTGGCTAAAAGTTTTGAATAATGTACAGATTTTGCTGTTTCGGAGGAAAGTTGGTACTTTAATTCACCAAAGTGGCATTCAACTGGTCACAAAGTATAGTCAGGACATTAATGATGTAAAAAAACAGCACCATCACCATTTGAAAGAAGTCATTTTTGATCAAATCTAGACGGGCCCCATTTCCAGCAGCCATCACTCCAACAACTGATCCTTGAGTGATCATGCTAAATTGATCATTTGGTGCTAGAAAATCACTTGCCATTATATCAAACACAGTTGAAAGCTATTTGGTTCATTAAAGAAGCTTAACATTGTTTTTGTGTTTGTTTTTGAGTTGTCACAGTATGCAATAGACTGGCGTGTCTTAAGAAAAAAAGAAACCGCTTTCTCTAGAAAATCATCCGTCAATCATTGTTTTGAGGAGTGAAGGCTATTCAATGCTGGAAAGTGACAAAAAACTGAAAATGTCATACAAAGGTGTACACTAAAGTCTTCAAAGACAAAGGACAACTGGCTCTAACAGGGACAGAAAGAGACGTGGAAGGCCAGATGTACAACTAAACAAGAGGATAAGTACATCAGAGACTCTAGTTTGAGAAATAGACGCCTCAAATGTCCTCCGCTGACAGCTTCATTGAATTCTACCCGCTCAACACCAGTTTTACTTACAACAGTAAAGAGAAGACTCAGGGTGCAGGACTTATGGGAAGAAAAGCCACTTTTGAAACGGGGGAAAAAAAAAAGGTTAGAGTGGGCAAAGAAACAGATAATTGGAAAAGAGTGTTATGGATCTTAACCCCATTGAGCTTTTGTGGGATCAGGTAGACTGTAAGGTGCGCGAGAAATGCCCGACAAGACAGTCACATCTATGGCAAGTGTTACAGGAAGTGTGGGGTGAAATGTCAGTTGAGTATCTGGACAAACTGACAGCTAGAATGACAAACATCTGCAAAGCTGTCATTGCTGCACAGAGAGGGTTAATTGATGAGAACTTTTTGAAGTAGTTTAAGAAGTTTTGAATTATTTTTTTTTTTTCAATTGTAATAGTAATTATAGTAATTAATGTTGTGACTATACATTGAGATCAGTTGAATGCCACTTTGGTGAATAAAAGTACCAATTTCTTTCCATAAGAGAAAATCTGTACATTATTCCAAACTTGTGTGTGCGTGTATTCATCACTTTGTGGGGACCAAATGTCCCCATAAGGATGGTAATACCCGAAATGTTTGACCTTGTGGGGACATTTTGTTGGTCCCCATGAGGAAAACAGCTTATAAATCATACTTAATTATGTTTTTTGAAAATGTAAAATGCAGAGTTTTTTGTGAGGGTTAGGTTTAGGGGTAGGGGATGGAATATAAAGTTTGGACAGTATAAAAACCATTATTTCTATGGAAAGCCCCCATAAAACATGGAAACACAAAGTGTGTGTGTGTGTGTGTCAATTCAGGTGAATAACAAAATAATCCTCTGCCATGTTGTTACAGTTGTTCTTTCAAAATATTCAAGAAAGTTCTAGGAATGCTGTATGAAGAGATCAGTAACCTGAAAAGTAAACACTGCTGACAACTGAAGTTGGTTTGACCAACTTGGTTTGAAGTCAAGCTCATTTGACAGCATTTGAAGCATAATTTTGTCTAGTAAAAAGCAAAAATTGTTACAGCGTGTCACTTGCAATGGAAGTTAATGGGGCCTGTCTATAAATGTTAAAATACCCAGTTTCAAAAGTATATACACTCTTTAAAATATAATAATAATAATAATATATATATATATATATATATATATATATATATATATATATATATATATATATATGTATATGTATATATATGTATATGTATATATATATGTATATGTATATGTATATATATATGTATGTATATATATGTATATGTATATATGTATATATGTATATGTATATATGTGTATATATATATATGTATATGTATATATATGTATATATGTATATGTATATGTATATGTATATATATATATATATATATATATATATATATATATATATATATATATATATATATATATATATATATATATATATATATATATATATATATATATATATACATACACACACACGCATGCATGCATGCATGAGCGGGGAACGAGTCGAAATTATTTTTGTACAACATTATGCTCATATGGTGTCGAAGGAGTTTAACCAAAGTCATTCTAGCAAGTCAGTCCACTGTCGGCCATTTTTGGAACGATCACGGGAGGCTATATGTTCATGACAGGTCAGCTACTCTCTACTTGAATGGGGAAATACAGAAATCTAAAAAACTGTTATTCAAGATTTTAAATCGGCAGTAAATTCTGACCAAACTGCTATCATACATTGTGCTTCTTTCCCTTATATTACGCTTAAAACGCATGGGCATTCTCGAGTTGATTGACAGGTGATGTCTGAATCTAAATGGTGATTGGCTATATTACCTGTAAGGCGTGACTTCCTTTCTACATGTTGGCCGTTGGGCGTTCCAATTTCTCCCATTCATTTAAATAGAAGCGGCACGTCTCTGCTAAATAATCTCTGGTTTAACTTGACGGAACATTCCACGTCAGAAACTGGTTGTTACGGACGCCTCAGCCTCACCTGTCCATTTTTGTTTTTTTAGATGAAACTATTGAAATATGCAGCTGCAGCGATAGGGCGATGGTATATTTTGCCAATTTTAACATGAATGCTACTTTGCATGAAGCATATTGTCCGGAAAGATAATATGATGCTATAGTTAATTTAAAAGTGTGAATGTTTAATGTTTTATTAGTGTTGTAAGAGAATGGCTTACCCCCGTAAGCGCTCCTTGATGGTTCCGTCCATCTTGCCTTAAGGGCTGGAAAGAATTAATGCAGTAGCTGCAACAGAAGACAACCGATTAACGTTTGGCGTCGTACACAAAACTCGAACATTAACATGTAAGTGTAATCTAAAGTTAAATGTCTTTTTTTGTGGATATTTTCTCAAGCAACTCTTAACTCAAAAGTTACTCTTATCAGCTCAAGTGTGACACTTCTGACATGTCTTAAGAACAATTTTCATATTCAAACTGTTACTGAGTTATAGGGAAGAAAAAAAGTGTTTTTTTGACTAACAAAAGCTCTTCCGCTGCTGTTCATGGATAATCACATCTCGCTTCTTTTCAAAATTTAAATAGATTTTGCAAGTGCTCTTAAGATTTTTATTTTATTTTTTTTGACAAATGGAAGTATTGAAAGGAATAGACTACATGCTGAAATGCATTTGAGGCGCAGCTGTGTATACACAAGAGTTTAATCTCTTTTTCTCACCTGCTACAGTTGTGAGTTTAACGTCAATTCACACTCTACGTTTTGCTGTTTGATGGTTGTGAACAGAACCCGACGGATTTTTCCGACGGAGTAAATGAAATTGGCCACTTTATAAACATAATAAGTGGACTTTTGTTTCTATTGGAATTTGCCATAAGCCAGGTGCTAGGGTGGGTGAAAATAAAGATGGTCTTCATCTGGTATTAGCAACGCAGATTTTATCTTGGACTTGACTTGGTGACTCAACACAGTACAATAATTGTAAATATAATTAATAAAAGATTAAAAAAAAAATGTCTTTCAAATCCAGCATTAAACTATTAATATTAACCTATCATGAGCTATATAGACCCAACAATGTGTAGAACTGAAGGTATTCTTCACCCAAAAATGAAAATTCTCCCATTTACTCACCCTCATGCCATCCCAGATGTGTATGACTTCGTGTCTTCTGCAGAACACAAACTAATATTTTCAGAAGAAAATCTCAGCTCTGTAGGTCCATACAATGCAAGTGAATGGTGGTCAGAACTTTGAAAATCCAAAAAGCAGAAAAAGCCAGCATAAAAGTAATCTATATGACTCCAGTGGGTAAATTAATATCTAAAGAAGTGATCCGGTTGGTTTTGGGTAAGAACCAACCACAATATAACTTTTTCACTGTACATCTTGTCAGTAGTCTCCTTGGTGACAACTTTCAAGCTTGATTACTCTACCTATAGTGCCATCTAGCTCTAGTGTAACCAGTGCCAGTGTAACGGGAGCCAGCTGGTAGGTAGCTGTGCATTATGTTAACCTCACTCCCCTGCCGCTAGAGGCTGTAGCCTTTAGCCTCTTCGTTAGTGTCCCCACCTCTCATGCTGGAGACCCCGATTCGAATCCCGCTCTGAGCGGGTCGAACAGGACCGGTTACGACAGTGGTGCCGTGACCCGGATGGGAGTGAGGTTTAGGGGGGTGAGTGTAACGGGAGCCAGCTGGTAGGTAACTGTACAGAATGTAAACCTTACTCCCCTGGCCTAAAGAGGCACGCCAGTGACTGACGCTAGAGGCTGTAGCCTTTAGCCACCTCGTTAGTGCACCGTCTCCCATGCTGGAGACGCCGATTCAAATCCCTTCCGGAGCGGGTCGAGCAGGACCGGTTACATGTAGAGAATGCAATGACAAAATGTTCAAAGAAAAATGTTACATTTCAGTCTGTTCTCAACCAAACCAACTGGATCACTTCAGAAGACATTGTATGGATTGTTAAGGCTGACTTTATCTGATTTTTGGCACTTCAAAGGCCTGATCACCATTCACTTGCATTGTATGGATCTACAGTACAAAAATATTCCCCTAAAAATCTTTGTATTCAGCAGAAGAAAAATGTTGCATTATGAAAATTGTTCAAAAAACACCGGAGACAAGTTGTAGTGGAAAGAAACATGACCCAAGATGCCCATATAATGAGAGCACTTTATAAACACTTCAAATAAGATCATAAGCATACAGTTTATACTGGAGCGGTTGCTACATCAGGTGCATTGAAAGGGAGCTTGTGCTGTTTCATGCACTTTGTTTCTCTCCAGCACATAACTTGCATTTTACTGCTATTTTCTATGTTTTGTAATATATACATGTTATGAATTCAAAATCAGGTGCGTATTTCCATTTTGCTAAACCGTTTGTCTTTACCACAAGCGAGTCTACACTAAACTTTACCTAGCACGCGAGCACACGCATCCACGTCAATCAAACCGATTGAAATGGAGCGCAATAATTTTTGCAGCTTTCATTTATTGTCACAATGTCTCAGAAGGTTACTTCTCATAATGTAAGAGTATATGAAAGTGAATTTGATGATTGTACTATATAAACTGTATGCTGAATAATAATGTATAAAAATGCTAAGGGTCCTGATATTTGATAGTCCTGATAATGCCAAATGTAATGTCTGATTTCACCAGAACATTTATACTATGGCAAACATTACCATTACTACCGTTAAAAGTGTTTTTGTTTTTTCTCGAAAATAATAGTTTAGAAACATGTAATGAGCGACTATACTTTTTTAATGTATTTAATCTGTAACATAATTATGTCTTTTTCAGCTGGGAAGAATTATTAATATTTTTATTCTGGTGTCATTTTGCCCTCTGGTGGGCTTTTTTTTTTTTTTTTTTTTTTTTTTTTTGTCCCACTCCATTCCTGATGGATCATTTGGCACTCGAATGAATAGTACTTTTTGTTAAGCTTTTACCAGTAAAGGAAAGGAACCGCTTGCAAATGTCCTGAAAGTAGTAATAATATAAATTATAATAAATTCAAACTTTTCATGATTCAGGCTTTGTTCAAAGTTTTGTGAGTATAGAATCGTGTAGTAGACTTCAGTACCGTAAATCGACCAAATATTCTTTAGAATTTAATAATAAAAATAAAAAAAGATCTAATTTTAATTAACTACAGGATACAATTTTAATTTTTAAATATGATGAATAAAAAAAAAAAAAATAGAAAATTAATCGATTATCAAAATAATCTTTAGTTGCATCCCTAATGCTGTCTACCATGGAAGCATCCGTTGCGGCACGTTCAGTTGACAGTAAACGGATGTCCCGTTCAATTTTGTGCTACTACTGCCAACAACACAAATAAATGGTGTATGACCACCTCAAGCCATTACATTTTTGTCTTGTCATGGACGCGCCTGGTGTAAACAGCGTGTCAGCACCATAAACTTTCACAAAGTCATGAGTATGAAATATGAAATATGAAATATTCATGAATTAAACTGTTTACTCGTGATAAATCTCTTGCTGGGTTGTGAAAGAGGAAGCGGGAGCCGGATAAACAATCTACATCTAGTCCTGTAACCAGAATGGCTTCGGGCATGTGATTTGTGAAACTGTCACACTTCGCTTGTAAGCATCAAGGAATAAATTCTGACTGGATAAACTTTTCGTTTTTCTCTATTTGTTTGTAGATTACCTAAGAGTGGAAAGCGGTTAAAAATACATAGGCAAAAAGGTGATTGAAAATGAAAGGATGAAAAATGTGTATTTATTTGGCATGTTCAGCCAGCAGAGAAGGCTTTGCTGGCCCTGAGAAATCGCCAATGGCCTCAACACTTTACACACAAACTAAAATGATAGTGACAATCATCATACACATCATCGAATAAACAGATGAGCTTTGATTTATTGCTACATGACAAATAACTGAAAGTGACAACCAACTTCCATCCATCCTTTTCCCTGTTGCTGCTTTGTCTCTCTCCCTCTCTCACGTTTTATCTCTTTCACATGTTGTGTCCCAGGACATTAGGTGCTACGCCATCAGATTCCCATAAAACACTTGTTTATATATCTCTCATCTTTCTCTCTCAGTAAGGTTTTGATCTCTAAGTATTTATCCTGCCCTTTCTCTTCCCATCATGCTCTCTGCCAGGCCTGTACTAGTAAGCTGAGTTGTGCAATATCTTTTAGCATATGTCCACCAGATGTGCTCAGTCTTTTGAAGAATCCATTGTTAAATTGCTCCCACAAAATTGTATAAATTATGAAAGTTTTATTTGTTTTGAAATTGAGCTCAGCTGTACTGAAATGCTTTTTTACCCCTATATGCTGTTGTGATTTTACTGTTGTCTGTTTATGCTGCACATGATGGTAGTATCCTTCATTTTGTTGTTGGTCGCATTCCCAGCCAACCATCATACCACAGGACCTTGTCACTTCCCTGCACAAACACAAAACACATTCTGCTTGATTTCTGTAGTCTTACCAACAGGGTTGAAGTGTGTGTGTGTGTGTGTGTCTGTCTGTCTGTCTGTCTGTCTCATTGTCTTGTTTGTGAAAATGCAACGTATTCAAAGTGTTTTTGAAGTGTCTGAATGTGTGTTTAATGTTTTCATAAGTAAATGTATGATTGTTTGTTACAATCATTGTTTAGCAAAGTGAAGGGGGTCTCACTTCAAGATCATAATTAAAAAAAAAAAAATATTAAAGTTAAACTTAACCATTCTTAAAGGAATATTCCATGTTAAATATGACTTAAGCTAAATCAACAGCACTTGTGCCGAAATGCTGATTACAACAAAAATCATTTTGAGCACACTCGATAAGGAGTGTTGCGTCCTCGTGGCCACCTCCCTGGCAGACATATGCAGAGCAGCGGGTTGGGCAACACCTAACACCCTTGCAAGATTCTACAATCTTAGGATGGAGTCAGTCTCGTCCCGTGTTTTCTCGGGTCCGAGCTGGTAGTTATCGCTGACAGATTGACTGGGCGAATGGCTTGCAACTAGCGCCTTTTCTCTTGGCTGAGGTAATACCGTGCGCTTTTTCTCCCAGGAGAGCCCACTCACTCGGCTCCCTGGATGACTCCTCCCTAGACCCGTGGGTCTGCAATTCGCCAGAGGAATTTGCCGATCCAATCCACTGCGGGTACTCAAATCTACCCTGTACTGGAATAGGTGCTCCACAGGTCAAGGCTCCTTTGGGGACTTTCCTCCTGTGTGTATTTTCAGCGGTACAGTCTCCTTATGAGTGGACCCGCGTCTCCCTTGGGTGGTTCCCGCTGCTCCCCGGTCGCCGTGTCTGTAGCAACTCCCTCCTCCGAAGAGGCGGGATCTACCACCGCGCCACTTCCCACATGTGACCTAAAAGCCCATGTGGTGTATTTCGCCACTTTACCTCCCCCTCTCTGGGCGGGTGTGGTCTCCACCGGGTCTTTTCCCCCTGAAAAAATAGGAAACTGGGTAAGACCCCCTTCCCACGATGCGTGTACGGGCCCCATCCGTTTTGCTCTATGCGTGAAACATAGAGAGAAAAGAGGCCCGGCTAGGCTTGGCCCATTCCCAGGTTGGCAATCGTCACCTTGTTCCCCTGTCTAGGGTAACTATAACGGTTCCGACGACTTTATGGGGCATTGGGGAAGGGTACGTGCAGTCTGATACATCTGGTCATTTTGGCACATCAAGTACCTGCCTGCTCCTGTGTCAGCAGAACACATACACGGCTCAGCACATGGCGTGATTTTAAATTAAAAACACAACGTCGAGGTGAGCGACAGACGGGGAACGTCTAGGTTACGTATGTAATCTCCATTCCCTGATGGAGGGAACGAGACGTTGCGTCCTCTCGGCCACGTTGCTGAGCCGAGCCACTGTTGTGACCGGACCATTTCCGGCTCCTCAGAAAAATCCTGAATGAATTCAACGTATTTCCCTGCCTTTATACCCGTATGTCCGGGGGCGAGACATGCAAATTCTGTCCGCCAACTTCTCATTGGCCTTTTTTCATAGATCAGAGGCATATTCGGCCCTCGAGAGACCCCTGTTGTCGCTTCTTCGACACAAGGTCTCGTTCCCTCCATTAGGGAACGGAGGTTACATACATAACCTAGACGTTTTGCTTTTTTTAAAGAAAAGGAGGGATGAGTTGAAATTATAATTTTTTTGGTAATCCGCATTATGCCACACATGCTGCCGATTGTGCTGCCGAGCTTGTATTGTACCCAGAATATTCCTTTTTAATGATGGCTAATTCCTGGTAGGAAACTGAGTTTAGCCTAGCTAACATACAGTAATAGGTTTATTATAACTGTCATATATATAAAGTTTATGAATTACTAAATCATGACAATCAAAACCTTAAGGCTATAACGGTAACATTAGGCTATAGTCTGTGACCCCAGATTGAAACATGGCGTTTTTTAACACCATACAATTAATATTGTTTGGTAAACTTGACTGCCGAAGTGACCTGATGTGGGCTCTCACTTTCCCAATCTAGCTCATGTTACCCTCAGTTTAGGTAATTTACAGAAATTAAGAGACAAGGAAATTGTTTAACAAATGATTTAGTGGCACAGCAGGCACTCATTTATTGCACTGCCTCTATTTGCCTTTTCTATAGTGTGTGCTGCACTGTTAATGACTTTAAATTGTATTTTAAGGCACAAATAAGCCATTAAGCTTGTGTAAGCCAACATTTAGAAGACTTCAAAACGAAACAATTTCATAATGTTATAGGTGTTGAGGATGTGCAATGAATCAAATAAACAATCAAGATTAAAATTACATCTGCTACAATTAACTAATCATGAAAAGTGTCAATTTCAGCGTTCTATTTATGCAGCGGTTGGAACATTGCAACCAATCACAGACATGTCTTTTGCTCACTTTCTATGTGTAATTTATTAAAAATTTGAATAACAATTTTGTTGTCATGCTGCTATAACGGCAGGTGTGAAATTCAATGCAAATTCTTGATTTACTGATGTATAAAACAGCAGTAAAATGGTTCAGAAACACATTTCTCAGCTGGCTTTTAATGTGTAGACTGTAATGTGTAGACGACCCCCCCCCGAATCAATCAGGCTGAGCCACAGCATTGAATGACATGCCTCTCATGACTCAAACGTTAAGGTGATTTGGAGGTTCTCAAATCAAGCTCATTAAATTATAGCTCAGATTATATCATATTTATTAGGTCTGCATTGTTCTTTTGTCCACAGGAGCTGAGGGTTGAATTCACAGACTTTCTGAAATACATTATATGGAGGTCAAGTGTCGCCTGATCACTGCCATGGGCTTAGGGACTCCAGGTGAGCTTACCAACTAATTATTCAATGACAATGGAGATGTGCCTGGACATTGGTAATTTAATCATCATGGCTTTCTGTCTTGTGCAAAGAAGGACATGGATTTAACCAGGGTTCTAGGCAGAAACGCCACCGAAATGCCATCAAAATTTTAATTATTCCCTTAAAGACTTCCTGTGTTAACATCTGAAGTATTTCTTAAAATTCTATTCAAGGCATTGTTAATTGTTCTAATTATTCAGATTTTATTCAAACTTATTTAAAGGTGCTCTCAGTAATATTTTAGTTTGCTGCACTGACACCTAATAATGCAAAAACATAAGTTCTCGTTTACCAATGTCATTAGCTGGGTTTCCATTCTAGTGCCTTTTTATGCACATTTTTGAATATTTCAAAAACAAATGCTGGATGGAAACATCAAGATGCAAATAAAATCTAAATATAAGAAGACATGCGCATAAACTGCGATGGGAACACATTTACCAAATATATTCCTGGCATTCAGGGTGTCAGTTGATAGTCAGTTGCCAGTGTGTTGTTAAGAGAAATATAATTTATGACAGTCCAGTGTAAGATTAATAAAGTGCAGTGCTGATATATGTTGATCGTGAGAGATCAAGAGTTCTCATAAAGCTGTTATGAAGTTGGCTGGTGCGGGTCCTGATGCTCCGATACCGCCTGCCTGATGCGAGTGAGAGCAGCCCATTGCTCGGGTGTCTGGAGTCTCTGATGATCCTCCGAGCTTTTTTCACACACCGCCTGGTATATATGACCTGAAGGGAGAGAATCTCACCTCCGATGATGTGTCTGGCTGTTTGCACCACCCTTTGCAGTGGTTTGCGGTTGAGGGCTGTGCTGTTGCTGTACCAGGCGGTGATGCAGCCAGTCAGGGTGCTCTTAACAGTGCTGGTGTAGAACCTTGTGAGGATGTGGTGGTTTATTCCAAACTTCATCGGCCAATCTCCCCAGCAGTGATGATTTTGTTCTTGTAAAGTATGGGATGGAAACGCTGCTTTATTCACATACTTTTTGCAATTATTCAAATTTATCGCATAAACTTGTAACATGGACGGAAACATGACTATTGCAGAAATGTTTTGATTTATTTATTCCACAAGTCATATGATCCTAATATGGCAGCACTTATAAATGTGTGCCCAGCCCCATATGTACAGTAGAATAAAGCAGCTTTTTCTCCAAGACTGATGTGACTTAAGTCTTCATCTCATGGAAGTGTACAAAAAAAACAAAAAACGTTTGAATCATTTGACATAATAATTGACACAGGATAGGGCATAAGTGTTTTATATGGTTAGAAAATATGCTTGATATTTCTCTTTAATAAATAAAAAGTACTTTTTTTGATGATGTGCATGTACAGATGTCCAGGGCTGTCAGGACAGCAAGCTGCAAGCCGAACGAATCTCAGAGCTGCATGAACGAAAACAGAATCTGCAGAGCATTTTAAACAGTCGTCTTGGAGAGCTGCGACAAGTGTGCCTTCAGGAGGCAGTAAGATGGTTTATTATGCATTTACACTTTGGAATAGTATTTTACAAAACAGTTTAGGCTGTTGCTATGAAATATTGTTCTAAAAATAGCTTCTGACTTGGTTAGCAAAGGCAATGCACTCCCAGTAGTTTATATCGTTTTCAGGTCTGCATGACTTCTTGTTAATTCTTTCAACTTTAAAGAAATATTCTGGGTTCAAGACAAGTTAATCTCAATCGAAAGCTTTTTTGGCATAATGTTGATTACCACAAAAAAATTATTTCTCCTTTTTCTTTGAAAAAAGTTCAAATGTGGGTTATAGTGAGGCACTTACAATGGAAGTGAATGGGGACACTTTTTGGAGGGTTTAAATGCCAATATGTGAAGCTTATAATTTTCTAAAAGAACTTGCATTAATTCTTCTGTTAGCGCTCAAATATTATTCAAGTTAATTTGTTTATATCTTCATTTTATGGTGGTTTTGGTGTTTATGTCGTTACATCATCATGACAACAAACTGTAAAATTGAACATAACTTTGCACAGAAAAGGTTAGTAAGTGATTTTATCAAACTAAAATCATGTTAACATGCATATTTTTTTTACATCTTGTGACTTTAATTTTGAAATGGTGAGTATTTAACGTTAACGGATTGGCCCCCATTGACTTCCATTGTAAGTGTCTCACTGTAACCCATATTTTTGCTACTTTTTTTTTTTTTTTTTGAAGAAAAAAAGGTGGGACATGTCAATTAATTTTTGCTGTAAATGACATTATGCCACAAAAGATGTCGATTGAGCCTGGAATATTCCTTTAAAATAATTTATTTGATGTGGAATTTTGGAATTTTGATATTTGGCTGGTTTCAGAATTGGTGTTTATATCAATAACTGTTTATAATTATTTAGCTTTTTTTAATGTCATTGCATTTAGAATGAAGACAAATCTAGGAAACTTGTATTAGAGCCATCTTTAAGGGCAGCAATCATCATGTGTTGTGTTAAGAAACATAATAAAATTATGAAATGTCTTTACAGGAACTCACAGGAAAGCTTCCACGTGATTTTCCTTTAGAAGCAGGGGAAAGACCTCCATTTGTTCAACGAGTTGGCCTTGTCCCTCATGTTACCACAAAAGAAGAGGTGAGTTAGTCTCCTGAAAGGTTATAAAAGGATTTTCCAAACAGAGAATCAGCATCTTTGTTAGTGTAATACAATAACACGGATGTTTGTTTTCTGTATAGGATGACTCAGGCCAGCGAAGGCAGATGAAGACCCTCTTCAGTGGCGCTTTGCGCCGGAGCATAGATTCTGATAAAAACACATTGCACAATAAGAGGACTGTTCACAGGGGATGCCACACAGGTCATATGAAAAGTCATAGAAAGCATGCACATCCAAACAATATAATGAGTACAATACTGTGCAAAAGTTTTAGGCACTTGTGAAATATGTTGCATAGTGAGGATGTCTTAAAAAGTATATTTCTCATAGTAGTTTTCATTGATCAATTAATGTCATGCAAAGTCCAGTAAACATAAAAAAAAGCTAAATCAATATTTGGTGTGGCCACCTTTGCATTTAAAACAGCCCCAAATCTCCTAGGCACATATGGACACAGTTTTTCTTGGTTGTTGGCAGACAGGAATTTCCAAGTTTCTTGAATTCACCACAGTTATTTTTTTATTTCGGCTGTCTCAATTACTTCTGTCTCTTGATGTAATCTCAGACTGACTTGATGTTCAGGGGGGGGTTCTGTGGGGGCAATGCCATCTCTTGCAGAGCTCCCAGTTCTTCTATTCAAATCTTTTCTATTTGCAAAAGTAATGTTTGGGAGTCTAAAATGTAATTTTCCTATTGACACACTAAAGCTGAAGCTATAAATAATCTTAAGACAAATGTTTTTGTGAAACATCTAAAGTGCCTAAAACTTTTGCACAGTACTGTACATGACCAAAAACATTTGTCCTCAAAAACTCCAGGAAAGTCAGCACACTGTTGCTCACAGAAATTAACAAACAACACGTTTGTCAATTTTTGTGGTGTGCTCACACAGGTGATATGACACACACGCACACACGTGTGTGATTTTGTACAGATAAGTACCAAAAATGATAAAAAGCACCATAAAATTAGTAGTTATTTATTTCCTAGCCAAACCTTTTTGGTTTACAGAAGAAATAAAATTACACCGGTTTGTAATGACATGAGCATGAGGAAATGATAACGGTATTTTCTCCCTTGAGTGAACTGTTCTTTAATATGGTGTTCTTGCTTTTAATGTTTTCAGAGGAAACTATGAAGTCAGAGAGCAGTTCGATGTCAGACTCAACATCTCATGACAACGGTGAGGCTGGTTAAGATGCGCAACTCACTGCTTTGATGCATATTAGCTCACTGGTCTGTATATGACAGACTCTAACTGAGATATTGTCCAACCCTGTTGCATGTGCTTTACAGAGGATTCATCTCCCAGTGTGGCACCTGAGCATCGCTCCTTGTCTCACCCCCGGCTGGCCCCAGGCAGTCCTGACAGCAGGCTCTGTAGAAAGCTGTCCCCTGTGGAGATCTACTACGAGATGAGGACTCGCCGCAACTCTGCCTCAAGCTCTGTGAGGTGAGCAGAAGTTAGAGATGATTGTGTAAATGCTGCATTCTGTGGTGTATTGGGAAAGGATTTGAATAGGAAGCAATTTATGGTTCTGGTTCCACCTAACTATTCTTGTTCCTCAACTATTTTATGAACATTTCTTTTAGGCCCCGTTTTCACCTGGTATTAAGATGCGTTTTGGGTGATGCCATCACATGTGTTCAGCCCTAAATACAGGTCTAATTTCTTACTTTATTGTGCTTTTAATATAATGCAGTAACACACTGACATAGTGATTGATGTATGCCGTCATGAAACGGAGATCCTCCCCTTCAAATCCGAACACATCTTATGGAGTTTTATGTTCCTTGCCACAGTCGCATTCAGCTTGCTCACATGTGTTCTCAATGCAGTTTTTATAAAAAATTTTATACACAATTTACAATTAAATTATGTATTTAATTAAACTGCACAATGATCACTCTAAAACTTTCATTTTTGGTACATGTATGATTTCCTATAAAGCTTTGAACGATGAGTGTTGTGAAAAGCGCTATATATAGCAAATAATAATGACTTGACTTGACAAGTGGTCACAGGAGATGCATTTAAGTGACCAGGTGTAAACAGCCATGTGTCTCACCTGACCACATGTGATCGGATCACCCGAGATGCAACGTAATACCAGGTGGAAATGGGACCTTAGTACTTTTGAAGAAGGACCCATCCCCCCTCAATAATTACTCCAAACTAAGCTAAATAGACTGCTTGTTCCAAATGTGTATCTTAAACTATGTTGTCTCATGAGCAACCAGTTAGCAATAGAGTGCCAGGCCACCCACTTTTTCGGCTTTTTGTTAATGTTAATTTTTTCCATCGGTATTGCTTAAAATCCTTCATAAAAGCATTCAAATGGATGAACCAAACCAACTAGCTGTAAGGTGAATAACAACATTACAAACTTTGATTTGAAGCAGAATAGTTTTTGAAAATCTGACAAAAAGACAAGAGATAGTTCACCCAAAAAGCTAATTCTCTCCTCATTTACTCACCCTCACGCCATCCCAGATGTGGATGACTTTTCTTTCTTTTGCTGATCACAATAAAGATTTTTAGAAGAATATTTCAGCTCTGTAGGTCCATACAAAGTGAGTGGGTACCAACCTTTTTCAGGTCCAAAAAGCACATAAAAGTAATCCATACGGCTCCAGTGGTTAAATCCATGTCTTTGGAAGAGATATGAGTAAGTGAGTGAGAAAGTCCTTTTTTACTTTAAATCGTCGCTTTCACATTCTTTTGTATTTGGCAATACAAATACTTTGTTTATATTAGGATAATTTATAGTAAAAAAAAAAAAAGTACTTAAATATTGATCTGTTTCTCACCCACACTTGTCATATCACTTCTGAAGATATGGATTTAACCTATGGATGGATTACTTTAATGCTGCCTTTTTTTGAAGTTTCAGAATTTTGGCCACCATTCACTTGCATTGTATGGACCGCATTAAAATACTCTTCTAAAAATCTTTGTGTTCAGTAGAGGAAAGAAAGTTTACTCATCTGGGATGGCTTGGGTGAGTAAATGATGAGAGAACTATTCTTTTAATGTCTTTTAGTGAGGAAATGAACTATAATCCTATGAAGCATTTCAAATGAGCTAATCAAAAACAATGGAAATACTGTATTTAGGTTGTTGATTATTAGGACAGAAGCAATATATTTAAAATGTATTACAAAATATTCGGATATATACAAATATATATAAGTAGTTTGAAAGTGTTGGGAGACCGACTTGATTGTTTCATTCTCAGTTCATCAAGGAAGTGGGCAGTCGCTGCAGAGCTTTTTTGTCACTTTTTTTGGTTGTGATTCTCTGATTGGTGGAGAGTTTCTCTTCAGGATTCATGGGAAGTTTAGTTATTCACCAGGAATTCAGCTATTGAACACTATTTACTTGGACTGTTGGCTTCAGCAAAAACATACACTACCGGTCCAAAGTTTTGAAACACTTGACTGAAATATTTCTCATGATCTTTAAAAATCTTTTGATCTGACAAAAATATAATTGTGCCACCATATTAATTTATTTCATTATAAAACAAAAAATTTATAAAAAAAAAAAAAAAAATGTTTTTGAAATTTGATGAATTGTACCAAATAATAAAGAAAAGCAGCCAATAAGTGCCCAACATAGATGGGAACTCCTTCAACACTGTTTAAAAAGCACCCCAGGGTGATACCTCAAGAGGTTGGTTGAGAAAATGTCTAGAGTTCATGTCTGCAAATTCTAGGCAAAGGGTGACTACTATGAAGATTCTAAAATAGAACACGGTTTTGATTTTATTTTGGATTTTGTTTAGTCACAACATAATTCCCATAGTTCCATTTATGTTATTCCATAGTTTTGATGACTTTAATATTATTCTAAAATGTGAAAAAAAAAAAAAAAAAATTATATATATATATATATATATATATATATATATATATATATATATATATATATATATATATAAATAATATTTATTTTTTTAAGTGTTTCTAAACTTTTGACCGGTTGTGTATATTATCCATTAACAACTTTAGGGCTCACAGTAGGTCTGTCTTTAAAGGTTTATAAGTTATTGTAAAAAATGTAATTAGTCTATGGAGAAAATTAATGGGATTTTTACTTCCAGAACCCGACAATTGTGCTTTATTACACTGTTTCAAGTCTAAGTCTGTCACTAGACTGATTTCATTATAAAGAATCAGTTTATAATAGTCATTCTTTTGCAAATCGGCCTATATTGGTTTCTCTATATGTTTGTTGCTTGAAACAGTGAGGACAACACAACAGAAGTATGCGTTATCTATATATTTAGATATTTATTTATTGTTTTTTATTTTAGTACAATATTCTGTCCTTATCAGCAGAAGAATGCAGACATTCAAGAACCATTTACAGAACAGAACTTCTTGAAAATCATGTGGTTTCAGTACTTCTAAAACAAATTCCCAACCCTAGTTTTGGAAAAGGTTTAGTAAAAATAATTACTAAACTATTAATGCATCACTCACTACCAAGAAGCACATCTAACTTGGAGGGCAGATGTGTTCCAAGAACACCCCTTCTGTTCCGTACAGCACCAATCAGCATCCATGTGAGGTACTTACTGTACTCTTTTCTGCCTCTCTCATTCTGCTGTTTGTAAACTAAGGCTGTTCCAAAGCCTGGTGAGCCTACATAGGCAGCAGCTTTCTGACATTAGCATGTTGCTAAGCTAATCTAAAAATAATAAAAATGCACCACACACACAAATATTAGGTAAAATAGTTAATTTAATTCGATTTAACTATTTTGATCAATATGTTTAATTATTAAATCAAATTTCATTGTCACTTTTTCTCACCTCACCTGCTATCTTGGATTCACCTGGCACACATTGTTGTGTTAAAGCTGCATGCAGCGCATAGCGCAGTTTTAAAGGTTTACGTTTTATAACTCGACATTGTCTTTTTTTTTGTACTTTCTTTTTTGGGGATTTTCTCCCCTTTTCCCCCCAATTTGGCATGCCCAATTCCCAATGCTCTCTAGGTCCTTATGGTGGCATAGTGAGGTCCAGGTGGCAGAGGACTTGTTGAGCACGTTACCGCGGAGACCTAGTGTGTGTAAAGGCTCACGCTATACTTCGCGGCATCGAAGCACAACTCACCACGTGCCTCACCAAGAGCAAGGACCACATTATAGAGACAACAAGGAGGTTAACCCAATGCGACTCTACCCACCCTAGCAACCGGGCCAACTGGTTGCTTAGGAAGCCTGACTGGAGTCACTCAGCACGCCCTGGATTCAAACTTGTGACTCCAGGTGTGGTAGTCAGCGTATTTACTTGCTGAGCTACCCAGGCCCGACATTGTATCTTAAAAATGCAGCACGTCTGCCAAAATGGTGAATAAACAGACACAGTGCAATGGTCAAAGTTGTCCAAATAGCGCATGTTTACATAGTAATACAGTAAGAAAAACAGTGCAAACGGACACACATTTCTATGTGAAATCGAAAAGTGTATGTTTTGAACAGAGCGCATATATATATATATATATATATATATATATATATATATATATATATAAAACACATACATACATACACGCACGTATCTGTAGATCTACTTTTGATGAAAATTTAAGCATGACTACAGGTTTATTTCTGTCTATTTCTGTCTCCTCCCGATAGACCGGAGATTTCTGGTGGTATTGCACTAAAGCAGTGGTGTGGCAGTCCAGACGTCCCTCAGTTTGTACCACTGACATCGTTGGAAGGCTCCTCCTCTGAGCGTCGCAGCTGCCCCTACAGCTCCCGTGCTCGTCGTAGCAACAGCTCTGAGGCACTTCTTGACCGCTCAAGTCTCCCAGAGCCTGGCCCTCCCCGCAATGGTATGCCACACCGAGCAGGACCGTACAAGAGCTCTGAGTCCCTCACAGACGGAAAACGCCGTCAGATCTATCAAGGCAGCCCAGAGAGACAGATGATGGGATTTAAAGAGCAGGGTCGAATGCGCTCCTCTCTTGGTGGCCAAAGCAGTGGGACAGGTTACAGTGAAATTTTGATGGACTACATTTGGGGCAAACAGCAAAAGAGACCAGTGCAGACTCAGCAGAACCAGTCAGCAGGACGAATCTGGCCAGATTTCTCCACTCCTCCATCGGGCACCCCTCCACACTACAATGGTTTCTCTCAATCGCAGTTGCATCTGGCCGCGGCCCCACCTTCCTATAGCCCCATGCTGTTGCGTGGCCAAGAGGCCGAACCCCGTCGGGTCAAAGTGACCCGAACAAAATCCTGTGGCCCCTTCATTACTTTGCAGCAGCATCCACAGGATGCGGTGTTGTTCTCAACCTATGATCCTTCACTCCCTTCCTCTGGATCCACCACCTCTTCGATTCCCAACCTGCTACCCCATCATGCAGAGCTGTCTGCTGGAGCAGCTCTCGGCCGCAGACCTCTTCAATTTTCTCTTCCCACCACTGAGGACTCTACGCGCAGTCTGCACAAAGCACTGGCTCTGGAGGGACTCCGGGACTGGTATATGAGGAATGCTTTGGGTTATTCCACTACGGCCAAAGGTCATGATGGACTAGGTATGCGCCATTCACATACTTACCACCTGGTGCACCAGCCTCAGTCCATTCCAGCCGACCCACTCTATTCACATCGTCAAATACCTCAATCAGCTTCGTTTCATGGGCATCCCTTGCATGCCAGGTGAGTTTTCTTCAATTCTGTTTTACCCACAACATGGGTAAAACACACACATTAGAGCTGTTAGAATTGGAGACATTCCATGTGTCTTAACACGCTAAAGTTGAGATGCGGTGGTTATCTCAGTAAATAAAACAATCTCTGACAGCGCTTCCCTGTCAATAAAAGAATGATGGTGAAAGGAGCTCTTAGCACTATTTGATGTAGGCTACAAAACAAGCTCAGATGGGACTTGTGTGACAAAGTATATTTCAGCCTATGTAAGGTGCATGGTGAGTTCAAAGTGGTGCTCGACAATGTTGTTGCCGCCCTGTTGCGAATAATGAATGCAACGATTGCTGTAGGAAAGCAGATCTACCGGCAGATTAATAATGTGGTTGTTGAAAGTTTTTAAGAGGTTTAATGCCCATTGCAATATGCAACCTGTGTGGGCACTACTTTCAATTAGTCAAACTCCCTCTTAGACTTCGGGAAATGTTTGATGTGACTTGAATTGGTGATATTTTAGTGCATTTCTATTTAGAAAATGTTAATAAAGCATTATATTGCTACATATTGTTTTGTTTTCTTCCAGAGATGGAAATAAATACATTTTGACAAGAAAATAAGTATATATAGTGTCAAATTTCAGCACTTTCAAAATCTGTGATAAATTGCAATTAACTACAAAACATTATGCCAAAAAAAAAAAAAAAAATCATGAAAATTCCCACTACATCTCAAATTCTGAGTTTTATTGAATTCTGTGGTGGTAATGATGGTGATGGATATTACATTTGTAACTTTTTTGAAATAAAATTGCCACCTCCTTTGTCTTGCTAAGACTCATTTCATAGCTAACATTTTATGTATCCTAAATTCACACAATTAATATTTTTTTAATTTGCGTCGTTTGGCAAAATGTGCACACAATTTTCCTTGTTTTCTTCAAACTTTCTGATTTTTATTTATTTTTTTTATTAGGGGCAAAAATGTCTGGTGTTGTGGAAATTATGGATTTAAAAAAAAAAATGTAATCCGTCATGTGTGAAAATTATTTCTAAATAATTTTCCCACAATAAATATTGACATTTTATTCCACTCTTTGATTAGATTATCATAGTTTTAAACATGTAGTAATTGTAGTATTTTTATAATGGCTTTTCATAGTTTAATATTTAAATTATTGGTCTGGGAATTATTCCTTTTCGTCCCGCAGCTCGCTAACAGTGTAGTCTGTGGAGCATTCTTCGCAATTATGTGATCACGTGCATTTTTATGCTTGTTACTGTCACCGTGTTTTCTAACAGTCTCTTTTTTGAAATTGTTAGTTCCTGCAATGAACTCCGTTTTCCCCGCTATTTCTTTGATATAAACTTTTATGTATCTCGGGAAATGTAATGCAAATTTTAAAATCAAAAGGGAGTAAACTTTTACTGTCGCCAATGGCGACCTTGACAGAAATTACACTCACAAATAAATTTATTTGGTCACAAATGCGACCATTTTTAGTCGCAGTTTGGAGCCCTGCACAAGGATGATGATTTATCGACTTTATAGACATTACATTTTTATCGTCTGTTAATGCTGAACTTCTGTAAAGCTGCTTTGAAACGATGTGTGTTGTGAAAGGCGCTATACAAATAAAATTGACTTGACTTGACTTGGGACAAGGCTAAAACAGTGCAAATCTTTAAATAAAAGGCATTTAAAAAGTACCAAAAATAAACGAAGGCCTGGAAAAAAGTTTTCAATTCGTATCTGAATACAATAAAAAGAAAAATATATAATTATAGAAATAATAGAAAGAAAAATGTTGAAATCTGTTTTGTGTTTTACGCACAAACTAATTTATAGTAAATATATGTGTGTATTTTTTATATATATTATATAATATTATTATTATTTTTTTTTTGTAGTTATGCAGAGCTTTATATGCTCTTCCTCTATTTTATATATATATATGTGTGGTGTTGTTGTTGTGAGTATTGTTATTTTATTTAATTTTTCTATCCAGTAATGTTATTTGTCAAAAAGGTGTGGGATATAGTAAGGCATCTGTTAAAATCAAATAGATAGCTCAAAATTGAAGGAATAGTTCAGCCAAAAATTAGAATTCTCTCATCGATTATTCACCCTTCTGCTGTTTCAAACTCGTATGACTTTCTGTCTTCTGCGGAACACAAACAAAGAAATTTTGATGGTGATATGATGCGTTTATAAGGAGACTGCAGATGTCAAGATTTATAGTGAAAAAGTAGTTACATTTTGTTCTCTCTCATCCAAAACCGATCTACTTTCTTCAGAAGACATGGATTAAACCACACGAGTTGTATGGATTACCTTTATGCTGCTTTTATGTCCTTTTTGGAGCTTGGAAGTGTTGGCCCCCCATTGACTTGCATTGAAAGGATATATTCACATTATATCTCCATCAAAATATCTTTTGTTTGTGTTCTGCAGAAGAATGAAAGTCATACAAGTTTTAGATGGCATAAGGGTGTTAATGATGAGAGAATTACAGAATAATTTTTGGTGAAATATTCCTTTAAATAGTTTGAGGTTTTGCTTCTGCAATTTTCAGCTTTATTCTTTCTCTTCATGGCAGGTCTGTGGAGCTCTCTCTCTACCCAGAGCCTTTCCCCTCAGAGGGGAGCACTAAGAAAGAGTCAGGCTCCGAGCCCCCTTCACCTGGAACGCTTGTCTGAATGGCTGCCAACATACCCTATGATCTCCATGATACAATATGACACCTTGTTTTAGGGATGCACAGGTCTGAGGCTGTACTTCTGTACCCATAATCGTTAAAATACTCCAATACCAAAATCTGGTACCACGCATATGCATAATATGCATAAATGTTGCCTCATGGATTTGTCAAATGTTTGTATAACTGCATGGGTGCAGATCACATCTAGCATGCGCAGAGACGAGCAGGTGTACCAAGCGCATTTTCCTTGAATGTCCTATGAGTCCTATATCAAAATATTTCAATCGCAACCCTCAAATCACCAGTCCCACTTGACTGTACTTGATAATTACAGCATTACAGGTAGTTGCGAATACCAAAAAGAATCGGTACTCATTCTGTCTGAAAATGATATCAGTGCACCCAACCTTGTTCAGTAATTAAAGGGATAGATCACCCAAAAATTTAAATTCTCTGATTTACTCACCCTCATGCCATCCCAAATGTGACTTTTTTTTCTTCTGCAGAACACAAAGATTTTTAGAAGAATATCTCAGCTCTGTAGGTCCATACAAGTGAATGGTGACCAGAACTTTCAAGCTCCAAAAAGCACATAAAAGCAGCATAAAAGTAATCCATATGACTCCAGTTGTTAATTATATGTATTCAGATGCGATATAAAAGGTGTGTGTGAGAAACAGATCAATATTAAGACCTTTTTCCTGGAGATTTAGAGTAAAAAAAAAAAAAAAAAAAAGGATTGAAATATTGATCTGTTTCTCACTTAAAGTGATTGCATTGCTTCTGAATATATGTATTGAACCACTGGAATCATATGGAACACTTTTTATGCTGCCTTTATGTGATTCACTTGCATTGTATGGACCAACAGTGCTGAAATATTCTTATAAAAATTTCATTTGTGTTCAGTTGAAGAAATGGTCACATCTGGGATGACATTGAGAGTGAGTAAATGATGATTGAATTTTCATTTTTGGGTGAACTATCCCTTTAAAGGAAGCATCTTGAACAGATGATTACACATTGAGTAATCAAGGTGTTTGCTTTCTTAGCTCTAGAGTTGCGTTTGACTGTAAACCAGTTTATCAGGAGTTTATTATATTTGTTTTTCGTTCTCTGTGTATTAATGGGATGTTATTGTATTGTGTATTTTCAGATGAAATTCATCTTCTCTGCTTCATCCTGAGATATATATTTTCTGAGACTAAAATAGATTATAAGATGTGTGTATTATAAATAACTATTTTGTAACTAATACGGTTCAGGTGAACAGTCAATGAATTATATACAAGTCTACTCAGAGTTGATCAAACTCATGCATTTTAATGTACTATAACAGCAGTGAATGTTGCATATCTGTTTGTTTATATATATATATATATCTATGTAGCTACTGTATGAATAATATGATACAAGTATTTCATACAGAGGGCTTTGAATTGGAGGTGATCTTTCACTTGGAGGGCTTATGTTTTCAGGAATCTGATGTCTGTTATGGAAAACTGTGAAATTTCCATCCTGTCTACGCAGAAAACATGCCAAAAAAAAGTCGAAAATTATTTTAAAATGAAACCAAGCATCCCAGTGACCTCCTTCACACAGAGTCCAAATATCGCACTGTGACGATCCACTTTGTGATGCCAAACAATTCAAATAGGCGTTCGAACACTTTTGAGAGAGTGACAAAAATTCAGCGTCAAGACCTTGTTTGAATAGTTTTGGTGCAAAAAACTGTTTGCGAATATATATATATATATATATATATATATATATATATATATATATATATATATATATATATATATATATATATATATATATATATATATATATATATATATATATTTTATACTTGACTGTCGTTTAGTCGCAGGCCACGTCCACACTAATAAATTTAAGTTTGAAACCTCCGTTTTCTGTTTACTAACCAGTGTTGGGTGTAACTGGATTACAGAGTAAATCGTTACTGTAATCTTATTACTTTTAGGCACAAAAGGTAGAGTAATGCATTACATTTTTCGTAGGAATACGCCATTGTAGCGTAGATGAGACGTGTAAACGTAGCAAAATCAATGAGTTTTCAAACAAAAACGTATTGGCATGGACATGGCTGCATTGTACTTGGAAACACCCTTAATAGAATATAATTCTAGATTATTCAACCAATTCTAGCTAGACATGTAAAGCAGTGGCATAAGCTGGCCTTATGTCAACATTCTTTAGGGGGAAATTATTTGTGATTGTCTCAACCAGTTAACTAATGTTATCATACTGTTTACTTATTAGTGAAGTAACTTTTCAAGTCATATTGTTACAGTGTCTGACTTGATTTAGTTTTTCTTTGGACTGTTTTTCCTGAAATACAGCATATTGACTCTACTGCAATAACTACACGTCTGGCTAAAGCTAAAGGTTGTTTTTACCGTTTAGACGTTTCTGAAGATTGCCCTTGAGTTGCTGTATAGCTCTATTAGATACAAGACTGTAGGCTACACTTTAACCTTATGCTGTGATGAATGTTTGAACTGACTAAGTTGGTTTAAGTTTCAAATGATGGTTCATTTAATACTGGATAATGAGACTTGAAAAAATGGATGATACTAATTCATATGTAGTTGCTACTCTTCATCTTGCAGGTTTGTGAGGTGCCTCCAGCAGGTATCTGAAACTCATGACCAAACAGCTGTGCATTGCTAGTCTCTTTTAGTGTTTTTTGTGACATAAATGTCTGTACTGTAATTATACAAAATTAAAATGATATGTAGCAACTTGAATAAAACTATATATATTGTATATTTATGAACTGATTTGATTTTGTACATTTATTTGCATATTACATGCCTTTGTTTACACCAGTGAAAGGGACTTGAAAGTATGCATGTTTATGAATTGCATCCCATTTTTGGTAAACTGTGCTATCATTTCACTTTAAGAATCAGAAATGCATTGCTTTTTTTAAACACTACTTTTTTCTTTTCTTATAAACTATGAGAACATAAGCATATTAAACTGAAAATATTTTTTAATAAAGATCACTTTTACATTTCTTTTTACATTTATGATTTTATTTTCTTATAGCAGCATACCTCTAAGTTTAATGGATTTTTATAAAGCTCATACTTTGGGCTATATTTCATTTCTTGAACTGCAGTACACAGTGCCCTCTGGAAATCTGTTTTAGTTCACATGCCCATTTGTTGAACACTTGGAATGTATTTTTCCACCTGATTCTCGCCATTCTTAAATCCATGGCAAAACCAGTTCACTTAAAACTATGCTTGCTTCATAATTACATGCATTGCACAGTCAGTTACAGTCAATACCACTTAAACTAAACAAATATACGACTAAGACTTAAAGAGTAAAGAGTGTGTACATAGTTTAGTGCATACTAACACTTTACCTTATCCCGACTAAAGGAGTCTTTTTTTTTTTTGTGGAAAAATATCCGGTGCTTTTAATGTCAATTCCAACTTCTGACAAGAAGTTACTTTTGGAAATGGAGAAAGACGTAAAGCGCTCTGCTGTCTACATCAAGTCTGTGCAATGTCTCAGGAAGGTGTTTTCTAATAAAAATCGGTGAGACATTCAAAAATTGCTATGAAGTGTTCAAGAAACTTGGCTGGTGCCACTTTTCCATGAAGGGCCCAGCAGAGCCATTCAAGTCAGTGTGGCTTTTATATTATTGATTAGTGCTATTTTTAGTGGAGGGGATACTATTGCGCACTGTGTAACCTCTGCGGCTCTCATGTTTGGTACGAGTGCCCCTAGAATGCTGAAGGAAGAAATGAATAAGGCAGCTCAGTTGAGTGATTTACTCAGTCCATTGTCCATCAGTCAAGCAACTTGTATTAGTTATTGACAGGTTGTAAGGAAAACTTGCAATACTTGAACTCAAATGACATAGGAGTAAACACCTACCACTTGTGAGATAAGTACAGTTAGTATAAAAATAAGTTTGACAGAAATGTTGCTATCAAATCATCTAACCCTGTGCCGAACATGTCATTTATTTAAAGACAATGGGATGACAGTAATGTAACATCCTTGAAATGTTACATTATTAATAACATCCTGAATTTTACAGCTTTTACAGTGACTTTTTTTTATTTTATTCGTTCACCAAAGCGATTCGTTCAGTCACCATTTTTCACAATGACAAATGAGTATCTTTTATGTGATATGAGTCACTGAATCATTGATTCAACTGATTCATTAAAAATTCATTACGTCTGAAACCTTGGAAATAAATGAAATCGATTTGTGTACTTAAAAGATTTGATCACGAACTAAATACTTCCAATGTTTTAGGCATTTAGTTTTAGGCACTTTATTTCAATGGCGCTCAAGTGAAGCAAAAAAAGATCAAACATCGAAAGTATGATGAACAATAGGTCTAAAATAAAATAAAAAGTTAAGTGAATGTCTATATTTTATTAATCGGTATGTGCATAGCGTGCATAGATGTAGTTATTATGTTTAAATAGTATGTCAATTGTGTAAGCACTTTTTTCTAACTCATAAATTATGTTGGGTTCAGGCAGACGATATGTTCTGAGAAGTTGAATGGCCTAAACACTGCAGTTTGGCTATGTTTAGGCCATTCCTACAACTCGGTGCCTTTTTTGTCCTCATTTAAGTTATAGGATTTACAGTTGAAGTCAGAAGTTTACATACACCTTAGCCAAAGACATTTAAACTCAGTTTTTCACAATTCCTGACATTTAATCATAGAAAACATTCCCTGTCATAGGTCAGTTAGGATCACTATTTTAAGAATGTGAAATGTCAGAATAATAGAGAGAATTATTTATTTCAGCTTTTATTTCTTTCATCACATTCCCAGTGGGTCAGAAGTTTACATACTCTTTGTTAGTATTTGGTAGCATTGCCTTAAAATTGTTTAACTTGGGTCAAACATTTGGGTAATCTTCCACTAGCTTCTCACAATAAGTTGCTGGAATTTTGGCCCATTCCTCCAGACAGAACTGGTGTAACTGGTGAGTCAGGTTTGTAGGCCTCATTGCTCGTGCACACTTTTTCAGTTTTGCCCACAAATTGCCTATTGGATTGAGGTCAGGGCTTTGCGATGGCCACTCCAGTACCTTGCCTTTGTTGTCCTCAAGTCATTTTGCCACAACTCTGGAGGCATGCTTGGGGTTATTGTCAATTTGGAAGACCCATTTGCGACCGAGCTTTAACTTCCTGGCTGATGACTTAAGATGTTGCTTCAATATATTCACATAATTTTCTTTCCTCATGATGCCATCTAATTTGTGAAGTGCACCAGTTCCTCCACAACATGATGCTGCCACCCCCATGCTTCACGGTTGGGATGGTGTTCTTCAGCTTGCAAGACTCACCCTTTTTCCTCCAAACATAACAATGATCATTATGGTCAAACAGTTCAAATTTTGTTTCATAAGACCAGAGGACATTTCTCCAAAAGGTAAGATCTTTGTCCCCATGTGCTCTTGCAAACTGTAATCTGGCTTTTTTATGGGAGTTTTGGAGCAGTGGCTTCTTGCTGTGCAGCCTTTCAGGTTATGTCGATATATGACTTGTTTTACTGTGGATATAGATACTTGTCTACCAGTTTCCTCCATCATCTTCACAAGGTCCTTTGCTGTTGTTGTAGATTGATTTGCACTATTCGTTCAAACCACGTTCATCTCTAGGAGACAGAATGTGTCTCCTTCCGAAGCATTATGATGGCTGCATGGTCCCATGGTGTTTATACTTGTGTACTATTGTTCTTTGATGAATGTGGTACCTTCAGGCATTTGGAAATGGCTCCCAAGGATGAACCAGATTTTTTTTAGGTCTTGGCTAATTTTCCCATGTTGTCTAGCAAAGAGGCACTGAGGTTGAAGGAAGGCCTTAAATACATCAACAGGTACACCTCCAATTAAGTACACCACCTATCAGAAGCTAATTGACTAAAGGCTTGACATAATTTTCTGGAATATTCCAAGCTGCTTAAAGCACAGTTAACTTAGTGTATATAAACTTCTGACCCACTGGAATTGTAATATAGTCTGTAAACAATTGTTGGAAAGATTACTCATGTCATGCACAAAGTGGATGTTCTAAATTACTGGCCAAAACTATAGTTTGCTAATATGAAATCTGTGGAGCAGTTAAAAAAATCAGTTTTAATGACTTGAATCTAAGTGTATGTAAACTTCTGACTTCAACTCTATTAATGTATGTTTGATTTCAGCCTATTACAATTTTCATAGAATTGATCAAAAGAATATAACATTAAACACTGCTGTGGGCCAGAAAGTCACATTTAAATAATTGACATCACTTTAATGTACTGCACTTGTGTCATTTATTAATGTACACAGAGCTGCACGTCAAACATCTTTGAGTTTTTATTTTCTTCTTTCTTTTTTATATACAGTTAAGTGTATAGGATTATGTTCTCTCTCTATATATAATGTATTAATTTTTGGTTAAAAAAAAGACTAATGGTGCGTTTTTTTTGCGTCCCTTGAATTTTTGTACACCAGTTGTGATACTGTGACCTTTAATATAAAATTATGTCAAACATAAGAAGTGATATCAGTCACTAAGCAAAACCATGATGGAGTTATTTGAAGTGTGCAACTCTTCCGTTTTATTTTTGTTAACATTTTTCTAGTGATGTTAGATATATGTGGTCAAGCAAAACATGCCCACTCTGTTATGGGAAGATATAGGGAAAATTAATCTTACAATTTTCAATATATTTATGTAACAGAAATATAATCATCAGTATAAATTTACAAATATGTTATCTAGATATGGTTCAGGATGGACAGCAGATTTAAAAAAACAAAAAAAAATTTTAGTACTGGTAATTTAGCTTGACATGTTTGACTTGTAAAATCTTTAACATGTCACTTTAATGATAAAACATGAAGATAATTCAACTTTATTATTTAACATGACCCATTTGCAATGTTCATATAAACAAGACAAACCAATTGACCAGGAAGCTGAAATTAATGTCTGGAATCAATTTAATTTTAATTTGCATTTGAGCTTTCCAGTATTCTGAAAGGAGCTACGCTGATATACATTAATTTAATATTTACACATTTCAATTTCATAACAAAATCCCATCAAATTGATTTGCGTAATATTTAATAAAAAATAAACAAAAATAAAAATGGTAAGTTTTATTAACTTATTTTTGTTACACATTACAACATTTTATTTTATGGAATTATGTTAAGATATTGAAGTGCATAAATCTTAAAAAAATTGTATATGGAGGTGTTGTGCACACATTTCTGTCTCAGTATTTTGGTTCTTCATTTGGGGCTAACTGTACATCTACTCTCATAGCTGTTTTATGTGGCTGTTCCAGAAGCAACAAATCTAAATTCCTCAGTCTAGATAATTTAGTGTGAGCTAATTTGTAAGCAGCTGCAGAGAAGCTGTTAAAGCCCCAGACTGCTTATTTGAACTCCATTTGTACTGTGTACTCTGTTTGTAAACATTACAGCCTGAACATATTTGTAGTTTATAGGCATATTGAGTGTCTGTATAAAAACTACTTATCTTAAAGGAATAGTTCACCCACAAATGAAAATTCGGTCATCTTTTACTCACCCTAAAGTTGTTCCAAACCCATATGACTGTCTTCCATATTGAAAAAAGAATAGTGTCTGTTACCACATGCATCTGTTCTTTATGCTGGTTTGGATTTCTGTTTCTTTGTGTGCAGTAAGTGTGTAGATCTGCCCAACAAACTAACTTACTGCTCAAATCAACCCAGTCACGGAGAGAGAGAGAGAGAGAGAGACTTTGACTTTTAACCCACCTTTATTACAAAAATATCAAGGTTTAATTAAACCTCACATAGTTTAAAAAAAAATAATTTAAAATACAAACATACAATAATAAATAGCACAAAAACCAAGCAACAAAGAAAAACAAAAGCACAATTAAATATAAATTTGCAAAGCACCATCAAAATCAAGATTCACATATGCACTGGTTTACTCCCCAAATATGATTGAAAGTCTCCAGGTCTTTAACCAAGTTATAGTATGCATATTCCACCTTTAACCTAGTTTTAATTAAACCTTTTAAAATGAACATTGCATCAGTTGACCCAGCATTATTTATTTTGCTTTTACATGAAATCCAAATTCCCATTTTTGCTTTCCCAAACAAAAAATTAAGCAAAACATGGATCTGCTTTCTGTTTCTGCTATACTTTGGTCCATATATAAATAACATAGGTGAAAACACTTCTCCCAAAACTATACACAATTCTTCCAATTGAGAAAGTAAAGGCACAAGCCTCCCACATTGGAAGAATAAATGAAAGACAGTTTCAGTCATCCCACAAAAAGGACAACCCTCCTGAACCTGGGGATCGAGGTGTGCTCTGTATCTGTTTGTAGCTATTAACCCATGCACAACTCTCCACTGAAGGTCTCCAGACCTTTTTTCAATGAGAGGCTTGTACAAGGCCCTCCAGCAACCCTTCGGGGAAGAGCCTGATCCAAATAGCTCTTGCCATTTTGACTCTTTAACTCCTCCTAAAGAATGGGAGTGTGAAACTTTTACACATGTAGGCTAACGTACAGTGCTTTCTTCTCAGTTTTACTGAAACAGTCCAATACAGGTATCTTGAAGGTCAACAAAGATCCCTCCTTTTCTTCAAAAATACCCACAGACGGAATTATTCTTAGTTCAGGAAAAGTTAAATTCATATCTTCATTAGTTGCTTCCACACTGCATTTAAATTCCGTCGATAGGCTCTCAAGAATTTCATTTAACAGTCTTTGTGCCCAACGAGTTGATCTTATTCCAATCTTGGAAGCTAGCATTTCAGGAGACATCCATCCATCTGAAGTTATTAAGTGTCCAATCTTTACAACTCCTGCAGCCTTTAGAAGATTCCACATCGATGGTGATATTAAAATCACTGAGTCCACTATAGAGTTGTGCATTAGAGGTTCTTCCCTTGACCAGAGACCTCCCTCATCCGTTACGTCTCTTGAGATATTAAAGGTCCTCCAGGCTTTGAACACTGAATGGTAAAAGGAAGTTAGTCCAGTCAGATCAACATTTTGAATGTCCAGGAGAAACAAGTGTTTATCCAGCCCCATCCCTCCTGCTCTTCTAAGGAGGGCACAGGCTACTCCAGACCAGCTTACATCCACTCCGTAGAGATATCTTTTTACTGTCTGTAGTCTGAAAGTCTTAATTCTGCTTTTTATATCCACCAGTCCTTGTCCACCTTCTTGTCTGGGTAGAAACAAAAGTGATGCTTTTATCCAGTGGTTACCGGACCAAAAAGTGTCTGTTAAGCGTTTTTGGATTTTTTTCAACCAAATATTCAGGAGGTTCCAGAATGTTCATTTTGTGCCATAGCGTTGAGGCTACAAGGTTGTTGCAGACCAGGACTCTTCCCCTATAGGATAACTGTGGTAGCAACCAATTCCAGCAAGACAACCGAGCACACACCTTCTCCACCAGGCCCTCCCAATTCTGTCTCTTATAATCCTCCCTTCCTACCAAATAAAACACCCCCAAATATTTTAACCCAGATTTTCCCCATTTTAAATTACTTGGGAGAGCTGGAGTGTTGTGGTCTAAACCACACCACAAAGCATCACTTTATGCCCAGTTAACTTTTGCAGATGAAGCTTTACCATAGCTTAATAAAATCTCTTTTAAAACCTGAACATCTTTAACATCCCTTAAAACAACAGTAATATCATCAGCATAGGCTGAAACCTTTACATACTCATTAAAAATAGCACCTTTTACCTTCAAACCCATTAAACTCTCTCTTAATTTACATAGAAGAGGTTCTATAGCTAAACTATAAAGCTGACCAGAAAGTGGGCATCCTTGTCTGATACCCCTCTGTACCTTGACAGGGACACTCAAACCTCCTGCTATCTTTACCATACATACTGCATTATTGTACAACAACTTTATCATTTTTCTAAATTTCTCTCCAAACCCAAAAGCTTCTAATACTTTAAAAAGATATTGATGATCAACACGATCAAAAGCTTTCTCCTGATCAAGTGACAGTATTCCTACATCAATATTATTACACATTGCATAATCAATGACATCACGTACTAAATGCAAATTATCTTCTTTTTATCTTTACTATCTTTTATACAGTACGATTGATCTTTGTGTATTATTTTGAACAATATTTTGTTCAATCTATTGGCAAGGCACTTTAATAAAATTTTATAATCAGTGCAGAGAATTGCCAGAGGTCTCCAGTTCTTTAATATGGTAAGATCACCTTTTTTTGGAAGCAATGTTAAAACAGTCCGTTGGCAGCTCTTGGGTAGAAAGCCAGTATGATTACATTCCTTAAGCACCTCAAATAAATCAGATCCAAGTATTGTCCAGAAATGTTTATAAAATTCACCAGGAAGTCCATCTATACCTGGGGTACGACCCGGCGAAAGACCCGTTACGGCATCACTTAATTCCACAAAAGTTAATCCAGACTCCAATGCTTGTTTATCTTCTTCATTTAGACAAGGAAGATCTTGTAGAAATCCATTTTGTATCGGGATGTCTATGTCCTCAGGTGAGTATAAATGTGAATAAAAATTCACTGCTATTCTGCGCATTTCCACAGGGTCAGATGTACATTGTCCATTGTCATCCTTCAGGTTATGCATTTGGTTAACTTGTACACTCTTGCGTTCTAGATTGAAAAAAAAAAGAGGTGGGACTGTCCATATCCTTTATAGATAAGAATCTATTTCTCACAAGAGCTCCTTTAACCTTTTCATTTAAAATAGAGCTTAGTTTTAATTTCTTCTCAGACCACTCATGCACATTGGAAGAAAGATCTCCTATCATGTTTTTCTCAATGGCAAGGATTTCCTTTTCAAGCCATTCCAGAGACTGTTTCAAACGAAAATTAGAGTGAGATGTATACTGCTGGCAAAAATCCCTTATGTGAGCTTTACCAATTTCCCACCAAAGAATAACATTATCAAATCTTGTTTTTTCTTTTCTCCAAGTCTCCCAAAAGTGTTTAAAAGAAACACAAAAACTCTTGTAGCAATTTGACGTTAAAATGCCAGTAAACACTTCTATTTTTCTTAGAGTTCAAGTTACAATCAATAGTGATTAATTTGTGATCAGTGAAAGATGTGGGAACAATAGCTGTATTAAAAATTCTACTTTTCATACTATTTGATAAGTACAGTCTGCCTAGTCGTGCTGCTGAAATCCTCCCATCACTAACCTTTACCCATGTATATTGCTTAACAGAAGGATTATTTTCTCTCCATATATCAGTAAGATTAGAGGTTTTAATGACATTATCAAGTACTGTAGATGACTGAAAATGGGGTTCTTCTCCATTTCTATCAAGCAAACCATTAATTGTACAATTCCAATCCCCAGCTAAGATAGTAAAAATATTACCTTTCTGCTTTCCTAAAAAACCTTTTAATTTATCAAAAAGAATTATTCTCTCAGCTCCTATATTAGGTGCATATACACTCACAAACATAAAAACAAGACCATTTAAATGCTAAACATCTTCCTGGTTCAATTTCACTTTTTTTCCAAAACTTTGGCTTTTATAGAAGGAGAAAAAAGAATAGCAGTTCCTGCACTCAGATTAGTACCATGTGTGAGTACATATTCATTCCTCCACCACAATCGCCAGTCAACCTCATTGTTTGCATCACTATGAGTCTCTTGTAAGAAAATAACATCTAATTGCTTTACTCTTATCCCTCATCCCATTGACATTTAAGGATCCCACACGTAGGGTTTCCATAAGAAAGAAGAAGATTAGAAAAAAACCAATCAGACAGAGATGTGTATTAGCCAAAGCGATTAGTTATATTTTCCTCTTTTTAGTTTCCCTTTCCCTGTCTTAAACTTTTTCCGAATTTCAGTTAAATGTTTCTTTAACCTAAAACGTTTCTGTTCTGATAACTCATCATTACTGCAATTTTTCCTTGCCCACATTACAGATGAGATAAACTTCTCCAGATCTGGGAAAAATTCACTCACTTCTATGCTTTTACCTTTTGTCTCATCCAGAAAAGCATTAATTTGTCCCACAGTGTACAAATCCTCTGTATCTACTTTTGACATTTCTGACCCTTCAGACCAATGTCCATCATCTTTCATACTATCATCTGCATACTGAGATAGCCCATCTGAACATTTCTCAGCTATTTCTATAACAGTCTGAGATACAACCTCATTTTCTTTTACTTCCTCAACATCATCATTTATGACAGGCGCAGAACTACATTCAGCCTGCTCACTTCTCTCCACATCCATACCAGCATCACTTTTACTCACCTCATTGTGCCCGTAGACCTCCTCCAACGGCCTTTTGTTTGGTTTCTTAGGTACCTGTTTATCCTGTGTTTTTGCCGTATTATCCTCGATATCACTGGTATCATTGTGATGAACTGATCCATTTTCAGTAACATTAACAGGCAGCTGCTGCTCAACATCCGCTTTTTTATTAGGACAGGAGAAACGTTTATGGCCTATATTTCCACATTCAAAGCACTTTAGATTATCTGTACTTGCATACAGCATGTATGATCCATCTCCATGACTTACACGAAACGAGATCTCTAATGTGCGCTCTGTTGAAGTCAGAAACATTAACACTTGTCTCCTAAACGACAAAACGTGTTTGAGATCAGCATTTTTACATCCCAATGGGATATTCCTAACAGGACTTGCGATTTTACCGTATCGGGTCAACTCTTTAACAATCGCGTCATTTGAGACAAAAGGCGGTACGTTGGAAACAGTGTCTTTAGTTGCCGGAGCCGTTAAAGGAGTAACAGGCACAAAGGTTTCCTTGATCCATAAACCATTCTCACACACCTGATTAACTAACTGCTCTGTTTTTTAAAACACGATAACAGCTTTGTTCATACGCGATGCTGAGAGAATATTGTTACAACCTATAATTTCTCCCACCACCACGAGAACATCCTCCACACTCAAGCCAATATCAGGCACACACCTGCAACCATTACGCATCGACAGGTGCGAGACTCCCCTGCCTAGCTTCAGAAGCCATACCGACACGCGACAAAAGCCGCGAGCGGCTTTAATACTTAATAAACTTTTAAACCAAAAGAAAATATTAAAACCAGAAAAAAGGAGAAGAGAAATAGGAAAAACGGAAAACACTTTCAAAAAACTCAAAATCCGCGCTCGCTCTAACCAGCACGCTCACTCGCCCTACCACACTCGCACATGCGCAGAGAGAGAGAGAGAGAGAGAGAGAGAGAGAGAGAGAGAGAGAGAGAGAGAGAGAGAGAGAGAGAGAGAGAGAGAGAGAGAGAGAGAGAGAGAGAGAGAGAGAGAGAGAGAGAGCGAGCGCTGAACGGAGTAGCATGTGTGTATTTGCTTCCTTGCAGTTGGGTTTGTAAAGAGACTCTAGCTCTTTTAGTGAAAGAAATATTTTGTTAAAGGTGAAGAGTGGGGTGAAGTGTTTGTGTGAGCAGGTTCTAGTCCACTGCGAAAGTAAGTGCTGTTAATTTTCTCTCTTTTGTTTTTTATTCTTAAATTGTATTCTATTGCGTAGTTATTTATGATTTTTTTATTTATTTATGTGCTATGTTCATAATAATCTTACCTTGTCTAACCCCCTCAGACCAGGCTATGTAACATTTCAATCATTATATTTTAAAAGTGTTTTAAGATGGTTGTAATTGTGTTTGCCTTACTTTTGCAGATGTTTGCTTTGGGTTTGCATCTAGTTTAAAATTAGAACAGTTACCTTCAAGCAACTCAATTTAGATAAATGTAGTTTTGTAAATGGTGCAGAGTATGTGTTCTGGTCAGCCGATTCCAATTATTGTATTTACACAACACCACTCCTGCCAGCAAAGTGACGATTAAAGGAATATTCTGAGTTCAGTAAAAGTTGACCAATCAACAGCATTTGTGGCATAATGTTAATTACCAAAACATTTATTTCGATTTGTCTCTTTTTTTTCCAAGGTTACAGTGAGGCACTTTCAATGGAAGTAAATGGGGCCAATTTTTAGAGTGTTTATAGGCAGAAATGTGAAGCATATATTTTTTAAAAAGCTCTTACATTAGTTATTCTATTAAAACGTGTGTATTATTTAAGCTGTAAATTGGTTTAAATTGTCATTTGAGGATTTCAGGTTTTGCGTTGTCATGGCAACCAAGTTGTAAAATTCAATGTAACTTTACCCAGAAAAGTGATTTTCTCACACTAATATCAGGTTAACATGTATATACACTTTAGGCTACACTTTTGAAACAGTGAGTATTTTAATGACTGATCCTGAAATATTGCTTTAAGTGTCAACATATACAAATGCGGTCTATGTATTTTAGTGGGTTTCATTTTCTGATTTTGTTTTTTTCTTCTAGTTTACTATAAATGACTAAAAATATCTTTAGCACAGCACTTCATTTAAAAGCAGTTCTATCGGGAAGACACGCAGGCTTGAGTGAGGTTTAAGATGCCATTTATTTGATGAATATAAAACAGAAAAGTAATGTCTCTCTTTGGCGTAGGCCCCGTCTGGCGGTCTGAGGGAGTTGTAATCGGAACTGTCATATCCTGCCGGAGATAGGAGGCAGGGGCGAGGAGCCTACCCCCGTGCGGGACAGGGCTCAACTGGTGGTGGTGGGGTGGTGGAGGTTGCCGTGTTGGCACACCGAAACAGCAATGTGACAGATTGTGAGCAGATTTATTTAAAGCAACGGCTTACATGTGATTGGCTGGGAATTACCCATCTAATGGTGTGATGATGTACAGCTGCTAGTCTTCCCGCTAGAACTACGCTGCGCTCACATTTCTCATTCATAATGCACTTCCTCTTCTGATTCTACGCAAGCTGTTGTGAGAATTAATTTGAACTGAATATATCCTGAGAATATTGCTTTTCCAATACATATAATATATCCACTGGCATATATTTTCATCAACACATTTGTGAAACCCAGACTCTGCAGTAGAGCAGTTGTTGAGCTCTTTCCCTCAGTCCTTTCTAACACTCATTTGAGAGGATTTTCTCACTAACAATGGCAGTCCAGCAAAGTGGCTGAGCTCCGCATTCCGCTCCAGACCCCGGCGATATTTGTGTATATGTTTAAAGAAAAGCAGAGAGGCACTTGCCACGGCCTGCTCTCTCCAAGGGTGCCATGCTCTTTGTCTAATAGCTCTTAACCCTGGGCTTGTTGCCATGCAACTCTAAAATCCCACTCAAGGGCCAGTATCTCTTGCTCTCAGAGACTAGTTCAGTCTCTCTTATTGACTAGGTATGGGAATCGTAAGGAATTTAACGATTGTTTAGTGCTTTTGAAGAAGAAATTTTAAAAAATGTAATGTAATGCAATTCTTATTGTATTTACTGCCCTCAGCAGATGATTTCATATTTTAACAGAAACGATTCTTGTATAAGTGTTTGATAAGACTTTTAATGAAGATATTTTATTAATTATAATGGTTTTTTTTAGGAAATACCACTAATTACAACATAACTCACAACAGATCTTTTACAACACATTTTTATATCAATAACCATCCAGTAATTGCTCTGATAATTAGTAAGCCTACACATTAAACAATATAAAAGTCCTCAATTCAGAGTCAGACATGATGAAATAAATCAGGCCTACTTCAGTTCAGTACGTTTTTGTGTTTACTAAAAAGAACCTGCTGATCTGACCTGTCGTTTGGGAGGTAGCGCTTTTGTTTTTCAGGGTCGATTCGAAGAAACAACTCATAAGAGTCATTCGTTCGAGAATCGGACTACACTGGTCATGTTATTTTTCCCCCCACCCGTATTCCGGCAACTCTTGCTATTGATTTAGTTAGATGTCAAATGATTGAATTAAAGTTATCTATACGTCACCAGCTTGACGACGCCTTCTGATCTTATGCTGTTAATAACGAAAACAGTTGGAAGAAGATGCAGGGGAAAGATGGACAAAAGAGGTTAATCTCTTTGTTGGTAATTTCATAATTGATAGCTCCATACAGAAAAAATTAGCCACCTTCTAGATAAGTCATTAGGGTGATTCTATAACATCTGATGCTTTGCTGTTGCGACATTAAAATGTTCATAATTTGAATGGTAAAAGACTGCGCAAATGCTACAATAAAAAAATGAACTGATTAACAATTAGTTACCGTAAAATTTACATAATTAAAAAAATATATATTTAAAAAAACAATAGGCCTACTGTAGTTTTACAGTAAAATGTTGTAAAAATAATAATAAAAAATTTGGTGTAAAAAGTATGATTTTCTCATATCATTAACGGTAAAAATGTATATTATGTTTTACAAGAGAGTACATGTACTTTTTACAGTAAATTGTTAAAATGAATGTAAAAAAACAATAATCGGGTGTTCCCAGAATTCCTTGGGTGACCCATTACTTTCCATTATTTTTTATGGGAATAGCTATGTATATCTTATTTTTGAAATCAGTTATGTACTTTGGGGTGTTATACTTGATGTAGTTTGCTGCATAATTTTAATTTCTAATGTGTTACCCTGATGGTGTTTAGTGTTTGTGTGAGTGACACTGAGCATGTTTCTATGTTTTTTGGTCATTGCTCTTGGAAGGGCCACTATTGATGAACTTCAGGTCATCATGTGCCCTTCTGTAATTACTACGGTGATTAACAATGTATTATAAAGTGAAAGGCAGATTTTTACAGTTTCAGAAGTTTAATATATTACATTTATCATTTAATAATATTATCAATGGTACTACAATGTAAAATATACAGTAAAAACAACAGTTTTAAATGTAAAATGTACAGGTTGTTCTTTAAAGTTGTTTACATTTTTACTGTATTTTTTACATAATTATTCTGACAACCACAACATCCAGTTTTTTTTGTTTGTTTTTTTTTTTTTTTTTTTGTAAAAACAATGGAATTTCTTTTACAATGTATGGTTACTAAGGCTATATGAATGGCTTCTCAACTGGCCAATCACAGACCACATGTAAGTAGCTCTTATTAGCCAATCCAAACACAGGAGAAGGCGGGACCTACCAGAACATGAGTGGGAGAAAACAAATCACACGTTTCGCACTGCAGATTCAAAAGAACTGATTCTTGGGAGACATTCGCTTGGAAATCAGACTACACTGTTCGTGCTTCTTCGCACTACAGATTCAACAGAACTGATTCACGAGAGTCATTCATTTGGGACTTGTCTTACAATTGTCTTGCTGTATGTCTCACCATGTAGATTCAAAAGAACCAGCTCATAAGAGTAATTTGTTCGGGAATGAGAATACACTGATCACGCTGTATTGTATATTTTGCGCTGTTGATTCAAAAGAACTGATTCGTAATAGTCATTCATTCAGGAATCGGACTACACAATCGGACTGTAGATTAAAAAGAACAGGGCCCGTATTCACAAAGATTTATATCTTACCACTAGGAGTTCTCCAAAGAGTTCTGAGTTGGGAGTTTTTTTGCTTAAAACCTATTCACAAAACTGCTAAGAGCAAGTTTTACTAAGGAAATCTTAAGATTAGAGTAAGGCACAGTTGACCTCGTTGGTGATAGATAGATAGATAGACAGATAGATAGATAGATAAATAGATAGAAAGATAGATAGATAGATAAATAGATAGAAAGATAGATAGATAGATAAATAGATAGATAGATAGGTTGATTGATAAATTGGTTGGTTGATTGATTGATTGATTGATTGCAACCGGCCAATTTGGTTTGCTTAGGAGACCTGGCTGGAGTCACCCAGCACGTCCTGGGATCCGAACTAGCGAACACCAGGGGTGGTAGCCAGCATCTTTACCTCTGAGCTACCCAGGCTCCCAACACATGTGAAATTAAAATTATGCAAAAAAAGGGTAGCTCAGCAAGACGCTGACTACCACACCTGGAGTTGCAAGTTTGATTCTAGGGTGTGCTGAGTGACTCCAGTCAGGCTTCCCAAACAACCAGTTGGCCCGGTTGCTAGGGTGGGTACAGTCGCTCTCGGTGGGGCGCATAATGATTTGTGCGTGGATGCCGCAGAGAACAGCGTGAAGCCTCCACACACACTTGGTCTCCGCAGTAACATGTTCAACAAACCACGTGATAAGATGCACGGATTTACTGTCTACGAGGCAACTGAGATTCGTCCTCCACCATTAATTATACAGGAAAAATAATACTTTTTACATTTTACAGTAAAACTACACGTATTGTCTTTTTAAATATTTGTAAAAAAATATTGTATATTTTACGGTAACCACTCGTTAACCAATTTATGTTATTTATTTTTTTACTGTAGCTGTCTATTATGTTAGAAGCAACTTTTAGCAATTTTTTGTGAATACGGGCCCAGACTTTGAGAGTTATTCATTCAGGAATTAGACTACACTGATCACACTGTATGTTTTGTGCTGTAGATTCAATTTCTTCGGGAATCGTATTACACTCACGCTGATTGGTAGCAGGAATTACTGTCAGAGTATTTTAGCACATTGTCCCATCCCCATTGGCTGGAAAAATGCACGTTCGAGAACCGTTAACAGAACCGGAAGTCTTGAAAATGATTTGCTTCCTGTATTCTTTTTAATGGGACCAGTTAATGTTATTAACAGATCAAAAAGCATCTTTTGTAAATGAGAACATATTTGCTTTTCAGAATTGTTAAAGACTGACCACTGAAAATAAAAATGTCTATTCTAAATTGTGTTACCACTCATCTACTTTATAGGCAGAGTGAGAGACAGCAGCATGTCGCAGCAATAGCAACAAAATGATAACATGGGAGGTGAACAGTGAGTGTGTTTATTTGCTGCATAGTAACTACCCATCTCATTAGACCATGACAATAGAGGAAAGACTGGAGAGATGAAAGCACAGCACTGAATGTGAACTGAATGCAATTTCCATAAACATTCATCTCATGACCTGCAGGAGTGCAGAACTGTGCTTTACTAGAGTAATAAGAGAACCTAATCATATTGCGTATAGGTTTGTGTCAGTGTGTTGTTTTGAAAGGACATATAATCTTATTAGTTCAAAAGCTTTGCACTTGATCATAAACAGTAGCACAATATTTGGTTCGTTTATGTTTCACTGTTGTGCTTGCATAAACATATGCAGAAATGGACTGGGATTTATGCCAGCCTTAAACAAACATGATTTTAGCTGCATTTTTATGTGTATTAAATAGTGTTTTTTAAATTGGAAATGCAGCATAATTAAATTAAGCAATAAATGTTGCTCAGTGCTTAATTGTGAAAAGGTTAAGAGGAGTTTGAAATGCAATGCAATCTTTGAATTCAAATCCAGAATAATTAAACTTACACTTTTAATAAACTAGGTATGGGGGTGCACTTAATTGCATTTACTTTGAGACTTTATTGACTTGATTATCTTGACTTCTAAAGTTCAAGACTGTATTAAATATTCTTGCCCCACATAAGTTTCCCGGTGGACACAATCCGTTTGCCACAAATCTCATAAAAGTGCCATGAATGCAGAATTGAAGCCGTAAATGTGTGAGAAGTGAAGGCCACCCTAGAAAACATTGTCTAATGTTGGCTGATCTGATGATGCTGTTAATCTTTCTAGCTTTATTATTATTTTTTTAATACAGAATTTCATTTGCATATGGGTCAATTTAATTGAGAATTTTTTTTCAAATCTAGTTTTAGGGTCAGTGGCATGACGCAATCCCCCCCAGATCTATTATAAAATAATAGATATAAAATAAATATAAAAATTAGAAAAATACAGTTCATACAAAAACATTACTTGAATACACCTCTTCTATGATGAACATGTTTTCAATTTCTGGGTTTAAAGTCATTTTGATATTTGGCTTTAAGTTATGTCTAAGTGGTGTAACCGTCTGGAGACATTACAAATAAAAGTCTCATTAAAAGCGGAAATTTGGGCATGAATAGTGCAGAATAATCTTGTTTTATTATTTTTTAAAAATCTGTGAAACAATTTTATTTTAAAATATGATTAATATTTGGAAAACAAAAACCAAAAAAACTTTTCCACCAAATCAAAGTCATGTGGTGTAACCGATATTGATAAAATTAATTATTTTAGCAAATTAATATACCAATATTTTTTACATTTTTATGAAAAGGCACATTTTATTCAGGTCTTATAGTGTAACCCTGAGAAATATTCTTGATATTTTTGACTTAAAAATGAATGATTCACCTTGAAATAAACTTTTAATTTGAGTACTTTGCATACACTCTCATGTATCAGGTGCAATATAACTATTTTTATTACTTTTTACTTGATGGTTACACCAAATTACATTTTAAACAATAAGTCATTAAACAATATTTTTGTAGAAAATGATATAAATGTTTCTAAAAATAATTCTGAAACAATGTGTTTTAAACAAAAAAAATCCCCCCCCTCCCCTTTTCTCCCCAATTTGGAATGCCCAATTCCCAATGTGCTCTAGGTCCTCATGGTGGTGTAGTGACTCTGGACAAATCTTAGTTGCCTCCGCGTCTGAGACATCAACGCGCATATCTTATCACGTGACTTGTTGAGCACGTTGCCATGGAGACATAGCACGTGAAAACCGAGAAAAAACATTATTGCGACCCAATCATATTTAAAAAAAAAAAAAAAAAACTGTTTCACTGCTATTTTTTTTAAAGAAATAATAATAAAAGATTAATCTGAACTACTTATGCCCTCATTTCACAAACTGACTTAATGCCAAATATTGTAATTACTTTAAACTCAGAACTCGCTGTCCTTTTCTGTATATCGCGATATCGTTGCGACATTTTGAGGCCCTCTTCAGTCAGTCGCGGCCCATTCAGCATAACGCGGCAGACTGTTTCAGCCTATCGCCGCCCGTTCGGTCCCGTTTCGCAGCTGGCCCACCGGGAAAAGTCACGGTTCTCCCTATGGCCAGTCCACCACTGGTTGGCAGTAATTGAATGATGCTGACCATTACTTTGAATCAGAATTAATTATGCTAATTTCTGATGTAATGTCTGTAACATCTCAAAAACATGAATAACCAACACGCCTGGAAACAAAATAAACCATTTGATTAAAGAAATCTGACTTTCTATAGCTTGGTATTATTTACGATTTCACAGCGTATTCCCACATGTGTGGACATCCATTTTAAGAAATACTATTTGGTCTAAACAATTATTTAATTTATTTTTTATTTGCATGTTTCTTAGGGGCTACTTGTTACAAATCAAAGAGAGGGATGGAAAATGCACACAGCAGTCATGCTCGGGTTTCAGGATGTTAAGTAATTGTTTTGTGTCAGTTGCGTTTTAGTGAACAGTATTTTTGAATACATTGCCCCAAATACAATTTTGACCAGTCCACCAGGAAAAGTGCCCATGACCCTATGGTTAATCCATCCCTGACACTTCTAAGTCACCTCCAATCCTTTCAATTTGCATAATATGATCACCTGATTTGATATTTGTAATGAAGGTTTTTAAATCTCTCTCTGTGTCTGATTCTAGTATGTTCCTGGTGCTGCTGTGCTGGTGTGTTGGGGCCACTCTGGTTTTATATGGCTTGTACTCTTGGATCATCCCAGCTGCTGTGCAGTACAATGGGAGTCTCGCATTGTTCTGGCACGATGTCATCGTTGAGCGCGCTCTTGATACACTGACCAGGTCGACCCGACCCCAGGTGACTCTGTCTTTTCTAACACACCTAAAAGTACAGAAACTATCTTGGGTACCCTGCTGAAAGAACAGCATAGCTGGTCACCCGAGTACATATGATTCTTAATACTGAGCGAGTTCAATAAACTTAAACTTTGAAGCCCATGAAATATACAAAATTGTCACTATTTGTTTTTATACTTCTATCTCCAGCGTCTGCTAAAAGCGGTACTAAAGCATGCAACCCGAGGTGACCCTCAGAGTGTTATCTCAGCCATCGATAATTATTGCTGGCACAGTGAGTGGGCTATGAATGTTGGAGATGAGAAAGGTCAGAGCACTGGTTGTGCATTTACACTATTTCGTGACTCATGTACAACTATTTTTTATATTATTTTGATTATCCATTTATAAACACATCATTCCAGAACTTGGTGGGCACGTCAGGAAAGAAGGGACACTTTAATACATTAAATGATGCTGTACACAGATCTGTGCCCCCTGATTAAATCCTGAGTAGCTGTTTTTTATGTGTATGTGTGAATGCACTCAGGCTCTGTCCTAGACTCAGTGGTGAGTGAGGTAAACCCAGAGATGGTCCTGGAGTTGGGCACATACTGTGGCTACTCAACGGTGCGCATAGCTCGCCTGCTTCCTCCTGGAGCTCGTCTTATAACAATGGAGTTCAATGCAGATTATGCTGAAATTGCTCGACAGGTCATTGCCTGGGCAGGTCTAGAAGACAAAGTAAGACCCCTGTACCCTTATAAACACATGCACTGTTTACATAGCTATAATACCAAGATCCTTATTATTGTCTGAGTATGTTTGTATAGAGTGCTATCCAAAAGACCATGTTAAAAAAAGATATTTTAAGCCTAAAAATGTATATAAAAAAAGTTTAGAAAACTTTAAAGGTGCAATATGTAAAAAAGTTTCTTGTAATATTTGCATTTTTTTGCCAATGTGTGAACGGCTTGTAACACAACTTAAAAAATGAGACCTTCCCGGACTTCCTATGTTGCCTATTAAAGCCTGTAGACTGATTTTCATGCGAAGGGAGCGGGTCGCTTTTGCCGGGAAAATCCAAAGGATATGACGTTTATACGCGCTCCCGAGAGCCTTGCCTCAGACAGTAATAGCTTCTCTTCCGCTATTCAACAGAGACAACAAACTGCAACACTAGGTAATGTTATCTTAGAGATGGAATCCAGCAAAGGCCGGCTCCCAGCACAACATCAACTCCTACACAAGTTAGCAAAAAAACAAAAAACATTTATCTACTGAATCCTGTCTGGCTAAGCGGAAACGTAATCGTGGTCAAGCAAAAATTAGAGTGAACATCGGCAGGGCATTTGATTCCTGAAGGGACCTTTGTTCGGTTTTGGGGATCAAAATCATGTATCACGTTCAGACTCTTTGTACGTTACGTCATTGTTTTGGTCTATGCTTGCTCGCTTGTGTCCCTATAGAGTGTGTGCACGAGCACGAGCAACAGGTAGCTGGCTGCAGTTCACTTAACGGCCACAGGTGTCATTAATAACAAGGGTTTCTGAATCTTACATACTGCACCTTTAAAAAAAAAAAAAAAAAAGGCTGACAAAAAGAAAAGAACAACCATCATCTCGACACCAGTGGGTGCTGCAGCACCCCTACTTCCCGCATGATGTTTTGGGGAGTACATCGATGTGTGCTTCATAAGTATTTTTTTTAAACATGCATATGCATATGAGAAAATTTGAAAAATAAAAACAAAATACAAAATGTTTTATTAATGTTTAATTAATAAAATTTCCTTTGGCAGTCCAAATATATGGCTAAATTCAGTAGCCTACACAAAACTGAAATCCATGCACATTCTTTATGTGTAGGCCTATGATAAGATTAAGAAATATCTTCAATATCTTCTTCATTGTCTCAAAATAAAACAATAGCCTATTTGATAGTGTTACGTCACATCACGGTAGTGTCATCTTTCCAACTCCAAAATCCACAAAATTGCAAAGAAACTACTGTGTTCATATTAGCATGTTTATGCAGTTTAAAGAGACAGTACATACATAAAATATTATACTGAAAAATACAAAATGTAAAAAATAAAAAGAGCCTTCTGTGTTTTGCAGTATTAACATTTAATAACTTTGTTGCATGCTATACCACAGTAAAAAAAAAAAAGAATTCCATAATTTTTATAAACCTTCTAGGCACTGGCACTGATCAGTCTGCACGTCTGAAGTTGAACAAACCTATTTTAACATCAATTAACGGTGTGAACTACTTCAAAGTAAGTAGTAACTCTCTGTGGTCATTAAAAATCCCAGGGCACTTCTCATAAGAGTAGGGGTGTACCCAGTTGTCCTGGCCAAATTACCCCCATGGGCCCTTATCTAGCATGGCCTACTATTAATTACCATTCCTGAATCGGCTACATCACTCTTCTCTCTCCTCTCCACCAATAGCTGGTGTGTGGTGAGCATACTGGCACACTATGGCTGCCGTCGCATCATCCAGGTGGATGCTGCACACTGGTGGTGGTTGAGGAGATTCCCCCTATACTATGTAAAGTGCCTTGAGTGCCAAGAAAAGTGCTATATAAACGTAAGGAATTATTATTATTATTATTAATAAAACTGATGTTTACATAACTGCTCTAACATAATACATTATTTTAGTTTCCAAATCAGAAATATGTTTTGTGAGGGGAGGGGGGGGCCTCCAAAATAAAATTTGCCTATGGCCTCTTAATGTCTAGAACCAACCCTGACTTACACTCATCGAATCAAGTCCAAATTTGTGAATATTCAGATGGCGAGTGTAGGAAAATTCCCCAAGCCTTGTACAACTCAAAAATGACAGCAATTGAGGGTCAAAATGTTCTTACTCTGGCAATTACAAATGCCATCCATGTGAGGAAACATGGCCCAGTTATATTTGTGAATCAACACCTCAAAAAGTGAAAAGCAAAAGTGCATTCAGGCACATTTTTGAAGCTGAGTACAAAAGCAATTTGGGAAACTAAAATTAACATTACCGCACTAATGCAGTCGGTTCGGCATTGTGTGGGTTACCACTCCAGCAGGCCTGTGTATGCAATTCCACAACCCTCCTTACGAAATCACTCGAAGACTTACCGAACGTAAGCTGTAGAATGATTTAGAATGAAACATTTTCAATATTTAAAAAGAAGAATTGGAGGGATTACAAACTACCTTTGCCTGATTAATATGTAATCCATAAAAGTATCTGTAATCTGATTACAAGTATTTAAAAAAATTAACATCTAATTACAGGTACTTGATTTTTGTAATCTGTTTATGTAATCTGGATTACTTGCAATCCATTACTTCCTATGTCAATTTAGCAAAAAAGGGGACATAGCAAACACAAAGAAATTATGATATTCAATTAAATGTTTTAGTTAAAAAAAAATTTCTCTAAAATTTTGATGATGATAATAAAATGCAAAAATAAGCATTTTCTCTAGTGGTTTCAGACTTTTTGAACCCACTTTACAGTATATTTAAAAATAATAGATACATATCATCTCTTGTTTTTTGAGTTTTGAACCAATGTTTAGAAGTTTTACTTCACCAGGTCCAGCTTGTAGAGGGCGCATCTGAAGACTGGATCCCACGCTTGAGGGAGCACTTTGGAATTGAAACATTTGATTTTGTTTTTCTGGACCACTGGGAGAACCGTTACCTCCCTGACACAAAATTAATGGAGGTGTGTGTGCTTCTGACCACTGCAGTCAGTTGCATCGCTACAATGCAGTGTATTTAATGACATTTCAATTTTTCATTTATGTTCCCAGCTCATTTTCCGCTCTTCTCTTTCACCTTTCTTGACAGGAATGTGGCCTTTTGAGGAAGGGCACCGTTCTGCTTGCTGATAATGTGATCTGTCCGGGAACCCCAGACTATCTTGAATATATGCGCAATAGCCTTTCTTATAAAAGCTGCTATTTTAAATCCCATTTAGAGTACACCAAGGCAGAGGACGGCTTGGAGAAGTCTGTGTTTTTGGGCTAGAGATGTGCAGAAACAGTGTTTGTGATTAAAACTGAATATTTTTTTGCACCCAGAGTTTATAAGTCCTAACATGAGGTATATTTTGAACAATCTATTTTAATAAGTCCACAGGATTTTGACACAGTTCAGCATTTTGCTCTATTCAATACCACATTTTACCACTTTGTACCACTAGAGGGTAGAATCATATTGGAAATGTACCGTATGCAGTCTAACAACCAAATGACCTGTGTGTCTAGTCCTGGCCCCTCTTATAATCTTACCTGAAATTTTAGCTGAAAATCAATGAATTTGTAACATGTACATTTATGTACGTTAAAGATAAATCTGGGATACTTGGAAAAATGGCAAAAAATTAAATAAACAAATAAAAATAAAAATGGCATCACCAGTGATGCAAAATCACATTTAGTCTGAGTTGTTAAAGATATAGTTCACCCAAAAATGAAAAATTATTTTATCATTTACTCACTCTCATGCCATCCCAGATGTGTATGACTTTCTTTATTCTGCTGAACACAAACGAAGATTTTTAGCAGAATATTTCAGCTCTGTAGGTCCATACAATGCAAATGAATGGTGGCCAAAAAAGCACATAAAGGCAGAATTAAAGTAATCCATGTTTGACTCCAATGGTTAAATTCATACCTTCAGAAGTAATATGATGACATGAATATGGTAGGTGAGAAACAGATCAATATTTAAGTCCTTTTTTACTATAAATTCTCCTTCCTGCTCAGTAGGTGGCGATATGCACGATGAATGTGAATCACCAAAAACAAAAGAAGAAGAATGTGAACAAGAAAGTGGAGATTTATGGCGAAAAGGACTTAAATATTTATCTGTTTCTCACCCACATTTATCATATCACTCCTGAAGACATGGATTTAACCACTGGAGTCTTATGGATTACTTTAATTCTGCCTTTATGTGCTTTTTTGACCTTCAAAGTTTTGGCCACCATTAACTTGCATTGCATGGACCTACAGAGCTGAGATGTTCTTCTAAAAATCTTTGTTTGTGTTCAGCAGACGAAATAAAGTCATGCACATCTGGGATGGCATGAGAGTGAGTAAATGATGAGAGAATTTTCATTTTTGGGTGAACTATACCTTTAATTGAATGTGTACTTTTTGCAGTATTGATAAAGGCTTTTGTGGATGGCAGATTTGATTAATGTTTTTGTGCATTTTCCTGTATGCCAATATGTATGTCTAATTAAAGGTCTATGTCTAATTAAAATTAGTATGTCTAATTAAAAAGTAATTTATCGCTGTTATCTAATTACTTTTATTACAAATGTAGTGTAACACGTTACATTTAAAATTCTTGTAATCGGATTAAAGCTAATGACTTTCAATTACGAATTACAATTACATTCAAAACAATATTATAAATAAGTAGAATACATTTCAAACATGGATTACATTAAAAGTACATCTGTTTACATTCTGTGACCGCTGAAGCATCCTTCAGAGACAATGAATGAGGAGGAAAAGGTATTTATTAAATTATTTTGAACTCATTAAGTGGAAAAACAAAAAAACTTTTCTTTGAAAAATGTTTTAGAAAGTAATTAAAGTAATTAGTAGTGTGATTACTTTGCAATTGAAGTAATCAGTATTCAGTAACTTGATTACAATTTAAGTAATTGTAATTTAGTAGTAAATTCATTTTTAGAGTAACTCACCCAACACTGGTTACTATAATTTTTTCCTCTCTGTTTTAAGGTTAATTAAATTATACAAATACCTTTTTATTACCTCCTAATTGCATTTGATTGTACTTGAAATAAAAAAATTAAATCACACCAAACTCCACATATCAATTTCACATATTAATCACATATTGATAATAAAAAAAACATCTAATGAACTAATAAATTACTGATCACTCAGTCAAATTTCATAATAAATCCCACAACTGACTGTTGTGTACTTGTAAATATACCCGTGTAAATAAATATACCCATTAGTTTATAATATACAAATGTCCCGTAATAAAAAAGCCTACACCTTGTGGTGCAAATATTGCCCAGTAACAGTCCAGTGGGAACATCTTTTAACTACGTTTCACGGCTGAATCATACACACACAAAACCTCCCAAAATAAATACATAATAAATATATTATAGGCACTTTAAATGATATCTGGACAGGGAATACAGCTCACTCGACCACTGGTTTGCTTTAAAATTAAGCAGAGAGGACAAATTTACTTGAATAATGCATTCATAGCATAAAGCACAAGGTATCCAGTGAGCAGCATGTTCATGCTGGGGATTGGAAAGGCCATTAGCCTATATACAGCTGTGAGTGACATACAGCCTTTTTGCAGAATAAACTCCAGCAATGGTATTATGGACTAGTGCAAAACTGTACACAACCATTTAAGAACACACGTGACCATGAGGTCAACTAGATTATCTTTCTTTTTTAAAAAGCATAATAATAATGTATTCTAAAATAAAATAAAAAAGAAGTAATAAAGTATAATTGATGAGAACATATAGGCAAGTCATGCATCAGATTGTTTCATAAAGGCTGGCAGACTTGCAGAGTGCAAGAGAACTATATCCAGCAGTATCCAAATAAAAAAAATATACAGGTCCATCGCTCTCAGAGTCTTCTCAGATGCATGCTTGTGGTAATCCCAATCTGTGCCCATTAGTGCACACCAAGAGCGAGAGAGAGCAAGGAAGAGGGAGAGAGACTGAGTGAGTGAGTGGCAAAGTGAGAGAGAGACAGACAGACAGAGAGAGAGAGAGAGAGTGAGTGAGTGAGTGAGGGGGCTTTTAAAGGATTTGACAGTGATTTGTAGAATCACAGTTGTGGAATGTTTGGCTTTTCCACTTTTTCTTCTATACTGTTTAATTCAAGCCTCAAAATCCATCATTGTCAATACTTTCTGCATCATTAATCTCATCTCAATCAATTGCATATTTAGACTGACGTAGTGCGCAAGAAGGATATTTTAAGATGAAAGCTGAAGACTCGGATGTTGGAGACATCTACTGCCGTGCTTCCAAATCATCATTTAACATCAGCTCCAGATGGGCGCACAGTGGGAGCAGCATCAATCGGTGAGATACTGGAGACACTAATATTTGACATTTTCAGACAGACAAATTAATAATCTGTCTGACAAAATGCTGCATGTAAAGGATGCTCATGTGATTTTGCATCAATTTCACTCATTTCAATGGCATTTCTAAAAGTAAGCTACGTTTTAAATATACAATGGCGCATAAATAGTACTGAAAGGTAATTATTAATTATTATTATCATGAACATTCTTAATATCCATAAAATGTACACACAGAAGCATATGTATGCATATTTACTACAATAGCTATTTAGTTTAACATTGCAAAATACAGTGTAGAGTATGAAATACTATTAGCCCCAAAGCATTTACATCTGATAGGCTAACATTTTACTTTTTATATGTAATATAAAAATAGCCTAATAATAAAACGTTTCAATCCAAAGTATCGGTCTTCTAGAAAGTGAACTCGAGTAGCTTGTCTTTGCATTCCAAAGAACACTTTGAATCTTCCTAAAATCTATGAAGATACTTAAAATCTAAGGGACCGTTCACACCTAAAATGTCCTTAAAGGAATATTCTGGGCTCAATACAAGTTCATCTCAATCGACAGCATTTGTGGCATAATATTGATTAAAATAAATAAATAAATTAATTAATTATTCCTTTAAAAAAAAAAAAGAACAAATCTGGGTTCCAGTGAGGCACTTACAATGGTAGTCAATGGGGCCAATCCGTAAATGTTAAAATACTTACTGTTTCAAAAGTATAGCCAAAAGATGTAAACAATATGCTTGTTTATTGATATGCCATATTGATATTAATATGAATATGCATGTCTGTGCATGCCTTTTTATTTTGTGAAGATTCGCTGCTGGCTGTGGAGTGCAGAGATTTAATTTTCTGACGGACAGAAATATAATGTTAAAGAATAAATCAAATAAAAAAGTAAAACTGATTCTCTATACTGCATTTTGCAATGTTAAAACGTATGTAGCCTTTGTAGTAAATGTGTGCAGAAGGTTCTGTGTGTAAAGGTTAAGTATGCAAATGTACCATGGTATTACCAAAAAATATCCCATGTTTATTTAGTTTTTTGACACTACTGCTACCTTAGAAGTTACTTTTAGTACCATTTATGTGCTATTTTATATAAACATGGTAATCAAAATAGTACTATGGTATACAGGGTAGAAAAAAATGTAGGGGGCGCAAATTTTTTGTTTTTTTATATGTAACATCTGATATATATACTGTTTATTTAATTCTTGGGGTAAGTAAAATTTGTATTAATGTATCTATTCAACTGAAGCATTTGACATAAATAGACTTTTTTTAAATTGTTGGAAAGAAATATGCCGGTGTAAGAGTAAAAATACATCTGAAAATCAAATCCAGGGGGCATTTTTTGCCCCTTAATTTCTGACAGTGATTGAATATAACAACATTTTTTACATTTTCAATTTCATAACAAAATTCCATCAAATTGAATTGTGCAATTGAGAACAAAATTAAATAATAATAATAATAATAATTATTATAATAATAAGATTATTCAGTTCAAGTTGATGAAATTTTGTTATGAAATTGAAATGCTTAAATCATGGTGTATCATGTGTGTATCATGGTATAACCATTAATAATAATTCCTTTAATACCATTAAAGGAATATTCCGGGTTCATTACAAGTTAAGTTCAGTCGACAGAATTTGAATTTGTTTAAAAATCGAAGTTGCAGTGAGTCACTTACAATGGAAGTGAATAGGGGCACATTTTTTGAGGGTTTAAAGACAGAAATGTGAAGCTTATAATTTTATACAAGCACTTACATTAAATCTTCTGTTAAAACTCATGTAGTATTTGAGCTGTAAATTGATTTAATTCGTCATTTTTACAGTCATTTTAGGGTTTGTTGACATTACATCGTCATGGCAACGAAGTTGTAAAATGTTTAATTACTTTACACAGAAAAGATTATTAAGCGATTTTATCACACTAAAAGTCATGCTAACACGCATATTGTTTGCATCTTTTGGCTATACTTTTGAAATAGAGAGTATTTTAACATTTACGGATTGGCCCCATTCACTTCCATTGTAAGTGCCTCACTGGAAGCAAAATTTGTTCTTTTGAGAAAACGAGGGGCAATTCAAAATACATTTTTGTGGTAATCAACATTATGCCACAAATGCTTTTGATTGAGCTTAACTGGTCTTGAACCCAGAATATTCCTTTAATGAGCAATTGAACTGCCCCAGTTTGTAAAGCTATAAGTTCTCCTTTGGATTTTGATAGAACTAAAGACATACTTCACCCAAAAAAGTGCCTTGCATCTCCATTTGTGTTAGATGGAACAAAGTCACAAGTGTAAGTAAATGATGAACTATCAGGGTAAAATAAAATAATGCAAAACCTCCATGTATCATTGGTCAATTCAGTTGGCAAAGCCTTGATTTGACAGTCTATAATTGCAGTCTAGATGAGTATTTAGTCCATATAATATGCTTCTTTAAACACCTTTATGCATAATCACATACTATCTGCACACAAAAAAATCACAAAGCAATGCTGTTTTAAAGCCACCACTGTAGTAGATACTTTGTTCTTTGTTTCTCCAGGAGACACACGTAGACACGAGTGCTTTGTGCTGTAGCAGAACTCACCTCTTGAATTGCAGCCACTATGACATCACAGCACCGCACATCATTACCATGCCATCCCCGTGGGATCAGCAGTTTGCCCAGACAACACATGGGCTCCCTGGTTCACATTCTGTGGATAGTGATGATGGGATTTACTCCACAATCTTGGGCCTCTACTGGAATTCAACCTCATTCCTTAAAGATCGAGGGTGACATCACTCTGGGAGGACTTTTCCCTGTGCATTCCAGGGGCCCTGCTGGTGTTCCGTGTGGGGAAATTAAGAAGGAGAAGGGGATCCATCGTATGGAAGCCATGCTGTATGCACTGGACCAGATTAACAGTGACCCAGACTTGCTGCCTAACATCACACTGGGAGCCAGGATAATGGACACATGCTCTAGGGATACCTACGCGCTGGAACAATCCCTCACCTTTGTCCAGGCTCTCATCCAGAAAGACAACTCAGATGTTCGATGTTCCAATGGAGAGCCGCCCATCATCCCAAAACCAGAACGTGTGGTTGGCGTCATTGGAGCTTCGGCCAGCTCAGTGTCCATAATGGTGGCCAATGTTCTTCGACTATTTGCGGTAAGAGGCCATTTTAAAGCTGAAGCTTGTCAGTTATTTATGTTAATTTTTTTGGGAAGTATTCTTGGCTCAATACTTTAAGCTCAAACAGCATTTGTCTTATAATGTTGATCACCACAAAATATCATTTCAACTCATCCCTCAGTTTCTTTAAAAAAGCCAAAAGGCACTTACAAAGGAAGTGAATGTGGCCAATTTTTGGAGGGTTTAAATACAGAAATGTGAAGCTTATAATTGTATAAAAGCACTAACATTAATTCTTCTGTTAGTAAAGGGGAATTAACCATTAATCATCAGTATTTATATTGGTACTTTCTTTTCCTAACGAGAATGTTGGCAACCCTTTTGCCTTATTTGGACAGGACTCAAAATGCTTCAAATGAAAAATGCAAAAATACTAAATTAAATGTAAACGGATATTTATTTTGCTGTAAGTAGTTTCCTGCAGCACTAGAGCAAAATTAGTACAATTAAAAAACTCCAAAGCCGTCTCTGAGCGAGTTAACATGAGCAGTTATAAAGGTTTAGCCTATAAGAACCTATACATATTTCAACCACTTTCTTAAAACTTCAATTTAATGAAAGCTCACAAAAGGAGCAACCATCCTCTTTAAGGAAAACAAAAAACCTGATGTCGGCTTAGCGACAACACACATGAATGCTCGCACACCCACAACGAAACCGGACGGAACATCCGTGTGTTCCCAGGGTAGTAAAGATGCTGTACATTTATGCCAATATGAACATGTAGAGGGCTGCTGAAAACTCCTCCATAGAAAAGCAATTAAAAATTGTAAAGTTGCAGTTCCAAATGGACTGAACGGCACTCTCAACCAGAGCAACAATGATCAGACCATTCACTCAGTGATCCGTGCCAGTTCACATTCTGCTGCTCTCTGCAGGAAGCATAGAGCTACTTTAGTCCCAAATGGCTCTCAGCTCTTCACACAAGGGCCCCAAAACTTAAGCCAGTAAGCAACACAGCAACTCTGCGACCTCTACGATAACTCACATTCATCAACATTCTCACTTGCTGGAACAGGTGTGCTGCTCACTGGCTGAAATATGGCAAACACACTGAAACTAGTTACATTTGCCCACTGCCAGAACACACACAGCTCTCTGCAAACACAACAAACTGCACTCTGGTCTTTATATATAATATACATTAACAAATACATGATGTGTGTAAAGAGAGTACAGGAGATGACTGATGGAAAGTAGGGGAGACGCTGATGGAAAATGAGCACATAAGCAAAAGTTAACTGTACAGATGTGACACTTCATGTAGCGTTGACCAAACATAAGCTGTTAACAATGAAAAGGTAATACTTAAAAGTGTCTTCATGAACACGTACTATGCAAACAGGGCCACTGGGTGACAGTATCATGTACATATTGGCATTGATTTTGTCAAGAGACAGCCAAGTGCGAGAATCACCTCCTTCCAGGAAGAGCCTAAAGCACTCACACACGTACACTTACAAGAAAATACACAGATGGCACACAGAAGAGCAGCCACAACACTGCTTTTGTTGTGTGTTTAGTATGTTTAGGAGTCAGCGCAGTGTGTGTTCGTGTGTGTTCTTTTATGAACTCACACATCTCCTCAGGTATTTCGTCAAGTTTGAGGATGCCAGACACAGACATCTGCAGTTTGTGTTTCTACTCCTGGGCCTCTCCTCCAGAAACAGATCGGTGGTCATCCGCAAATTCCTTGATCTGCACAAGGAAATCCCTTAGGTGCTCTTTGAATGCTGGAATGTCTTGGTTTAAACTTACTTTCTGTAAGTGTTGGAAAGCTGATTTTAGCAAGTTGGCCACATACTCCTGGATGAACACCTGGTTGCTGACTGGATTTGAGGGGTTCAGAGTTGTGCTGGCTTTTCCTTCCTCAGCAAGGTCAAACATGTATGCCAGGATAGAATCATGCATGGTCAAACCATGCATGTGATGTATCCGTAACGACGGAGAAGGTGTGCTGAAGAATGCCACAGAAGTATGTCTGATAGAAGCTCTGTGCTGCTGCCTCTTCCTGGGCCATGTTCTGCAGCAGTGTGTAGAGAATCTGGAGGCCAGAGTCTGCCACATTTCTCATAGTATGTTGTTAAAGGCCCATATAATTGAGTCAAGCACAAGTTTAAACTGTGCTGGTGGGATGGCCAGGAATGCTGGGAAACAGTGAGAGTTCACCATCAGCAACAGGTAGAAGAAATGTGTCTGGTGCTCTGGGTACTCTTCAAAATCTTTGTTGATCATATTTAATGTGCATTCAAACAATGAATCGAATATCTGTGGGATCTCTCCAGTAATGTGTCCACCCAGTTTATTTACGATTGTTGCCATGGTACTGAGAACTTCTGGTTCTCTTGCTGCTGGGACATTGTGCTGGTAATCTATGAGCACAGCTTCCAACAGTGGAGGAACAAAGTTTTCCCCCACCATCTGTGGGTCATTGGAGTGACTGACCAATCCTGAGATCAGCTTCAGCGTCTCTCTCTTTACCGTGCACATGCTCCTGATAAGAGGCTACTTTGTCACCATCTCACCTTTGGTCTGGATGGCAGCAGAGATGTTTTCATTTAGGCATTTGTATACATTAAGCTGGTCCAGATAGATTCGGCCCAGCTGAATAACAAAGGGTGGCCCACTGCTTTACACGCTCTGACATTGGAATTCAGAATTCTGCCCAACTGCTTCAGAGTTCTGGGTCCTTCAGGATGTCCACATTCTCGGTCGCCTGCTGAATGATGCTGTCCCACACCTGGTTAGGCAACAACATGTACTTCTCTATAAGGTGTTCCAGCACAGCCTGGTCAGTTTTTGCTCCAATCATATAGCTGACAGCTTCATAAAACATATTAACCTGCTGGGGCTGTTGGTCACAGATGATGGTGTTGAGAATCTCATCAATGAAGGGCATCACCTCTCCCACCTGCACATGCACAAAATGCCTCCTGCACATCTGAGCGATTTTAATGAATGTGTCACACGCTATGTCCTGCACTCCATCATGGGTCTCATCTATGAACTTGTTGATGACAGTCACCAGAAATTTCCAGTGTGCATGTAGGAAGCGTGGGTACTGGCCCATAATGTACATGATGTTGGAGGCAATAATGGTCTTGTTGTCCTTGCCTCTCTTCTGCTCACATGGGCCCAGAAGCACCTTAATGACTGTGACAAGGAACCTCTTCTCATCCTCCTCATGCATGGCTCCACTGATGGAACCTATGGCCCAACAAACCATGTTGAGGTACTTCCAGGACAACTCAGTGCCATTCACTTGATTATGAAGTCTGTATCAGCATAGTCCAGATGGGCCAGATATACAAGCGTCTCCCTCATCTTCTGGTCTGTATTCTTCATGAATTCTCGAACCACCTCACCCTGATCGTTTTCCACCAGCAGAACATCTTCTGGCTTGGCCATGAGCAAGCGCACCTTATACAGTGCAGGCAAGCAAATTTGTCTACAGGGTGGTGCATCGAAGTGTTGGCTCCCTTAAAGGAAAGGAGATGTGGAGGTGGAAAATGGACTCTCTCTCTGTAGAGCTCAGCTGCCAAATGGTTCCAACACTCCAAATTGATTTTAAAGATATCCGTCTCCTCCAACTCTGACACCAGCAATATGTAATGCAGAGTCTCCATAAGAGTCTCTCTGAGGTTCAGTCAGCTGTCCGTGCTCTTTGGGGAAGGTGCAGAGAAGCAGGCTGAGGTTCTGAATGAAGTTTTGCTCGTTATCTTTACCATTCGCATTTGCCAGCCGGATGTTGGTGTTCAGGGGGTGCATCTGTTTGAGCTGCATCATGGTCAGAGTGAAGAGATTACAAATTGCTGCTCGTACTGGCTGATTCTGTCTCCTGCGATCTAAGTCAAACACTTCAGCGTCATGTTGCAGTACATCGGCACATTTAGTACTGACTAGGTTAGTTTAAAAAATGCACCAGAGGGGTATTCTGTGAATTTTCCATCAAAAACTGGCACAGTTGAAATATTTAAGAGAACCCGTTGCACATTCTGTCCTTCAGGTGTTTGGCTTTCACTTGTGTCCTCTGACCACTGGAGAAGTCAAATACCCCCTCACTGAGGAGCTACAGAATTATCATGTTGTTCTGGCAAAGGCTCTCACCGGTGTGGCTAGCACATTGATAAATGTGGACCAGTGTTTCGGCCACTCCTGCTTCAGGATCTGTACTAATATCATGTTGAGTTTTCCAATGTACACCTTATCTTTCTCAACATTTGACGCATCTGATGACATCTTGATTATGAGGCCTACGACATACATTTTAATGCCTTTGCACTGGTTTCTGGGAAGAATCTTCCATCTTGTTTTAATAACTATTTCCAGAATCTACAGAGCATAGTATGTGGTGTTCATATTCTGAGAGAACTCCAGAATGGTGTCAACTCATGTTTATGCATCTGGATGCTCCTTCAAATAAGTCAGCACCTCTTGGCCCATTCTTTGCTGTGGCCCAACCTCATGGTACAGGCAGTTGACCACATTATCCAGCAGGTTGATATCCAGATTCTGGTTAATGTCCAGCAGCTGTCTATCTGTTTGGTTGGCCAATATTGTCATAATTGTTGGCATAGAGCTCTAAAGTCCAAGCCTTTGAGGGAAAGTAGGTGGGTTAGTCTGCCACAGTTGCTAAAATTTTGTTTATTTGATCCAGTATCGTCTGTTTGTACATGATTTCTGGCGAAATGTAAAAAGAGAGGTTTTCGATGAATCATTGACTGGTCAGCCACACTATTCCTCTGTGAAGAAGATACAAGCTAGTTGCTTCATATGAGGACCACTAGGATGTTAATTCCACACCAAAAATCACTGCGAGTTAAGTATTTTTTCAGTCTGGTTAATTTTACGGGAAAAAGTTAACCTCTATTAAGAAACATGGTCTGTACTGAAGTTAATTTTGAACCGGGGCGGTATTAGACTGTGAGCCTGTGCCTCTTCTTCTCATAGGCAACTACATTTTTACTTTCTTTAAAAGAAAAGGATTAATTATGTGGTAATCAACATAATGCCACAAATGCTGTTAATTGAGCTTAATTTTTATCGAAAATATACAAAGTATAAGGTTATTTGAGTATCCCATCCAGCCCAACACAGTAACATTTGTGGGTAGGACAGTCTGCTTGAGTCGAGGAAACTTGTCTGAAAACAGTCATTATTTTTCCAATTCCATTTGCTGATACTAGTGGCACAGAAATTACACACTTCAGCTTAAAATAATATTCTCATTGACAAGTTTCAGCTTTAGTTCTGAGTGTTTGTCTGTTTTTAGATGCAGTGTAGTACAGTATGTCTTGCACGTGGTTCTAGTGAAGGTTGCACATGTTCATTCCATCAATTTCAGACTCAAAAATACATTTTATCACAAGCTCCTGACCGAGTGGGGCATTTTTTGGATTTTGTATGCCTATTTTTATGTTGAATGTGTGAGGCAGCCAGTGGATTTCCTTCCATCTGTGAGAAGTTCTTATTGAGTTGCATGATGCTGCTAGTGCAAGACTGGGTTCTGCAGCCCTGCAGATAGAGCCAGCGCTACAGGAAGTATATCTAATTCTGTTAAAAGGCTTTGATTGTGTTTCAGCACACTGGCCTCTCAGCAAGAGAGCTTCTTTCCATGTTCACAGAAAAATGTATCAGATTTTCCTCAGAGAAGTGTTTTTTGAGTGAAGTGCACATTGACTGATGTCCTCAAAATTTTCCAAACTATAAAGGTGACATGTGCTGAGTGATTTAAAATCCTTTCTCATTTTCAGATCGTCATTCAGCTTGCAAATCCTACACCTGAGCTACATTCAATTTCATTCCCCCAATGCCACGTTTTCATTCCTTTTTCTTTTTTTAAATCATCTGTTGCCTTGTCCGTGGTCACTGCTCTAGGCTGTGTGTGTGTCAGCGTGTGTATGCTTGATGATAACCTCACCCAGGAGTGATATGCAATCATTTTAAGTCATTACAAAATAGAAGCTCTATTAGATTTCTATCACGACATTATACATGGAATTTGTGTTTGTCCTAATCATAATAGTATTTAGCTTTGATTATTTATTATTTTTAGTGTGACACTCTAGATGATCTATCCATTTGTATTTTCCAAACATTGTTTTAGTCATTTCAATGCTAGAGCAATATCATAGATGTTGCTACTGTTTGTGTATATGTTTTGGATAAAACTGTGTAGGAAAGAAAAATCACAAAGAAGATCTCTAATAAATTAATGCTTTCTCAAATAGAGCTGTTTTCCTCATGGGGACTGACAAATTGTCCCCACAACGTCACACATTTCAGGTTTTACTATAGTTATGGGAACATTTGGTCCCCACGAAGTGATAAATACACACACACACACACACACACACACACATTTATAGTAGCATAATACCCTTGTAATTACCAGTTTGTAATCTTAAAAGAGTTCTCATATACCACTTAAACCTGAAACTATGCGAAAGTGAACCCTTTGTGATGATGTATAATTCACGTCTTTGCAGGCTCCCAATCGCAATAATTATGGTATAATGCATTACTCATTCCTGCTTGTGTCCAAATAAATCCCTTTCAAAGAGCAGCTCACATTCATCACATCTCTTGCAATGCATCTGCGGGCTCGCGGCAACCAAACTCTAATATTCATCACATCATTGCACATTCAGTGCATCTGCGTGAGACAAACACAAGTGTTGTTCTGTGCATGGCGACTTTTTGTGATAAATCCAAAAAGACAAACTTTAATACTTAATACTTAACACAGCGACGTCTTATCGAGTTGTTACCTAGTTATGGAGGTAAACAGCAGCCACTTGTACTCATGTTGATGACGTAATCGGAACTCGGTTGGGACCCAAATAATATGATGTGAACAGAGACCAGTGTGCGCAGCGGGAGGGGTCGGAAACAAACTCAGGGTCGGTCCAAGCAATCGAACCATGTGTGAAAGCACCCTTAAATGGAATTTTGTTACAAATATATATATTTTTTTTAATTGGTAACTATATTATATATTTGTAACATATTCTTTGTTTTATTTTTTATATAATTGAAAATGGTGTATCCTTAACTACACGTTGTCATATGAACAAGTGTAATGACTTGCGTTTTATAAACCTTGATGTACATGAAACAGTTCTTGCTGGTTCAGTGAGTCAGATGTTAATTAATTAATTAATGGCTACACACTACACGACTTTCAAAGACATCGGATCGTGGTACCGTTCATATTACAAAACTGTCTGTCTTGTCACTGAAGTCGTCGCATTTTCAAATTACACGACGAATCCGTGACAGTGGTGAACACATTACAAGACATTTCACTATTGACGAATCCCCCACGACTCTGCCTGGACTCCAAATTACGTTTCACAACAGAGTACACACGAGAAGTGATACAAGATATGAAAACAAATGCATGATCATATGTTATGCATTTCAGAAAATGATGTGCATGTTTTAAATCACCTCAAGTTATCATATATTTTATTTGGTTACAAAATGAAAAAGTACCTCCTACAGAAAAATCGACCTATTTGCTTACCTGACAGTCCAAGAGAATTGGCAATTTCTCTTCAACTGTTCTCTTTCTCCACCCGGTTGTGCTACAGTTTAGATGAAACATCAAATAGGCGCTGGTGCTCCTGCCAATGTTCCAATAATTTTTTCCTCCATTTCTTCGGTCCAATGAGACTTTCTTGATACCGCAGCCATGCTAGTTGATGTTCTGTTGCAGGTACATCAGGACTCCTCCCACTGAAACTTCCCGTGCCCTGTTTCTTGCTCTCTCATTGGCTGTAGGTCAACTCGTTGTTGACGCTTCGGCGATTCTCTCAAATCGCGTCTTTGATAGTTCATACATTGCGTTCGTTGCTCACTGGAGCAAGCTCCGATTTGCCAGCGATTTCAGGCTTTTGTCGGCTATCTCCACAATACTGTCGGTGAGCGTATATCGGGCTTAAAATCGCGTAGTGTAAACTCAGCATAACTGCTCTGACTGGTTCAGTGAGTTCATTCAGTCAAGGATTCGTCAGACTCATTCAAACTAGTAACTAGTGAGTTAATGAGTCGTTTTGAGTGATTCATTAAAAGAACTGGCCAGTCATTTGTTTGTGAATCGGACTGTACTAAACATGCTTTGTTTCTTTATGCAGACTGATTTCACAGTGAAATTGGGAACAGGAGGTTGATTTTTCTTTATGGTCTAAACTTACCGAAAAAAGCAGTAGGTGCTGTAGGGCATATGAGCACTTGTGAGCTCCATTTTACAGGTGAAATGTCCATGGAGCTGTACAAAATGTAAAACAGTAAAGAGAAATTAATATTTTAGCATTTGAACCCCCCCAACCCAAAACCCAAACCTAAACATCAGTAGAGGAAAAAAATTTTTGTTAGAGGGAAAAATATGCAACCTCCGAGTTGTGCTCGCCACTGATTATGTGAACACAATTACTTCTTGATTTCAATGCAGGATCCTTTTTTTTTCTTTCTTTTTTTCATTGTACAAAAAGATCTTTACACAACACCAAATACTGATTCAGAGTGCTGAACAATAGACATACCTTTTTCAACTTTTTTGGATCTTTCATTCAATCAGGCATCTCATCCAATCACATTACAGCCTCCGCTTTATAAGCCAACAAACCTGTCTCTATTGTTTGCATACTTCCGTTGTTTTCACCCCCCTCCACCCCATCTCCAGCAGTTTAGGTCATGTCCTGGGAGGGGGTAACACTGCTCCCCTGCCATCATCACCTCTGACAGGATATGGTTCAAGCAAGTATCTGATCACTGAACCGTAGGATGGGGCTTATGCCAAATACAATTAGTTTCTCTCCATTTGTAATAATGGTAATAAAGCTCATTCTGATTCTGATAATTCCAATCATCCAGCGTTTTGTCTGATGGAACTATTGGAAACAACATGCCAACTTGCCACATGAGCATGTTGATTTTGTGCAGCCAGTAAACATAACACAAAAGAAAGATGTGTTGTTTTACCGTTGTTTCTTGGAATGTACTCTTTTTGTTTAATCATGTTCAATTCAGACTTCAAGCTCACTACTCGGGTAAAATATTATTTCTTTTGCCGTGGCACTGGAGATTCAGCTGTAGTGCAGAAAACTCTGCTCTGAGCAAAACAATTTTCCTCTGATATGAACATACAGCAGTGCTTCAGTTACACGATTAATAAGACTGTAAAAAACACTTTCATCTTGAACTCTGACAATTGATGCTCTATCAATTTTCAGCATCCTTACAAATGGTTCATATCCATGTTCTTCACTGAGTTGGTAAATGGGAACTGAGGAAGACAGATATTAACTACAGAATTATGGAGAATGCGCTCTCCATTAAAGCTTTCTCACCAGCTCAGACTTCTGACGGAAAATCGAGCATGAGGCCAGAGAAATGCCAGTCGCCCTGTTATCAGCTATAGGCAGCTTCTGTTCTGCAGCTTTAACTAAATGAGTGAGGGCCCTTGTAGCCCACAGATCTACAGGGATAGATAGCAAACATTTATGGGTGGCAAGCATTTAAGTCTCTTTTAAAGTCACACAGTGTGTCTGACCATCATGTTACTCACAAATCATTAGAAGGATGCTTTAAAGGGATAGTTCACCCTAAAATTCTGTCATCATTTACTTACATCATTAAATCCTTGTGTGGAACACAAAAGGGGGTATTTATCAAAATGCCCAGAAAGCTTCTCTATTCCATACGTCGTAATTGGGTGAGGATCAGGGAAGGCTTTGATCACCGTCAGGGTTGGGGAGTAACGAAATACATGTAACAGGATTACGTATTTAAAACACAATAATATTAGTAACTGTATTCCACATTGGTAATCAGAATACAGTTATGTTCAAAAAGTATTTTGATTACTTAAGAGATTACTTTTTTTTTTTTTTGTCATTTGTTTCATTTAATATTTAGTCAGTTCAGTTGGAAAACATTTATCCATATAAATGATGCGATCCAAAGTGCATTTGAACAGCGGTGAAACACTTTCTTATGATGTGTTACATTCATACGAGCAGACAGAGAAGTAAGTTTGAAGTAAGTTCGGAGCAGAAGAAACAGAAATAAAACTTGAGTAAATTGTCATGTGAACATTTAGCTTTACGCTAAGCTAAAATGCTATTTCTAGTGTTACCAGGCACGATCATATTTTTTTAATCAAGACAATTCACATTAGATCATAGTTTTTTCTCTAGTAAGACCTTTTATATTAGGGCAAAAGTCTTATTCTTGACGAGAATGTTTGTATTTGTATTGTTTTTCTGTAAAAATATCTAAAAATCCTTAAAACAAGATCAATTTTCTTGATGTTGTTTTAGAAACAACACTGCATAAGATATTTATGTTTTTCAGAGAATGTATTAAATTTTTATTGACAAAACACGTGAAAAATATCTACCAGTGCTGAAGAAGTAATCCAAGTATTTATATTATGTTACTGACTTTGAGTAATCTAACGAAATACATTACAAATTACGTTTTGCAATTCAAATTAAATTGTAATTTACTTTTTTACTGAATGGAAAAGAGAAGCTTGGATATCCAGCTAAATATCTAATTTTTTGTTCCTTGTGAGACAGAAAGTTTCTTTGTAACCATATAAGTAAAAACAATCTGGGTAACAGTGAGGCCCTTACAATGGAAGTGAAGGGAACAAATCCGTAAACATTAAAATGCTCACTGTTTCACAAGACATGAACAATAGGTGTTATAATTTTAGTGTAATAAAATCACTTACTAACCTTTTCTGTGTGAAGTTAAATAAAATGTTACACCGTTATTGCCATCATGACGTAACGCTATAAACCCTAAAACTCTAAAATGTACAATTTAAACAGCTCAAATAATCACAAGTTTTAACAGAAAAATTAATGTAAGTGCTTTTATAAAATTAAAAGATTCTCATTTCTGCCTTTAAACCCTCCAAAAATTGGCCCCATTCACTTCCATTGCAAGTGCAATGTGCTTCTGATTGGTCAATCACGTCATCTATCGATCTGATATTTCTGAATAACAACCGCACATCTGTGGATTAAGTGACATCAGACCAGTCATCTGTATTGCAAGTCTTTTTTCCTACTTCTTGTAAAACTCAGCAATTTTTTGAAGTAAACTAATAAAAAGATTCAGCTCAAATACATGTTTCATGTCAATTTAGTCTAGTAGTCTTGCAATAAGCAGGATAACAAGCTGTCAGACAATTATATTTGCAATATAAACACCTACAGAACTCCAACACAAACCAGAGATGGATTCAGCTATTTGTAGAGACTGCATAATTACTTCTCACACAATTACAATGCAAATCAATAATACAGGTGTTACTGTGTAATAAGCAGGAGAATGTACAGTCATCCAGTCATTATCACAAAAAATAAACCCCTTCAGTGTGATCAGAAATTCGCGTTGGAATTTATTTTGTGATAATGGCTGTACGTTATCCCTAGCTTAGCAATTACTACTTAACTACACGTATTTACAGTGTAATTATCTTGTACTTATATATTATTATTATCATTAATAATAGTAACATTTTATATGTGGAGAACACTGTAAAATTAAAGGTCATATTGCATGTATAGAAGTCTGAAAGTTTAATTTATTTGTCCTTTTTAGGGGATTTTATCTTTTTAACTTTAGTTCTCACTTTAAAAGAGTAATTTGGGATTTCCTTACAATAAAAAGTCTTTATAATCTTTGGGAAAATCACAGAGCCCCCCCCCAGATGCTCCGGAAACATATGCCTAACACTCACGAAACACTTCTTGGAAATGCTTGCCGTGACTGCTGCCAATGTTGACATGACTCATGTGTGGAAAGGCTTGCAGGATGTAATGCTTACGGTGCATAGCAACAAATTAGTATCTGAGACTAAAATCTGTTTGTAACATCCTTCAGCATCCATGTCTTTTCCATTGCATATTTGCATTAAACTTAGTTATATGGGATTCAATTGTAAATCAAATGTGGAATGCTTTTGCAAACTTTGACTGTTGTTGTTTCTCGTGAAAGATGTAACAAATGCCTGGATGGTCATGAGAACATTTGAGTAATTGTTGGCGCAAATAAGATTTTAGGGTTAGGTTTAAATAAACATATAAGGAAAAGTTTATTTTTTAAGTATTGTGACATGTCACCAATTCTTTTAATTTTGCACTTTTTTTAATCCCATTTTTCTTTGGCTAGTTCAGTTTAAATGGTCCTGCGGTATACATTTTTAAAGTGCAAATATTCAGTGTGGTCTTTTAATGAATATGAGGCCATAAAATAATTAGCAAAATGCTATTTAAAATAGTTTTAGATAAAGTATAGCATGTCACACTGAAGGACTTTCTAAATGATTTGATCTCAACTACACTTTTACATTAATGCATTTGGCAGATGCTTTTATCCAAAGTGATTTTCAGTGCATTCAAGGTATATATATTTTTATCACTATGTGCTTTGCCTTAGTACCCACAACCTTAGTATTGCTAGCTCCATAGTCTGCCATGTTTGAGCTACAGAAACACTTGTAGATGGGTGGATCAAACTGCAAAAACTGTAACATATACATGTTGCATGATGGGGGAGGAGCGGTTAAATCTCCCGTAGCAAGTGAGCCAGTAGAATTAAATATATTGTATGGCTTATGGCTGAGAAATGGCAACCTTGTCTCTTGATCTCTGTCTCTCTCCCTCTGTGCTTAACATAATTTGACTAAAACCCCTCTAATCCTTCCAGATAATCTGTCAAATGGTCCTCTGCCTCTTCTCGCCTTCTCCGTTCTGCATCCACCTTTTCCTCCCTGTTCTCTCACCCTCTTCTTTAAAGAACATTTCATTAAGCCACACAGGCTGGGCAAACATTAGTCGTGCAAAAGCCTAGCCCAATGACATCAACTGGGTCATTAAGAAAGTAGCCCAACAGTAAATTAATCTTCTCATCTTTTTTTTTTTTTTTTTACAAACAAATGCTTTTACAGTGGTAGCGCATACCATCTGTATTTCACCAGGATTTTAATGTGCTACAGCACACATGGAACTATAGCTGAAGCTGGGTTATATTTTAACCCTTTATGTGTTAAAATTCACCCATAAATAAAATCTTTTCATGATAAAAGCGTCTTCCAAATACATAAATGTGGATAGGGCACATTAATGTCATTGATGTTTTCTGTACCCTTTGTGTCGCAGATACCTCAGATCAGCTATGCTTCCACAGCACCTGAGCTTAGTGACAACAATCGTTACGACTTCTTCTCTCGAGTTGTGCCACCCGATTCCTTCCAGGCCCAGGCGATGGTGGACATCGTCAAAGCGATGGGGTGGAACTACGTTTCCACTCTGGCATCAGAAGGGAACTATGGAGAAAGTGGTGTAGATGCTTTTCTTCAGATATCCAGGGAAGCAGGTAAAGAAACTATCAACTTTAATGTTCTGTTGGAAACACTTAGGTTCAGTAACATTCTATTCATCAACATTAGCTAATGCATTAGTTATCTAACAAGTCTTGATCAATATATTTTCACTGCATTAACCAATCATGCTTAATGTTAATTGATCAAAATACTATTGTTCATTGTTTGTTCATGTTAGTTCATATTGCATTAACTAATGTTAACATATACAACTTTAAATGTAAAAAATGAATATTAGTTTGTGTAGAAATGTACATTTGATAAGATTAATAAATGCTGTAAAAGTTAACTATTTTAACTTCAGCTATACACACTGTCAACAGAAAGTCATCATACCATGTCAAAATCCTTATAATTTGTCACATTACACCCTGGAAATTCAAATAAATTCAATCTAACCTTTTCCAGCTGTATTTAGCACAACCTTCAACGTCAAATTGAAAATAACATGTTAAAACATTTAAATTACAAATTAACCATTACAAACATGCTCAGGTGCAACAAAAATCACCTTTAGCTAATTGGCCCCCACCTGACATCAATTGGAGTAGTTTCGATTACTTCAGAATAAAACCATCTGTTCCATGAGGATTCGAATATCAGTAGTGCATGGTAATGTATTCAACAATTCACCATGGTTGGAAAGGTGCTTTCAAAAAGGCTCTGGGATAAAACTGAAAGGAGAAGTGTGCAAAAAGATTTCAAAGGTTTCTATCCATCTGAGTACTGTTCAGAGCATTATAAAGAAGAGGATGGCACCACAAAAACCTTGCCTAGATAAACTGGATGGAGGAAATTGATCAGGGAAGATATTAAGAGGCCAAAGGCAACTTAGGGCGGCTATGGCTCAGGTGGTAGAGTGGGTTGTCCCCTAATCGCAGGGTTGGTGGTTTGATTTCCAGCCCACACGTCTCCACGTGTTCTTGGACAAGACACTGAACCCCAAGTTGCTCCCAATGGCAGGTTAGCGCCTTGTCCTTGGACAAGACACTGAACCCCAAGTTGTTAGGCATCACTACCATCAATGGTGTGTGAATGTGTGTGTGAATGGGTGAATGAGAGTGTAAATAACACTTTGAATACCACTAAGGTTAAAAAGGTGCTATAAAAGTGCAGACCATTTACCTTTTACCATTTATCTTTGAAGGATTTACAAGCCCTTATGGCTCATATTATTGGTCTGTCCATTTGACCACAATCTCCCAAGCTTCCCAAGAAGCCTCTTCTGAAAAAGTGCCATGCTTCGTCTTATTTGCATTTTGCGTTAAAAAAACAAAAAAAAAACATGGGAGGATTCTGATGCCATGTGAGAAAAGTTTTTATGGTCAGATGTGACACAAATTGAACTTTTTTGACTGAACTCCAAGAGCTATATTTGGAGAAAACCAAACACAGCACACCACCCAAAACATACCATACCTACTGTGAAACATGGTGAAGGCAACATTATATTGGGGGGTGTTTCTCGTCAGCGGAAACTGGGCAATTGCTCAGGATTAAAGGGAAAATGCCATCTACATCCAAATTATTGAGGAAAGTCTGTTGCCCAATGCATGAAATGAAGATGACCCTAAACACACAGCCAAAAAACAACAATGAAGTGGCTTAAGGATAGGAAGGTCAAAGTCTTTGAGTGGCCAAGTGACCTAAATCCAGTAGAAAACCTGTGGCTGGACTTGAAAAGAGCAGTCCATTGCCACTCACCCTGCAACTTGACTGAACTTGAGCAATTTTACAAGACTGGGCAAATATTCCCCAATCTAGATGCACAAAGCTAGTAGAGACATATCAAACAGATTGCTCTAAGAAGTACTAAATCCAGGGGTATGATCAGTTTTCAAACCCTGTTATTCTAGTTTTTCATCTTTTATCAATTTTGGAACTGTTGCCTTTTTTTGTTTTATTACTTGAGTAGTGTAAGGCAAAATCTTTAAATAAAGCTGCTTTGATTTCAGGCTGTAAGACAAAATTAAGTAATTATTCCAAAGGGGTATGATGATTTTCTATTGGCAGTGTACAACCTTATTGTACAGTGTTACCATTCACATTTCAACACACCAATTGCATATATTGCATGGTCTAAATTTAGTACTTAAGCTGAAATCTAGTCTACATTTTATTGAATCTACATAAAAATATATAGATGGGCTTTGGTTGTATATTTAACAATCTGTACACTCTGTATGAATCTTGAATGCATATTTGAGTTCTTATGATTGTACTCAAGAGTCCATTTGAAACTAGCCATCATTTTAATTTGTTTTATTAAGGTGGTCTTTGCATCGCCCAGTCCATTAAAATTCCTAGGGAGCCCAGACCAGGAGAGTTTGACAAGATCATCAAAAGGCTAATGGAGACATCTAATGCCAGAGGGGTTATTATCTTCGCTAATGAAGATGACATCAAGTGAGGAGCCTCAATATCTCTCTGAAGCAGGATATATGGCATTGGAAGGGGTTTATAGGTGGTTAAGGAAATGATCAATCGAGCTAATGAAATATCCTGATTTCTAGAAACTGTACAGAGAGAAATGAAAGAGACTGTAGAGTGGCTTTTCATTCGGTTCTTTTTGTACTTTTTAATTGTATGTGTAAAAAATCAACAAAGCATATAATTATTTTTAATTATATTTTTCATAATGATTAATAATGTTTTATTGATAATTATAGAGGGTTTTCTGTGTTCATCTACTACAGGCGTGTCCTGGAAGCAGCAAAGAAAGCCAATCTTACAGGTCACTTCTTGTTTGTGGGTTCTGATAGTTGGGGAGCAAAGAGCTCACCCATCCTGAACCAGGAGGACGTGGCTGAGGGTGCGGTCACCATCCTACCCAAGCGTGCATCAATTGAGGGTATGAAAAAAATTACATGGTAGTAGCACAGGCCAGTGAAAGATCAACAAATGGAGGTTTCATGGTTTGTAGAACATAAAAACTCACATGGAATATACGACAATTTTTTGTTTAACTGATGAATAATATAAATGGGTGGTTGACATGAAATACTTTTGGGAGCTGACATGTCTTGCTGTGTGACATGTTATACTCCATCTGAAACCAACTACACTGCAAAAAACATTTTGTCATGTAACCTAAAATTGTCCTGTATGGGGTAACATTTAATTAACTGGTTTTATGATTGATGATATATGATTTCAATATGACCAACCAGAATACATTAGGCATGGGGCAGGGCTGGATTGGTAATCTGGCAAGAAGTAGGATATGAAGAAAAGGACAGTGACACATAAAATCCATTTTACATAGAAACTGGCCCAAAAATTGTTGTTGTTTTTTCTAATTTTTATGATTTGACATTATATATATCTCTGTATGTAAATAAGGTGGCTCCGAAAAACACTTATGCTCGCTTGCTCAGTAAATAGTGACATAGAAATATGCGCTTCATAACACTTTTGCACAATTCACAACATTAATACCTTATAAAATACAGAAAATAGCAGTAAAATGTAAAAACGTCTTTGTTTTGTTCACAATCGTGTCAAAAGTAACTGAATACAACTTTTGTTGATTCAACAAAGCAATCAATAGTTATAAAATACACAAATATAATTTGTCCAAGTGTTCAAAAGCCTCTCCAAACAAATAAAATATTATAATTGTACATAAGAACTTATTACACATGCAAATACAACAATGACTAAAGGTTTGCATTGCATACAAATATGATTTTTGTGATGAGATTTCACAGAATGAGTTTCGTTCTGTGCCATTTGAGTTGTCATTGAGTCTGTGTCATGTACTTGGCGCCATCCCCTGTTGACCATATGTAACATTTACCAATGTCTCACATGTCTCTCTGCCCAAATATGGATGACTATGGATGACTCCATCTGATCCAGGAAAGCTAACGTGTTTTCAGCCCAACTGCCAGATGATGTGTACACTGTGCACATTGTGCTTTGTGTCAATTATCTAATGATCTATGCATTCAATTACCTTTTGTGTGGGCTTGTTTAAAATATATGACTCCTCTAAAAAAATGTTATGTGATGTTTTATGTTCTGTTTATTTTTTGTGAAGTTATAAGCAAAAATGCGCCATATGAGCAACACCTGTTCACATGAAACATAAGTGTCAAAGACATATACTTAGCTATTACTCTCTATAGTGTTTTCTGTGAGTAAAACAAATAGGCTGGTTGTGTTCCACTCTTTGAGAGCCTACAACATATAACATATGGCTATTTGATAAGTTTGATGTTTTACCGATTACAATAATATGTGCAGTCATTCCAGCAAGTAATTTCAGCAAGTCAGTCCACTGTCAGTCCACTAATCTTCATTAGGTTACACCAATAAATGTGATTTTTATGGGTTAGATCAAGTAAAAATAGATCCTTGCGGTAAAAAATGGCAGGTTATCACTTTTTTATGTATGTAGAATGTCATTTTTCACCTGTTTCTCAGGATTTGACCAGTACTTCACCACAAGATCTCTAGAAAACAACAGAAGGAACATCTGGTTCGCTGAGTTCTGGGAAGATGACTTCAAATGCAAACTGACACGGCCAGGAATCAGATCGGAGAGCGAGCTAAGAAAATGCACAGGTGAGAAAATATATTTTTTCATAATTATTTTTACAATATGATTACTTTGACAATCATGAATCTGGTCGTATTTAAATTGTCATATATACAGTTCTTAGAGTAGGCTATAGACCTTAGTTAGGGTGGAAGCCATATTGAATTTTTTGTGATTTAAAACAAGGCTTTAATGGATAGATGTTCAATCTGTTCAATGGGTTATACTGTTCAATTCTATTCTCCATTGGTTGTCCAAACAGACAGTCCCTCCCCAAAATCATGCCATCGGTCAAGCCATTTTCGCTGGACAGGCCACTCAAACAAACAGAGGAATATTTTTAAAGCACCACATTGTTAAATGAAATCAACCTACAAATGGTTTATGCATAGTTGAGTCTGCATTTTAAGCTGGGAAAAATTTTAACATGGGAAAAATCAGCCTAACACATCAGCCTAAAATATTATATCTACTCTGACTAAAGTCTATAAAGTGTGGTTGAATGGATTATTCAGTCAGTAAAGCTTGTGCTTTCAATTCTTATCATGATGTTTTGATCTGCCAGGAGAGGAACGAATCATCAGAGATTCACCATACGAGCAGGAAGGGAAGGTGCAATTTGTTATTGACGCGGTGTATGCCATGGCCCACGCACTCCACAGCATGCACATGGACCTCTGCCCAGGTGCCATGGGTGTTTGTGACAAAATGGATCCAGTGGATGGAAGAATGCTGCTAACATACATCCGTGCTGTCAATTTTAATGGTGAGCAGAGTGTTTTTCTCATCCCAAGGACACGACTGGAGCATATCAGAGAACATATATTATAAAACCTAGAGGAAAAAATAGAGACCTTGAATAAGTCAGAATTTCAATAAATAGATTGGGTTGTATTCTTACGAGATGTGTTAAATTGCCTCAGAGTTTTTCGAGGGTCATTTTTCAGGGCACTCTCCACGAATAAGGTGCAAAAGGCCATGAGTTGTAACTGAAGTAGAATTTAAAAATGCTTCAGGAAAAAACATTATTGGTTAACTGGTGGTTACTTTCATGTACAGTAAAAAATAGCATTTTATGTAAAATGCATGTAGTTAAATGATGTAAATATACATTATGTGGGATTTATTTAACTTTGAAAATGTGTATTACTGTATGTTGAACAAGACAGTACATTTACTTTTAAGGTAAACTATTGTTCAAATTACATTTTGATTTCAGATATGTACTTTGGGGTGTTTTATATAACATTTGATATTATTTAGTTAATATTTACTGTATTATTATAGTGTAACGTGTGTTACACTAATGGAGTGTTTGTGTGAGTGACAAACATGTCGTCTTTAGATGTTTATTGGCCATTGCTCCTGGATGGGCCAATCTTGATGAAATTTAATTTATCATTTGGCCTTCCATTTTACTACATGTGTTACTGTGGTGGTTTACAGTACATTTTAAAGTCAAAGCAGATTTCTGAATTTCTGGCAACCACAACTGTCCATTTTTTTCTTTTTTCTTTCTTTTTTTTTTTTTTTACCTTAAATTTAACAAAAAAATGTATTGGATACAGTTGAGAAAGTCAAGACCTATGGTGGGACAAGTCAAAATCACAAATTTAAAGGAGTCTTCTGGGATACAGATATTTGATGTATTTAAAGCTACCTAATATTCATGCTAAGTTAATTGTATGTAATATAATAGCTTATCTAATAAATTTAAAAGTTCTCAGTTGGGCTGAAACTAATTACTTTGATAACTGATTATTTCTTGAATAAGCAAATACAAAAGCCATATATATTGTGGCAGCGGGGGCGTGGTCCAGCGCCCATCCGGGGGAGGCGGAGCCAGGGCCGTCTCCGCCCGGACGGGCGCTTGACCACGCCCCCGCTGCCACATATATATATATATATATATATATACACATGATGTACAAAATGTAAAAAAAAAAAAATGTTACAATTTAAATTGCATGTAGTTAAAATGAACAAACATTTATAACACTTTTTAACAACAGGACAATCTAAACCACTCAATTATATGATAAAAATATATTTTTTTAAAAAGCACAATCTAAGGTAGAATGTTGTTATGTCTTTATTCTATAAATAGAAGAGACTTTCTAGTTACTGTTCTTCTAAAATATTGTTTCTTGGATTATATTTAGGATTTCAATTATGGTTACATTTAAACCTAAATTTGATGTCCAAACAATGGGTTTAACAGAGCTGTTCAGGTTGTAGTCCACAAACCCGGAAGAGAATTCGCCATGGATTCCCTCTGGATTTTTATGTGGATGTTTTGTTCTGCAACATAAATTACACAGTCATACCTCAAACGTGAATTGTGAAGCCGTATTGAATAGCATACTTATAATTATTTAAACACGGCAACTTCGAAATTCATATTTGATGTATAACTGTGTGTGATTTATATTGTAGAACAAAATGTCCACGCATCGTCAAGTAATGTGTACCACAGACCTTATTTTACTCATAAGCTGAAAAAACCACATTATAAAAACCCATAGGAAAATCGTGAGGGAATCCATGGTGAATTAAGCTGCGTTCACACTGCCAGCTAATTTGTCGCTGCATGTCGCCAGTGGCTGGCAGTTAGGTCGCTAGTGGTGTGTATGGAGCATCTAAACAGCACTGTTTCTTTACAATTAATATTATTTTTTAAATTATTAGGATCATGTGAGCTCTACCATCTTCTCTCGTATTGGCTGTCGCTTCCGAAAGTTAAACATTTCTCAACTTTGGCATGTCGCTGGACACAACCACATCCGGTCGCCAACGGTCGCCGTCGCTCTTGTTGCCGGAAGTCGCCAACTCTCATTGAAAATTAATGAGATGAGGTCGTTTTTGTCACTGCGTGTCACTGGCAGTGTGAACGAAGCTTTAGACTTTCGTGTTCGACCGTTCTATTCTTGCAGGTGCGTGCACGCTCAAGTCAAGTCAAATGTTTTTTTTTTGTCGTTTCAACCATATACAGTTAGTTCAGTACACAGTGAAACGAGACACCGTTCCTCCAGGACCATGGTGCTACATAAAACAACATAGGACAAACACAGAACCACAAGAGACTACACAGACTAAATAAATACCTATATAAAATACCTATATCGCTTGCTCGGTGAAGTTTCACAGAGACATGTTTGTGGTAAAGACAAACAGTTTTGCGAAATAGAAATGCACGCCTTCATTATAAAAGAGAGAAAATAGCAGTAAAATGTAAGTTATTCGCTGGAGGGAAACAAGTCTCAAGCGCTTCAAACAGCACAAGCACACATTAGCCTGTATGCTAATTATCTTTGAAGTGTTTACAATTAAGTGCCCTTGTGCACTGAACAAATTAAGTTGGATTATTTCTGCTTCAACATGTCTCCTTCATTTTTCAAACGAGTTTTATTATGCAAACGTATTTTTTCACTACTGTAAAGTGACGTCACAGACAGAGTTTCTCTGTGCACGCCGCACATCTCCGGCTAATCGATAATGAAATTTGTTGTCAATTGTTTTAACGATCGATTTGATCGATTAGCTGTTGCAACACTAGTTCTCACAGCAACAACTGTAGGATTTATTCCTCTAATGTTAAAGGTGTGGAAAGTGCCTGAGACAATAAACGTGCTTTGGCCGTTTAGGGTTTTGCCAATACAGCAAGACGGACAGGTGAAAATAGGTGAAGAGAAGTTTCTCTTGGAGGGGAAAGGACAACACTGAAGCTGCTGTTTCTAAGGAGGGCTTTTATTCCCTTGGGTTAGTCAGAGAGTGCTGTGAGAGGAGGTTAGCACTCAAACCAGCCTGAAGAGATCTGCTAATGCACAATGCAGCAGTGCACAGATTTGTTTTAACTCCCCACATCCCTTCTCTCTCTCTTTCCTTGTCTTAGTTTTTCCCCCCGAGGTAGCCTCTCTCCAAACACAAGGGGCATTTTCCCTATTTCTCAGTAAAAATCCCTTTTCTTTTTGTCACTCAGTCTTTCAGTCCTTAGAGATTTCTATGAAAAGCACAGCTATTCAGTTTTTGCACAGTGGAAAACCATGCAGTCCTTTGGTTTTGAGTGCCAGAGGGGCAATGAGCAAAACAGGCAGTGTTGAGAACTTTCCCCTCATGAACGGCGATGCTCTCGTGTCTTGTTTGATTCTTTAACTCTTATTTACTTTGGTTTACGGAGGGGATGCAGATGGAATTCGCCTTTGTTCTCCAAACTGAGCGACTGTGTGAATTTCTTTCAATTGCAACACCATTTTGTCTTTTAAGGAGCCTTTGATATCGACGAGTCACTTTCAAAGTTACGTTTCCCAAAGAGCTGGGGAAATTCTCTCTGGCCTTTGCAAAAAAAATAAAATCAAATAAATAAAGCCAAAAAGAACAATGATGTGAAGAAGCTTATGAATAAACTTAAAAAAGGAAAAGTAATGGTTTAGCAGTTATACAATTGTATGCCCTTGCGGTGGACTGTTTCTATCAGAATAACTGCATTTGAAATAATACCAAGTGATTCTGAGCATCAAATCCCTTGTCTCTGTTTACTCTGAAGGCAGCGCTGGTACAGGTGTGATGTTTAATGAGAATGGTGACGCCCCGGGACGATACGATATCTTCCAGTACCAGCTTTCCAATTCCACCAACCCGGGATATAGAATCATCGGCCAGTGGACTAACCACTTACGGCTCAATGTAAGCATATTAAGCTCCTTGGTTGTTTATGACCATTTCGAATGCTTGTTCTTGAAATACTTGTCTCTCTTTCTCTAAGGCTGAAGACATGCAGTGGTCTGGAGGGGATAAACAGGTTCCAGACTCTGTTTGCAGTTTCCCCTGTGAATCTGGAGAGAGAAAGAGGATGGTAAAGGGAGTGCCGTGTTGCTGGCACTGTGAATTATGTGACGGCTATCAGTACCTCCTGGACGAGTTTAACTGTGACACTTGCCCCTTTGACATGCGGCCCACCCCGAACCGCACCGGCTGCAGGCCTACTCCCATCATAAAACTGGAGTGGAGCTCTCCATGGGCTATCATCCCGGTATTTCTTGCCGTGCTGGGCATCCTCGCTACATCTGGAGTCATCATCACATTCATTCGCTTCAACGACACCCCCATCGTGCGGGCTTCAGGCCGTGAGCTCAGCTATGTTCTTCTGACGGGCATCTTCCTCATATATCTCATAACGTTCCTCATGATCGCCGAGCCGGGCGCCGTGGTGTGCGCCTTCCGCAGGCTGCTTTTGGGGCTGGGAATGTGCATTAGTTATTCTGCCATGCTCACCAAAACAAATCGAATCTACAGAATCTTCGAGCAGGGGAAAAAATCTGTCACACCGCCAAAGTTTATCAGCCCCACGTCTCAGCTGATCATCACCTTTATTCTGATCTCAGTACAGGTGTGTGTGTGTGTGTATGTTGCTAAGCCACGAGGAACAGTAACTTTTATCATTAAAGGAATAGTTCACCCAAAAATGAAGATTTTGTCATCATTTACTCATTCCAAACCAACAAAAGGAGATATTAGATGGAATGCCTCAGTCACCATTCACTTTCATTTTATGGAAAGAGGACTGAGGCTAACAAACTGGAAAAAGAAAGTAATTCGGGTTTGGAACAACATAAAGGTCAATGAATGATGATATAATTTTCAGTTTTAATTGAACTATCCCTTTAAGAATCCTGTTTTGAAATAGGAATAACTAAAGCAAAATTTTATTATTACTATTATTATTGCTACTTCTAATATAGTGGCTGGACTTGTTTATATTTTGTATGTTTTAGATTTTTATATCTTGTTTTACTATGTAAAGTTCCTTGAAAAGCTACCCTTAAAGACATTAAAAACATTTTTTTAATTTGTAACAATAATTATTATTATTAATAAATGTATAGATGCAAGAAAAATAAGACTAGTCAAAATATTGCATGCAAATAGTTTAAATCCATAGTGAAAATTTTGCAATGATGTCATTGCAGTTGGTTAGATTGTAAAAGCTGAACATTTTATCAGTGTAAGTCAATGGGAGATTTTCAAACATGAATCTTACATTTCTTGATCATTATAAAGTTTGAATCTACAAAACAAAGTTGAAGTAGAGTATGAATTCATTATTTGGAGAATAATCAGTTCTAAATGAATAATGCAGATAAGTGTGTTCTGTATGTCTATATGGAACCCCTTAATTCTCTGCAGCTACTGTGCTTTAGGTCTCAAAGACATTTTTGTTCATGGACCTTTTTGCATTGAATAATTTAAGATGGATGAAAGATTTTAAGTATAGCACAGTGGTGCAGTAAATCCTCTGAAAGCTCTTCTCTTTACAGTCCTTCATTAATAGTCACGCACACACATTATTATCTGGAGGAGTATTAGGTTTGAATTTTATTCTTAACAGTGGATTGTGATCTCAAAGACCATTGTGCGAAGACATTGATATTGCACAATTTTTCCTTTATGACCTTTTCCTTTGATCACAGCTCCTGAGTGTTTTCATTTGGTTTGGAGTGGTTCCTCCTCACACCAATATCGACTTTGAAGAGTTGCGTCCCCCCAACCCCGAGTATGCCCGTGGGATCCTGAAATGTGACATGTCAGATCTCTCTCTGATCGGCTGTCTGAGCTACAGTATGGGGCTGATGGTCACATGTACAGTCTATGCCATCAAGAGCAGGGGGGTTCCCGAGAACTTCAATGAGGCCAAACCCATCGGCTTCACCATGTACACCACCTGTATCGTCTGGTTGGCCTTTGTACCCATATTCTTCGGCACAGCACAATCCACAGAAAAGGTAATTTGTTAATAAAGCTATAGATGAAGATTTATATGCTGTTATCTACATAGAACAGTCAAGGTCAAACATTCTCTTTACATAGAAAAACTAAAACTAAATATATATAGACAGAGAGAAAGAGAGAGAGAGAGAGAGAGAGAGAGACAGAGGGAGGGAGAGAGAGAGAGAGAGAGAGAGAGAGAGAGGGAGGGAGAGAGAGAGAGAGACAGAGGGAGGGAGAGAGAGAGAGAGAGAGAGAGACAGAGGGAGGGAGAGAGAGAGAGAGAGAGAGAGACAGAGGGAGGGAGAGAGAGAGAGAGAGAGAGAGAGAGAGAAAATAAGAGGATAAAGAACATGTTTTCTCTTTTCTGCAGTTTCTTTTTTTTGCAGCAACATTTATTCTAAATGTTTATATGCTACAATAAGGTTCTATTTGTTGAAATTAGTAAATGCATAAGTTATCATGAACTAACAATGAACAATCATTGTTTACAGCATTTATTAATCTTAAAGTTAATTTATGAAAATACAATTGTTCATTGTTAGTTCTAAATGCATTATCTAATGTTAACATATACAACTTTTTATTTTAAAAATGTATCAGTACACACTAAAAATAAAATTAACCAAGATTAATAAGTGCTGCAAAAGTATTGTTTGTTGTTAGTTCATGTTAAATAGTGTTGTTAAATGGTTAAGTCATGCAACTCTGAATGGTGCAAGCTGATAGGTTTTAAACTTGTTATAGGTTAGCTAATCAGTTTTCTCACGTGTGATATGTCAAGTCACAAGTTACAGCTGATTTGTACTTTGATGTGTAATTGGGTAGCCAAACAACTTGCATACTCTCTCTTAGACACATTTAAATTTGCTCAGCGTGCTGCAAGAGTTATCTCTGAAACTGCTATTTGCTCATGTGGTTGCTGGGGCGTTTTCTTCTATTAGCTTGCACGCTAAGGTTTGCTTTAGGCCATGACACATAGAAGCGCGCCTTTATCAAGATAAGCCGTAGACAAATCAGGCACTGGCACACATCGCTATCTTAGGTTAGTAGTTAAAATATGTCCATATCACATTGCTAGGCTAAGACATCAGTTAAATTAGCTCTGGGCTTTCCTGGTTCAGATACTCAATATGAGTCAAGTCACTAGCCGTTTAAGCCTTTCAGCTAAACAGGCCAAGGCACACATTTATATTTAGTTCATTAACGTTATACCATTTGGCCAAGCAGGTCAAGGCACGCCTAGCTAGCATACACTCAGTGCACATGACACTTCAGAGCAGCAGCAGTACACAAGTCATGGCGGTAGATCTGCTTGTTAAGGGGGTTATGCAGCAGCTTTGTTTTATTTTTTTATGGGTGGGTGGGGTGTATGTCTAATTGTGCAGCAACATGTCATAGATGCTTGATGCAGCCTGTCTTGTGTTTTTGTAATTGTGCAGCAGCAATAGCATGTCCACATGCTTAACTCAGTATGTCTGTGTATTTTCTAGTAGTAGCAAGTCTCCGTACTTCCTCAGCAGCAGCAGGAGCGCAGCAGGTCTAGTCTGCCAAGACCAACATCCTATCAATATGTCATACCTACATTAACATGCTACATTTTTTCGAGAGTTGTCATGATTGAACCTATGGTAACAAATACAACCTTATTGTAATGTGTTACCATTAAAACAATAATCAGATATCAGAAACCAGAAAAAAATTCAAACTCATTATTTTCTCACACTGAAAAAAATATGGTATTTATTATTACCATTACCAAGATTTTTTTTCTTGAGTGAAACACAAAAGGTGCATTACAGTTCAAGTCTTCTGAAGTCATACAATAGCTTTGTGTAAGGAACAGACCAACATTTAAAAGTTATTCACTGAAAATCTTGACATCTGCCTGATCTCTCCCTCTTCATTCTTTGGAGCCTGATCTTTTTTAATGAATCTATTGATCCAGTTCACAAAACTGTACTGAATGTGTATAATTCATGAATCGAAACAAACCGATCCAGTTCTCGAGTTCAACTCTGACTAAATGATCCAATCGCAATTTACAGCCCACAAGAGAGGAAGATTATACATTTCGGTCTGTTCCTCATACAAAGCTATCGTGTGACTTTGTGAAGACTTCAGAAGACATGGTATATAACGCATATGCTGTATGGACCAATTATTTGTGTGTGTGTGATTAAAAGAATAGTTCACCCTAAAATGAAAATTCTCTAAATTTTTACTCACCCTTATGCCATCGAAGATGTCTGTGACTTTGTTTCGTCAACAGACCACAAATAACGATTTTTAGAAGAATTCCACAGCTCTTTTGGTCCGTAAAATGCAAGTCAATGGGAGCCAAAATTTTGAAGCTCAAAAAATCACATAGGTTAGCATAAACGTAATCCATATGACTGTCTTCAGAGGCAATTTGATAGGTCAGGGTGAGAAACATCAATATTTTAGTCAATTTTTACTATAAATTCTCCTCGCTGCACAGTCAATCTCCACTTTAACTTTCACTTTTACATTCTTTTGTTTGTGGTGATTCACATTCTTTATGCATATGCCTAGAAGTTTCTCACCCACACCTATCATATCGCTTCAGAAGATATGGATTTAACCACTGGAGTTTTATAGATTACTTTTATGCTGCCTTTACATGCTTTTTCAAGCATAAACATTTTGGCACCCATTCACTTGCATTGTGAGGACCTACAGAGATTAAATATTCTTCTAAAAATCATAATTTGTGTTCTACAGAAGAAGGAAAGTGATACACATCTGGGATGGCATGAGGGTGAGTAAATGATGAGAGAATTATCCTTCTTGGATGAACAAACACACAAAAATGTTGACTCACTTCCATTATATGGAAAATAAATTCTTCAAAAATCCACCTTTTGCAGTCTGCTTAGGAAAGAAAGTCATACAGGTTTGAGCCACATGAGGGTGTGATGTTATTTCTGGGCGAACTATGCCTTTAACATAATTCCTATTTAATTGCTAAACAGTTTTTTTGTTAGCCTAAAAGTGTACTGTTCAGATGCTACTGTAGCCACACTTCATGCATTTAGTCATTCAATTTTCTATGTCTCTTCATCCTGTGGGGGATGGTTTTGCTTACAAAGCAGAGGGATTTAAAAATGGAAAGTATACTCTGACTAATAGAGAGGTCTTTTAGTGACCGGTCAACCACAAAGCTCTTGCCCCTCAAGTGCTCAAGTCTTTTTAGTTCTTTTAAATGAAAAGAAAGGCATGCAAGATAAAGAGACCAGACATGCCCGAGTGCATGCAGGGGCTACAAAGTCTAAAATTGGACCATTTTGCCAATATATTTTTGTGTACTGTTATCTTACATTTTACCATATTGAGTTTGAATTTTAAAGTCTACGTTGTGTAGCTTTATAATTCCCTGGATATTTAAAATTTGTATTATTTTCTTCATATATAAAGTTAAACATCATATTGCAGTAAGATGTGAGTTGGGCTTTTGTAACATTTCTGTAAAGGCACTTTAGTTGTGTATTGCAGGAGATTTCAAGCAGTCTTTATTTTGTTACCAGCATTAGCTTTGTATAATCTCATGAAATGTCAGAGGTCTCCATAGGCTATTATGGTATTTATATATTATATATCAACATTGTGTTTGCGTGTTCAGCAGTTGTCATATATAAATGACTCACACGCCTATAAACATGATGCATCAGTTATTGCCTGTAAGGGTTTATTCTTCTGGCTCTAATTAGCTGCTGAATATCAGTGAAGATTATACAGTGGTGTTCAAAAGTCCAATTGTTAAAGTTCTTGACAGCATTCGCTCAAGCTGGCATGGACTAAACAAGTTTGTTCAAAACATCATGATTTATTTTGTCCCAGCATGATTTTTTAAATCCCTGCATTTTCAGTGTGACTTTTGAACCCTACTGTACAGTGTGCAATGTGGCTCTTACACAGAATAGAATTATTAGAATAACATAGAAGTATTAATGGAGTCATTTGATTTCACGGCCCATTATCTCACAGTAATAGTTATTACATTACATTATTACACTGATCTCCAAAAAATGAATTGATCTCTCAACATTATCCCTGTGACAGTCAACAGAGAGTGTATACATGCATAATGCGGAGTGATATCTCAGCATTTAAACCCTGACTGTTCATCTACATCATGTGATAGGTCACGGCCCAGAGCACGCTGAACATTACCTCTTAATCTTTTTCCGTCCTCAACCAGATGTTCATTCAGACCACCACACTGACTGTGTCTATGAGCTTGAGTGCCACGGTGTCCCTGGGAATGCTGTACATCCCCAAAGTCTATGTGATCATCTTCCATCCAGAACAGAATGTTCAAAAACGCAAGCGTAGCTTCAAAGCCGTGGCTCAGGCTGCCACCGTCTCCACTCATCTCTCGCAGAAATCCAATGACAAACAGAACGGAGAGACCAAAATTGAACCAGATAGATCCCAGTAAAAGAGGTAAACGAATTGTTTTGTTTTGACTTTGCAGCCCATCAGCAACCTGTACTGAACAATGGCATCATTCAAGTGTTTTATTTGAGGGGGCAACAGTGGTGTTCACGGCTCACTTTGTGCCCTAGGCCAGGGGTCTTGGAACCCCAGTGGGATTTGGTAAACAATACGTCTTTATAATATCACACTTACTATTTTTCTTACACAATATAAATGGGGCTTTATACATCAAAATATATAGCTAGCTACTGTCATATTTTGGAAGTCCTTGGCATCAAATTAAAAAAAAAAAACCCTGCTGAAGGCATAATGAACAAAGAGAACAACAAACTCACAAAACAACTTAATCTAGTAGGGTTTACCTGGGCTAAAGTTACACCTTAAGAAAGATTGGCTTTTTTCTGGTCACAAAGTGTACAAAAACTGAAGAAAAAAAAAAGTTTTATTTTATTTGACTTTGTATTGAATATTGATGAAGCAACATCATTTGTGTGAAATTAAATAATAACGGAAGGTTGTTTTGATAAAAAAAAAGAAAAAAAAGAAAAGAAAAAAAGAGTAACATTGGGGTAAAATTACCCTTTGGGGTTTAAAGTGATACTGTGTAAATATACACTCACCTAAAGGATTATTAGGAACACCTGTTCAATTTGGCTGGTGGTGGTGGTGTAATGGTGTGGGGGATGTTTTCTTGGCACACTTTAGGCCCCTTAGTGCCAATTGGGCATCGTTTAAATGCCACGGCCTACCTGAGCATTGTTTCTGACCATGTCCATCCCTTTATGGCCACCATGTACCCATCCTCTGATGGCTACTTCCAGCAGGATAATGCACCATGTCACAAAGCTCGAATCATTTCAAATTGGTTTCTTGAACATGACAATGAGTTCACTGTACTAAAATGGCCCCCACAGTCACCAGATCTCAACCCAATAGAGCATCTTTGGGATGTGGTGGAACGGGAGCTTCGTGCCCTGGATGTGCATCCCACAAATCTCCATCAACTGCAAGATGCTATCCTATCAATATGGGCCAACATTTCTAAAGAATGCTTTCAGCACCTTGTTGAATCAATGCCACGTAGAATTAAGGCAGTTCTGAAGGCGAAAGGGGGTCAAACACAGTATTAGTATGGTGTTCCTAATAATCCTTTAGGTGAGTGTAGTAACAGATACTGGGGAAAATTTGTCAACTAATACAAATATTTTTTAGACATTAAGATGCTTTTTAGTAACACATTAGAATAGTACTTATTCAAAATAACCACTTCAGAAAAGAGTTAACCATTTCCTGTTCAATTCAAACACATTTGGCATTTAATCACGTCACAAGTATTCTATAAACTAATAATAATAAAATAAATAAATAAATAAAACAGAACATTAAACATTAAATGCATTTGCATCAAAAATGCATAAAATAACACTTAATTTCAACATACACTGCCGGTCAAAAGCTTTGAAACACGACTGAAATGTTTCTCATGATCTTAAAAATCTTGTGATCTGAAGGTGTATGCTTAAATGTTTGACATAAGTTTTGTAGACAAAAATATAATTGAGCCACCATATTTATTTTATTATAAAACTAAAATGTATTAAAAAAAAAAAGTTTTTGAAATTGATGACTGGGACCACATAATAAAGAAAAGAAGCCAATAAGTGCCCAACATAGATGGGAACTCCTTCAGTACTGTTTAAAAAGCACCCCAGGGTGATACCTCAAGATTTTGGTTGAGAAAATGTCTAGAGTTCATGTCTGCAAATTCTAGGCAAAGGGTGACTACTATGAAGATGCTAAAATATAAAACAGCTTTGATTTATTTTGGATTTTGTTTAGTCACAACATAATTCCCATAGTTCCATTTATGTTATTCCATAGTTTTGATGAATTTAATATTATTCTAAAATGTGAAAAAAAAAAAAATATATATATATATATTATAAAGAATGAGTAAGTGTTTCAAATCTTTTGACCAGTAACATGCTCACCCCATCCAGTCCCATGCAAGGCATGCTGGAAAATGGAAATCCCCTGTCCACTATCATTAATGCTACAAAAAGTATTTATGAAGTCCACACTTAAGTAAACTTACATTTTACAAATTTTATTGGACTGAATGCAATAATGTCAGGTTCTAGAAATGTTTCGCTTTAGTTAAAATAAACAACATGCAATGTTTGAGTACATTCAAAAAACTTTTGATTTAATCACCTAGAACAAAACTGAAAATGCAAAATGTGTTTTGTCTCAATATAAATATATGAAAATTTCAGGGAGTCTCATTAGCTACATACATTTGCAACATATTAAAATGATCAAAATTAAACTTTAAACATTGCACTCAATGATGTCATGGTACGGAAGCCCTGAACCACAAGGTGGGGGAAAAAATTATTACGGTGAAAAAAAATATCTGTCTCATTCCTCCCTGAGCCTAAGTCTTACATTAAAATAAATAAATAAATAAAATATTCTCTCTTCACAAATTTTTTTCTCTCTTCAATAAAAGGCATGCGGTACCAACCATGGCCACCAGGTGCCATTATCAGTAAACGTGTAATCTTATGCTTTTAATGCTTTATCTGTTGCTATATAGTTGAATAATACATTTATTACTTATTTAAAATTGTATTTATTTATTTTAAAGAGAGAAAAAAATGACTTAGGCTCAGGAAGGAACTGAGACACTATTTATTTACATTATTTTTGTATCCTACTATATGTAGTTATTGTTATAATCAAAAAGGTGATAAAGATTTGTTAGTCTATTGGTAACGTTTATATTCAGCATACAGGTGCCTAACCAAACAATTTAACTAAAGCAAGAAAAATTGTGAGTGAGTTTGACAGCCAGTTATCACAGTGCACTTTCGCATAGTGAAAATATTCGCTAAGGCATATTATAAATATCATCTTTTGTGTTAATAAATGAGTTTCGAGTGATGCAAGATTGGAAAATGATGACAGGGTAAACTATCTCTTCAAACAAATGTTCTTCAGAAAGTGAGGCTTGATTGGACTGCCCAAATTTAGACATGAATATGGATACATTTTGCAACAGATTTTTAGACAAAACTAAATGATCAGAGATTCTTTGGATTTTTGGATGTTGCAACTTGGATCAATCTTAGGGGGCATGTTCCCCCTCAGTTTGAATGTGCGTGAAAATTATGGTACTGAATCATATGCTACCTGAAACCATTTTTGCTTGAACTTTTTTTATTTTATCTGTCTTATTGAAATGGTCTGCAATTTGATTTGTACTTGATCATGTTTCACAGCATCTAAAATGTTCTCCATAGATTTATTTCCAGGTTACCAAGGCTTTTGAGACATGCGTCCTGCTACAACCAAGCTGAGAAGATGATCAAGACACTATCTTTCAAGCAAACTCTTGCGTTTGCTAAATCACAGTTTGCAACTTCAAATGAACAAGTCACCAAAGGATGTGGTCGTTTTTGTCACATTTGTGATGATAAAAGTGTACGAGTTTGAACGGTGCTGAAATATTGATGTGTACAATATGTACATAAATTACAGGATCAATGGATACCTTATGTGGAACTGTCATATCAGCTATGAAGCGGAAACATATTTGTCCCTTTTTCCTGGTTACCACTGCATCACCAGTTGATTTGAAACTACAGGTATATTCACAAGGAAGAAGCCTGTTCAAATAGACTCCCTTTGGAGAAAGAAAAACAGAAGAACAATTCCTGCACCAGCATTTGTTCCAAATGTACATGGAATCGAACATTTCAACAACCGACTTCAGAGCGTCACATGATTTACCAATCAGCTCTATTGTCTCTTTACCCTATAGATTATATGATCAAATAAGACTGGTATAATTGATGGAAAGTGACATGATGGAAGTAGATCAATTGGTGTTTGGGGTTGTCAAAGACCATAGCTACCATTGAGACAACTCTTTTTTTTCTTTTTTTTCAACAATTAAACCGAAGGACTGCAAATACACAGATGCTCCGCACTCTTTGAAGTCTTCGCTTTTGAAAATGTGCCATAACTTTGTTTCATAATAAATGTATTTAAGTGTCTTGTGTGCAATCCTTATAGTAGGCAATATCCAGTATACTTAAAGGTTCAGTAAGTGATATTAGCCGTTCTAGAATCTCCATCATCTGAGCCGTTGGATTAGCCACGCCCCCCTGTTTCCAAAACCCTGCACTCTAAAGAGTCCAAATGAGTTTTAGTTTTACTGAGACCGACATCGAGTAGAAAAAGTTGTCAGACGCAACAGCAGCAAAATAGCACCCTCTACTGGTAACTGTTGTGAGCAACATGGCATAAAAATGGCATTAAGCTTCAATAATTCGCTGCAGCTACAATACCATGAAAACGAGCAAAATAAATGCCAGGCAGAAAGCGTCAGAGAGCGCAGACACAGAGCTGTCATAGAGACAGACGAGACATCTCACGACACTTATTTCATTAATATATTTCTGGGAGTAGGACATTATTATCCATACCTTTCCATGAAAAAAAAAAAATCGCTTACAGCACCTTTAATCATGTTCTTTATATTTTATAATATATTACCAAAAAAGAAAAAAAAATGTCAATCTGTAATAAAAAGACATTTTCTGTTAGACCCAAAGGTAACACTTTACAATTAGGTCACATTTGTTTACATTAGTTAATGCATTTAGTATTATGAACTAACAATGAACAATATATTTTTTATAGCATTTAGTAATCCTGGTTAATTTTAGTTTATAAAAATACAACTGCTCATTGTTAGTTCATTAATGTTAATGTATACAACATTAAATTGTAAAATGTTAACAAACGTAATCTTATTGTATAGTGTTATCGACCCACTTATAGAGATATCTATTTTATTCATGTTTCCTTAAACTCCCCTTGAGGTATTGATTTTGAAAGAAATATATGATATGGACTTGTAGGGGCTACAGATGACTAAATAAATAAAAATGATGACAAAATCTCAATTAGTTTTAGAGACTGGCATTCATATCATTTTAGTTTCATGCAGCTGGCATTTAGAGAACATATACTTTGTATTCGTAGAGGGTTAAAAAAAGACCCTGCATTGGTCTGCTGATCTACTCGTCGTTCTTCCTGAATTTGCTAGGTCAAATAACACTTAGTTTAACCCACAACACCAGAAGCTTGCAGTATTTATTTCAAGAAGCAGTTGCAGTAATATTACAGCATGACCAGACAGTTTAACTCAGGTGTAAAGTAGGCATACTTAGCCTAGATGAATGTTGTATGTCTTTATCTTCAGATAAAAACAACACTGAGGAAATGTATTAATTGAATGCATGTTGAATAAAAAATGATTTAATAAAATCCTGACACAATGTGTATTAACTTGGAAATCAGTACATCACTTTGCAGAAATCAGTGAGTCTATGTATGGTACAGCATACTGCCATACTATTCTTACTATTTCTGCAGTATTTAGTATGTATACTTTACATAGCATGTGAATTTTCTGTATGCATGGATTATCTGGATGACCTACCACGCCTTCATGTGCTATCACATAAATCAGAAATACAAGTTGACATTCAACATTTGGGAACGTCTGACAAGCATATGAAGGTAGGGTCATTATTTAGAATGAGAAAGAGAATCAGATCAATATTTAAGTCCTTTTTACTATTAAAAAAAAAGATTTGCATTATTTGTGTATATTGCCGCCTACTGGGCTGGGAGGAGAATTTATAGTAAAAAAGAAGGACTTAAGTATTGATCTGTTTGTCACCCACACATATCATATCTTTTCTGAAGATATGAATTTAACCAATGGATTCGTATGGATTATTTTTATGCTGCCTTTATGTGCTTTTTGGACCTTCAAAGTTCTGGCCACCATTCACTTTCACATTCATTGTGTGAAATATTCTTCTAAAAATCTTAGTTGGTGTTAAGCACAATAAAGAAAGTCATTCACATCTGGGATGGCACGAGGGTGAGTAAATGATTAGATAATTTTCATTCTTGGGTGAACTATTACTTTAAGCATGCAACAATAATTGAGGTCATGTGACAACAATGTAACATTCTGCAGTTTTACATTTTTAACATTGCATAATGCATACTGTTAAATAGACTCCCAACTGAAAAGACATGCTAAAGCCAGCCAAAGCTGGTTGTCTGGTCTTTGCTGGTTTAAGATGGTCTCTCTTGGTCAACCTGGCAGCTTTTAAGGCAAGTCAGTCCACTCGACGGTCATATTTGGAACATTTTCAGGCAACTATTTTCAATGGCTACAAGCCAAAGCTACTTTCAAGGCAAGTCAGTCCAATCGGCCACCATCTTTGGAACGCTTTCAGGCAGCTACTTTCAATGGATACAAGCCAAAGTTTTTTCAAGGCAAGTCAGTCCACTCGGCGACCATCTGTGGAACGCTTCCGGCAGCTATTTTCAATGGATACTAGCCAAATTGCTTTCAAGGCATGTCAGTCAACTCATCCGCCATCATTGGTACGCTTTAAATAGCCTCTGTACAAGCGGCATAAAAGTACATATGCCCGATCTACTTGAATGGGCAAAGACCAAAATCTCCTAAATGTCTGGTCAAGATTACTATCGTTGAACATATTTCAAATCAACACTTAAATCAGACAACAATGGTATCATACATTGTGCTTCTTTATCTCAGATCACGCTATAAAAAATAATAATAAAAAAAAAAATTCAGGCTGGTCCATCAAATCCACGTTCTCGAGCTTACTGACAGACGTTGTCTGTAAAAGGTGATTACCTAAAAAGCGGGACTACTTTTCTACATCCGCCATATTGGGCGTTCCAATTTCTCCCATTCGTTTTAATACAAGTGCTCTGTCTCGTGCTAAATAGTCTTTGCTGGAGTTATGGTGGTTTTGGCCTGACCAGTTTAAAAGTGCCCAAAATCCCGTTCAAATCAGCCTACAGAACTGCGTGACCAGACTGGGAGACTAGCTTAAACTAGTCAACCAATTTAGGCTGTTCAAATTTAAAAAACGTAGTACGCTACTTTTCCGTTAAAGCAGTAGGGAGCAGTGCGGAGCAATATTAGCCCGTATCTCAAAACGACGAAGAGCAAGCGTCGGAAGTGACGGAAAAAATCGCATTGTGGTTTGTTGATGTTTGTGTCCAACTTTCGCTGTTACGAAAGGAAAGCATCGAACTCAAAGGAATAAATTCGTTTTGTAACGCTCGTGTTTATACACCGATGTCACGACAGGTGTAATTATACATGTTTCGAGTCAGACTGTACATATACAAGTGAAAAGCCGTTTATTCTGTTTGGGCGACTAATACAATCACAAATCACCGCAAGCTGGCCAACTATGACAATCCTCCCGAAAAAGAAACCGGCCTCGACAGTCGGTGGCGGCGATCACACGGACGAACCGGACAGACGTGGCGGCACTGAGTCGCACTCGCACCCTCATCCGCTCGGAGGACGATCGGTGTCGAGACCCAGGGCCTCTCCGCCGCCATGGTCATACCAGGCCACGCCGCACACGTCTAGAGAGGAACGGCGGATCGAGACGAGCGCTCGCCCGCGGCCAGTTTCCCCGCAGCCCGGTCCCACTGGAGCTCCGGTCGGTCAGTGTGAAAGCAGCGCGAACTCCGTCGGAGGCCGTGGAGAGTTGCCGTGCGGTACAGGTGTCGTTGGAAGCTGCTGCTCGGGACATGGACTCAGCAAGCGGAGACGGCAGGCGGTTTGCTCCAGCGGTTTGACAGGTGGAGGAGGAAGAGTGGGAGGAGGAGGGGGTGGTAGTCCTGTCTCGGAACCCGAGGAGGGTGCAGGAGGCAACAACAGTGAAGATGAGTATGAGAATTCTGCCGGACTTCAGGTTGTGGATCCAGCCACAGTTGAGGAGGTATTGGATAGCGGAAGTACCACTATTCCTTTTACATGACACTATACTTAAAAACAAAAAGAAAACACTCACAAATATACACGTGTGTATATTTATACACACACACACACACACACACAAGATATGGATCTATATTATATTTAAAGGGGTCATGACTTGAAGACATTTTTCCTTAATCTTTTGACATAGAAGAGGTCATTGTTCTATAAAAACACACTGTAAGTTTCAGAACTCAAAACTTTCTCCTCACTGCAAAAAGAGCTTTTGCTTAAATCAAGCTGCCGAAACTACTAGTTCTCTGCTTCCTCCACATTGTGATGTCACACTGTGTATAGATTTGCATATGACTGCCTCCACAACAACACATCAATGCCTACTTGCCTTTAATCACTTCCGTAGCCCTGCCCAGAGATGGCAAAGAGAGAGCAGGTCAGTCAAGATCAGAGAGCCAATCATAACAGTGGGTGGTTACTGTAAAGTCTTAAAGGGGAAGCAGCACCAAAATGGAATGAGTGTGGAAAATGATCATGTTTTACAAATATATGACTGTGTTTTGTGCAAAACGTTTTACTAATATCATACAGTGCATTCAGGAAGTATTCAGAGCCCTTCATGTTTTTCACATTTTGTTATGTTGCAGCCTTAAGCTAAAATGCTGTAAATATTTTTTTTCACATCAGTCTACACTCAATACGCCATAATAGCAAAGCAAAAACCAAAGTTTTCATAGTTTTGCCAATTTATTAAAAAGAAAAAACTCTTAACTCAGTACTTAGTTGAAGCAGCTTTGGCAACGATTACAGCCTCAAGTCTTTTTGGGTATGGATTTGGGGAGTTTCTGCTATTCTTCATTGCAGATCCTCTCAAGCTCTGTCAGGTTGGATGGGAACTTTTGGTATACAGCCAATTTCAGGTCTCTCCAGAGATGTTTGACTGGTTTTAAGTCTGGGCTTTGGCTGTGCCACTCAAGGACATTCACAGAGTTGTCCCTAAGTCACTCATACATCGTCTTGGCTGTGTGTTTAGGGTCATTGTCCTGTTGGAATGTGAACCTTCGGCCCAGTCTGAGGTCCTGAGAACTTTGGACCAGGTTTTCATTAAGGATATCTCTGTATTTTGCTGCGTTCAGCTTTCCTTCGACCCTGACCAGTTCCCCAGTCCCTGCCGCTGAAAAACACCACCACCGCATCATGATGCTACCACCACCATACTTCACCGTTGGATGGTATTGCACAGATGATGAGTGGTGCCTGGTTTCCTTCAGACATGATGCTTCAATGCATCAGAATGTTTTTTGTAGCCTTCCCCAGATCTGTGCCTCGACACAAGTGTCATAGCAAAGGGTCTGAATATTTATGTCAATATGATTTTCAAATTTGCAAAGTTATAAAACAAATCAGGTTTTTGCTTTGTTATTGTGGGGTATGGGGCAGGTTGATGTGGAAAAAAAATAATTTAAAGCATTTTATCATAAGGCTGCAACATAACAAATTGTGAAGGGGTTTGAATACTTTCTGAATGTACTGTAAGTGAACCTCAAGGATCATATTAAAATAATTAAAAAAAGGCATGTCAGTACCCCTTTAAATCGACTTGGTTTGCTCCTACCCTCATTCTAACTGCATAGTACACTGATATACACCGTGATCTACCAGTCAATCTCAAGAGTGTTTCGCTCCATTTAGTCTTGAAAGAAATATTTTCTAATGATTAACTTTTCAAGATTGAGAAAAACTTTGAATGTTTGAGTAAAGGCAACCCAAGACTAACCATCTCATTAGGCAATATGAAATTCATATTAAAATAAATACTGCAAAAAAAAACAATTTTTTTTTTTTTTAATTTCCTCATTGTTCTATAATATTTTTGTTTGGTTGGTTGTTTTTTGCCTACAGCAAGAAGAATGGTTCGAGAAAGCCTTGAGTGAAAAGAATGGCTTTGAAATAAAAAAAATGAAGGAAGACGGAGCTTGTCTTTTCAGAGCAGTCGGTAATATTTCTCTGTTTTTCCTGTGTATGTCCAAGAGTTATTTGATTTGAAACTGAGTTAGTTCACATTTTTTGGACATAGAAGCACTTATGTGTTGTACTCTGCTCAAATAGTAATTTTAAAGCATGGATGTAACCAAACAGCTTTACAGTGCACAGAAACCTTGTTTTTGTAAGTGGGTATTATATCACTAATAGACTGCCAGTTGACGCTGTTATAGATTGTGCCTGTAATATGGATTTTTATTTTTATTTTTTTTAAGCTGATCAAGTATACGGGGACCAGGATATGCACGATGTGGTACGGAAACACTGTATGGATTATTTGGTGAGTCCGTTCAAATATTTAAAAGAATATTCCGGGTTTGTTACAAGTTAATCTCAATCGACAGAATTTGTGGCGTAATGTTGATTACCACAAAAATGTAATTTTGACCTGCTCCTCCTTTACTTTAAAAAGTCTCTTACAATGGAGATGAACGGGGCCAATATGTAAACTACTAAATACTCACTGTTTCAAAAATATTGCAACAAGACATAAACAAAATGCGTGTAACATGATTTTAGTGTAATAAAACGCTAGCTTACCTTTTCTGTTTAAAGTAAAATCCAATTAATATTTTTGCCATTACGACATTTCGCCTTAAACTATAAAATGACTAAAATTGATGATATATATACTTTATACAACTTCATACTGCTCAAATAAGATAGGAGTTTTAACAGAAGATTTAAAGTGCTTTTATAAAATAATAACCTTCATGGCCTTTTTAAACCATAAAAAAAATTAAATAATTCTAGAAAAAGTGAGAAGTTAAAATGTTTATTTTTTGGGGGGAAATCAAATGCTACAAATGCTGTTGATTGATCTCAACTTGTATTGAACCCAGAATATTCCATAACAAATGACTTATATGTTAATTATTACATTAACTTTAAAATGCTTTAATTTAGTTTTTAGTTTGATTCATCTACACTTCAATTGCAGACAAAAAATGCAGATTACTTCTCCAGTTATGTCACAGAGGACTTCACCACATATATTAACAGGAAGAGGAAGAACAACTGCCATGGCAACCACATTGAGATGCAGGCAATGGCAGAAATGTACAACCGCCCAGTGGAGGTTTATCAGTATGGTGTCGGTTAGTAAGATTCATAGATGTCAGTTCAACTCTTGACATCTTATGCATAAAAAAAGGCATTTTCGCTGTATATGATAACTCTTGTTTTGTTTTACAGAGCCAATTAACACGTTCCATGGCATCCACGAGAACAACGATGAGCCGATTCGAGTCAGCTACCACAAAAACGTCCATTATAACTCTGTCGTGAATCCCCACAAAGCCAGTATTGGGGTCGGGTTGGGCCTCCCCTCCTTCAAACCAGGGGTAGGTGTTCTAATAACTCACATGAACATAGATGATATGTTATGAGGGTGGTATAGTTGTCTGAGTACTGCATATTTTAGCCTCCTGTAACAGGCGTTCTGTTTCTATATAGTACGCTGACCAGTCTCTTATGAAAAACGCCATTAAGACCTCTGAGGAGTCATGGATTGAGCAGCAGATGCTGGAGGACAAGAAGAGAGCAACAGATTGGGAGGCCACTAATGAGGCCATCGAGGAGCAAGTGGCTCGTGAGTCTTACTTGCAGTGGCTGCAGGACCAAGAGAAGCAAGCGAGACAGGTATAAACCAACCCGCTTCGTATCTGTGTTTTTCATTCCAATCTGAGCACATTCGAACCGCATGTTTGTTACATTAACACGTCTTGCTCTTCAGCCTCGTAAGGCTAGTGCTACCTGCAGCTCCGCTACAGCCACCACATCCAGTGGCTTTGAGGACTGGGGATGCCGCTCGCCACGTCAGCGCAGCTCTGCCCCCTCTCCAGAGCATCCAGGCCCAGCTCACCCTGAACTCCCTGTCAAACCCCCCTCCCCAGCAGGAGCCTCGCTGGTTCTTCCCAAACCCCCCTCACCATGTGCCCCAGGTCTGTATTTGTGTCTTTTCTAAACTAATGCACATATCTCCCTCAATACCTCATAGGTAAAATGTTCTTCCTTGCTTTCCACTCAAGGTCCAAGTCATCAGTCTTCTGCCAACTCATCCCTGGTGTCTCTCTACCCAACCCGGGGGTACAGAACAATAATGCAGGATATGTCACCTACGGCCTTCGGTAAGGCATCTTATGTTTCAGTAGCTTATTTTAAAGCCTAATTGTATAAATGTTCATTATTTATATAATTAGAGCTCACAGAATGCCCATTACAAGCATGATATATTTATAATTAAAGTGAATGGGTGGTTTCAAAAGTATAACCACAAGAGATAAACAATATGCATGTTAACATGATTTTAGTAACCTTTCTGTGAAAATGTATAGCCAATTTTACAACTTTGTTCATCAAACCTTAAAATGACTGAAACAAATGACTTTAAAGCTTAAATAATACACAAGTTTCAACAGAAATAATTGTAAGTGCTTTTATAAAATTACAAGCTTCACATTTCTGCCTTTTAAACCCTTAAAAAAAATTGGCCCCATTCACTTCCATTGTAAGTGCCCAGCTGTAACCTTTTGCTTTTTTTAAAGAAAAGGACTGATGAGTCAAAATAATTTTTTGTGGTAATCAACATCATGCTGCAAATGCTGTCGTGTGAGCTTTCATCTTAAAATATGTCAAATCTATTGCTTAGAATTATGCAGATTTTTGCCTGGAAATCAACACATTAATTGCCAAAAATAAACAAACAAGACTCCTTAGTTAAGTTGTGGTTGCTTTATTTTAAGGTTTAACAGATTGGGAAAATGACGACGTTCTGGCCTCAGTACTGGCTGCTTCACAACAAGAATACCTCGATAGTTTGAAGAAAAATGCAATGCACAGAGAATCTTCTTCAGACTGCAGTTGATGTATTGGACAACGGAGCTTGCAGCACAAACCATGGAGCAACACGCTGTTCACAGCTGCAGTTCATTATTTCAACACCACGCAACATTTCTTCCTCTCCCCTCTTTATAAACACTGTTTTCTGATCTGTCCCAGTTTTTGTTTTTTGTTTGCTAACCCATTTTCCTTCAACTTTTTAATTAAGCTCCATTGTCCTAGTTAGGTGCATGTTTAAGAAATCATTGTAAAATGAATATTATAAATATAATCTCGACTGTTTATTATTATCAGTTGTTTTCTTTTTTTTGGAGTAGAATAAATTATACTAATTTGCATAAGCAGATAACATGTTTTGAATGAATGTTTAGATTTTTTTTTTTTTTTCTAGTATTTTTCAATACTAATGCAGCAAGCTGCAGGTTTTTGGTTATTTAAAAATGTCCAATAAACATTTTGTTTGCTGATTATATACCAGAAAACTGAAATATATAGTTTGATGTTTGTGAACTGTCAAAAATGTTTAGTGAATTCAGAGGATTTGTATTGAACCTGTAACTATCTGTTGGCACATCTTAACATACTGTAGCATGTCTTCACAAACGGCTACATTAATTGTTCAAAGAAAAGTTTAGAAAGTGTATATACCATTGAATACAATTCGCACAATTTTTGCAAGGTGGGCTAAGAAAATCAAATGATTAAAATGTACAATCTCTCAAATCATGCAAGAGTGTTCATATTGTTTTTAGCTAACTCTATATGAATATGCAGTGAGGCCAACAAGTCTGGGAGCACGTTAAAAATCTGGGATTGAAAATCTAATTTCAACATGGAGATAAAAAGTTTGTTGTTAGAAATTTAAAACAAAGAAACATTACAATTGAAAATGAATAAAAAATATTTACGATTGTGTACTATTTCTAGATTACTGATGAAATAAGAAAGTTTGTGACACTGATCAAGTAAACTACTACCATGTTCAAAAGGTTCAGATTTCCTTGCTTTTACTGAAACACAAGTTGCTCTTTGGAACGTTTTTAATCATGCAGGATAACATGGATCATCAGGTTTGACGTTTGTGTAATACCAGCTCAAGGCATGCTGTCGTTAAAGCAAAAGGGGGACAGACCAAATACTAAAAAATAAATAAATCTGTAATTAATGTTAATGTTTTAATATTAATTTTCACTTAAATTTTATGCTGAAAATATAATTTGTTATGAAAAAAGTACATTATAAAAAAAATAAATAAGCATTTTCCCCAGTGGTCTCAGACTTTTGGGCACTATTGTATGTAGCAAAAACAATAAATAGAAATATTATATAAAAAGAATGCTACACAAATATAATCAAATACCATATTTAAATTGCAGACTTTTATTTTGAAATGTAACCGGAAGTGGTTGCCGTGGTTATTTGCATTGCAGTGTTTTAACGGCAAGCTTCCTGAAACACCGGCGGCTGAGTCCGTTTCGTGAAGCGAAAACGAAAGATGTTTTTTGTTTTTAATAATCGTTAATTTATTATATCGGTCATGAATGTGATAATGACGAAGAGTGTATCAGTTCACGAGAGGAGTCGGTTATCTTACGAGATAATGAGGTTTTTCCATAAATAATGTAGACGAGCTCAAATTACTGTTTTGTAATCTCGAGCTCTGTAATTTAAACCAGTTCTTGTTATTTGAATAATTTTGAAATATAGTTTGTCATCTTTATGAAACTCGTTACTGTTGAGGCCGTGCGTGACAGTGTTCAAACTCCACGGACTTAAGATATGGGATAACACAACAGTAATCAGATTAATCGGTTTATACTTCACTGATTCAGATTTGGTACGAACCATCATTCGATTGCTTTCCTGATATATTTGCAATTGATAGAGCTGTATGAGATGAAATGAAAGTAATATATGTCACTTTCCTTTCATAAGTTCAGTTGTTTGTTTGTTGACATGGATCAGAACAGTCAAGAGACTCGGAACATGGAGGAGGTGAAGATAAGTGAGCCATCGATCCTTCCACAATGTCTTGATCAAACGGGTAATTATTTTGAGTGGTGTGGTTTTAAACAGTTCATCCTAAACGCCTCAGTCACAATTCATTTCATTGTAATGGAAAAATGTGCAATGAATGTAAATGGTGACTGATGCTATTAGTGCTTAAAGTAATAGTTCATCCAAAAAGGAAAATTCTCTCATCATTAACTCACCCTCATGCCTTCCCAAATGTGCATTGACTTCCCAAATGACTTACTTTCTTCTGCAGATCAGAACAAAGATTGTTAGAAGATTATGTTGGCTCTGTAGGTCCATACATTATAAGTGAATGGTGGCCAAATCTTTGAAGATCTAAAAAGCATATAAAGGCAGCATAAAAGACTCCAGTGGTTAAATCCATGTCCTCAGAAGTGATATTATAGGTGACAGAAAAGGACTTAAATATTTATCTGTTTCTCACCCACACCTATCATATCGTTTCTGAAAAGATCGATTTAACCACTGGAGTCATATAGATTACTTTTATGCTGCCTTTATGTGTTTTTGACCCTTCAAAGTTCTGGCCACCATTCACTTGTATTTTACTGGATCTACAGAGATAACATTTTCTTCTAAAAATCTTTTGTGTTCTGTAGAAGAAAGAAAGTCGTACAGGTGTGGGATAGCATGTGGGTTAGTATATGATGAATTAATTTTCATATTTGGTGAAGTATTCCTTTAAAGCACTTAGGAATATACTAAACTAACTGGTGTTACTCTTGATTTATGTGACAACTTAGTCTTTCACTCTCTTTGTTTCCAATTGCTTGCCAGATGTTGCATATTCGGACAGTGATCTCCCATCAGATAACCACACGGACTTTATCACAGAGGGTAACCATTGTGTGAATGAAGCTCACAGGATGCCTTCAGACCCAGAGGGGCTCTTGGAGCCAGAGTCAGCAGATCCTACATCAGAGGAGAGCACTCAACCACAAGAACATTTAACAGATATTCAGAGTCTACACCTTGTTGATTATGACAGGGCTTTGGGTGCTGGTGGTTCAGAGACTGATTCTGGCAAAGCATCAGAGGACTCTGCATTAGTGGACAATGGCCATGATGACTCAGGCGAGTTTGTTGTAACTGTGTTAGCCCGGGCTAAGGTGGAGGAGCAGGGGATGGGGATGAAAGGGGCCTCGTCTTCTCTGCCGGAGACTGGTACACCTCTGGGACCTCCCTCGCACAGGAACGAGGATGTGACAGCGGATAGTTGGAGACAGCACAGGAAGCATGTGTTCGTGCTGAGTGAGGCTGGGAAGCCCATCTACTCTCGATATGGCAGTGAGGAGGCCCTGTCTTCCACCATGGGTGTAATGATGGCTCTTGTTTCCTTCGTTCAGAGTGGAGATAACATCATTCGCTCAGTTTATTCGGGTAAGTCCCTTGTTGTGACATACAGATGTGTATTTATTTGATTGATTAGGCTCAAATAGTTAATACACAAAGATTGGCTTGAAAACCTTACGTAGCTTTTAGTCCATGTTTGTTAGCTTGGAGGCCATCTATGTGCTAGAATACTCCTAAATTTGGCAAAATTAGCTTTTAAACAGACATAATATGCAATTAGTGTCTCTTTTAGGTAAACTGAACAAAACTATTGATGTCTAAACTTGGACAGGGGTGTATACACATTTTTGTCCAATAAGATGCTCTCTAGCAAAGACTGTTTTATGGCTGTGTTGAAACTAAAAGCTAATGGCTGTAGGGTCATTGCTTATAACCTTAACCAGAGATCCCCGGCTCACTTTTAGAATAATTTTTTACTGGTGAAACGAATACATAAATGATGATGAGAGCCAAAATATTCAATGCCATGGACCAAAACAAGAAAAACTATCTTCATGCAATCCACAATTTGGCTTTTGACTACTGAAAATGTTTAAAAGAGTCAATATTACGTTTATGCTGCCTTTATGTGATTTTTGGAGCTTAATAGGTCTGGTCACCATTAACTTGCATTGTATGGACCTACAGAGCCGAGATATTCTTCTAAAAATCTTCATTTGTGTTCTACAAGAATTTTTGGGTGAATATTCGCATGGAGCCACATTGAGAGCCCCATATCTCTGGCATTTAACTATGCAGGGCATTAAAAATGTAAATTAAATAAATGAAAGTTTGTTGTGAGCCAGAATCTGAAAGGATATTATGACATCCTTAACTCATCTGGAGTTACAGGAATGCCAAAAAGTGTTTTTTTTTTTCCTTTCTCTCATTTGTGGACTCACCATTGGCATTAAATGTAACACGTGGCGCTGAAGTCAACTGATTTTAGTAATAGACCTAACTATCTCTTTTTCAAATAAAATATTGACATTGCCACATTTCAAAGGTTATTTGTTTTATGTGTATTTTTGCTCTAAAATCATAGGTGAAAAATGTAATTTGGACCATGACATTCATTTAATCCATGAAAGTGTCCCATGACAGGGCAGTTACTAAGATTAAGCCAGTAGTATGTGGCTGGTCATGTGATGCTAACATGGCTGCTCCCATGAGGCGCCCCTGCTCCATGTAGAATAAAAGAGCTTTTAAAGGTTACTGATATGACTGAACTCTTCATCTCACATGAGCAGTCATGATTTTATACACATGTTTCATAATTACAATTAATTTCAAGTAAAACTTTTTAAATGAGGAAAACATAGTCTCTCTCTTCACTTCTGGTTTCTTTACAATAATGCTATCTTTACAATAATATTTCTATCTTTATAATGCAATTTTTTAATTGTAAAGTAGTAAAGTATTTTTTTTTTACTTAATAAGAATCTAAAGGCAATCACCATTGAAAATAACAACTCAAATGTAAAATGGCTGGAAGCATTGCACTAATGAGAATTTGGGGGAAGATTTGCTTAAATGGAGTGAAATGTGTCAGATAAGACAAATCTGTTATTTGTAAATCCTTTTAATAAATTTGTTTGAACAAATAATAAAGTTCAACTGGTTTCTTCACCTCTCTTGTAGACGAGCACACGGTTGTGTTCATGCAAAGAGGTCCTCTGGTGCTGGTGTCCGTCTCCTGCAGCCGCCAATCAGAGCAGCAGCTCCGTCACGAGCTGGTCTACGTCTACAACCAGATCATAAGCATGCTCACGCAGGCCAGCATCACCCGCATCTTCGAGCACAAGAAGAACTATGACCTGCGCCGCCTACTGGCCGGCTCGGAGAAGATTCTAGATGGTCTTCTGAACCTCGTAGACTCTGACCCCAGCATCTTACTCTCCGCTGTGCACTGTCTCCCCCTGGCCTCATCTCTCAGGGACTCCCTCAGCCAGATCCTCCAAAAGGCCATCACACCAAACCTGGTCTTCTCCATCCTCATAGCCAAGAACCAGCTGCTCACGATAGTCCAAGAGAAGATGGTCATTGATGATGCCAGACTGGATCCTGCTGACCTACACCTTCTGCTTAACCTCATCGGGGCCTCGTCCGCCTTTCAGGCTGGGGAGATCTGGACGCCCATCTGTCTGCCCAGTTTTAACCCTGACTGTTACTTTTATGCATACATCTCCTATCTGGACCCTCCAGAATGTACTGTGTGTCTAGTTCTTCTCTCCACTGATAAAGAGGCATTTTATTCGGTTGCTGAGTGTAAGAGGAAGATCGAGGAGGCCATGCAGGCGCATAATGCGCTGATCTCCATTGCAAAGGCTCACTCGTACAGTGTTACTCAGGTGGGAGTGTCTGATCTCAGGCATTTCATGTACAAGCCCTTTGATGTGCCAGACAACCATCGCCAACTAACACAGTTCACCAGGTAAAGCATTTGATTATTTATAAGGGTTAATCTCACAGCCAGTCAAGAACATTTCACTTCCAAAACAAAAGAAATGGATGAGAAATTAAGTTTTGCTTAATTATGAAGCTGAAGTATGTTATTTCTGCACCACTAGCGCCATCAAACGTAATTTAAAATAAACATTGTTTTCAAAGCAGCTGTCTGAATATGCCCCCCTTCTGCTGTTTATCAAACAAACCGATAGCCCTACCCCCAACTTATGTCGAGACAATGTTATTGTCTCTCTTGAGTCAGGTCTCTCTCAAAACAAACTATTTCCATAGTGCCACAGAAACACAGTGTTTATAGTTTTCTAGAAAGTTAACATATGAATGGCTACCTAATAGTTGTCTCTGCATATTAAGCTGGGATAGAACAAAATATTTTAACACAGAAAAAGTTACATACTTCAGCTTGAAAGATATTTTATGACCATTAAGATTTGTTGCATTGTGACTGGATTTCATGACCCCAGTTAATTACAAATTTAATTCTAGTTATAGTAATGTGAAGAACATTTGTTGTACTACCTTATTTATGCTGATTTAAAAAGAAAACACACTCGCATACACGCATTGCATTACTACAAATCCACTTAGAGGACAGAACGGGATTTTGTTTCTCGCAATAAGTTTTGAATTCCCTTGCAATAAATGTACCATGGTTTTACTACAGTAGCCATATTTTAACCATGATATTCTTTGTGAAACCATAATGATAATACAGGAATATGAAAACAATGGTAAAAACAATCATAATTTTGTATTGGTTTTACTATAAAAATACCATAATTACATGATGGTTGCTGTAGTAAAACCATGGATTTAACTTGTGTAACCATGACAGTTCCAGTTTTGGATTAAACTTGTAATATTGTAGGCTGTAGTAACCACTGTTTTTTGGCAGAAACTATGGCTTTACTATAGTAATCCTGTAGTAACCATGATTATAGTAACTGTTTTTTTGTGGTGGAAACCATGGTTTTACTATAGTAACATCGTTATTGCCATGAATGCTGTAGACTAATCCTGTTTTTGTTTGTTTTTTTTGTGGAAAAATAGTCATATTGTAGTAACCATGAAAAGTGACCATGTTTTTTGGTGCAAACCATGGCTTTAATATAGTGTAAAATATCCATAAACAGTAGTAACCATAGTTTTACTATTGATTAACCATGGTTAATCTTCTGGTTACTATGGTTTTACCTTGGTATTTGTAGTAAAACAACTTTTTTTTTTTTTTTTTTTTTTTTTACTACCGTAGTTTTCATTTTCATGTATTATTACTATAAATTTACTACTAATATAAAGGTAAAAATATTGTTACTGTAGTAAAACCATGTAAAAAAAAAATTCCCTGATTATTATCAAGGAACGCAAAACTTGTTGCGAGGGTACGCAAAACTATTGTGAAGGAACGCAACATTTATTGCGAGGGAACACAAACAATTGCAAGGGCATGTAAAACTATTGTGATGGAACGCAAAATATTTTGAGGGGGAACGCAAAATTATTGCGAGGGCGTGTAAAACGCATTGCCGGGGAATGCAAATCTATTGCGAGGGCGTGTAAAACGCATTGCTGGGGAATACAAAACATTTTGTAACGAAAAACGTATTGTGAGGGAACACAAACTATTATGAAGGATTGTGACTTGGACATGTTATTATGAGATTTACAGAGAAAGCAGTGTTCATTTTTACAGTTTTATTTTAGTCATAATTATTGCTTTACATTTTTTAAAAACTTCATGTCATATTCGTTCATTTTACTCTTAAGTTGATATTTTTGTCAACTGTATGTTTGAATTAAATATTATTATTAGTATTATTATTATTAATTATCACCATAATGCATAATTTTTGTCTAATGTCCGCTATTGTTGACAAAATCAAAAAACCCTTTTGGTCAGTAATTTCATTGTTTCATTGTCAGGCAGCCGCATGTTTGAGGTGTTTTGCTTGTTGTGAACACCTTTGTGATTATACACACAACATATGTATGTGCTTTGATCTTTAACTTGGGGTTTCAATTTGCAAGTGTTTTTTTTTTCGTACTCTGTATTCATGTTAAGTTGTGTAGCCTTTCTGTTAGCTTAAGCACTTGTCAAGTGCATAATATTGACTTCTTGACACCATGAAGAACACAATTAAACTGCCTTTGAAAAGTATCTGAGAGCTTACAATATACACTATAGACCCGATCTCATATTTCCCAAATAAATTTGACTGGAGAACTGAAAATAATTGAAAGCATGTTTTCTTAATTTATCCAATTATTTCATGAGACATGGAGATGAAAAAGGGTTTTATTGAGAGCACTCTGCTAGTCATGAGATTGTGCTCTACAACAAAGCGCCACAAATATACTTCTTGAAAATATTGAGAATGACAGACATCGCAAATGAGATCTAAAAGAGTCATAGACAAATACACCTTTGTTTTTCCGCCCCTTCCGTGCCTCATGTGTTTATTGTATATGTGTCTATGCAGCCCTGAAATTGAAGCCCCTTACAGCAGTGAAGAGGAGAAAATGAGACTCTTGGACCTGTATAGAGACCTGCACGGCCGTATCCACAGTACCTCACGCCCCCTAAAGCTCATCTACCACGTGGCTGAACGTGAGACTCTGCTGGCTTGGGTATGTGAGCAGTAACTGCAGTCACACATATCTGTTCTTAGTCCTCTGAGAGCAAAACATGTTGATGTTGTTATTTCTAGCTCACTAGCATGGCAGTTTCACTGGGTCTCTGCATAGACCTTGAGAGATCGAGTTACCTTCAAAACCTCTGAGCTGCAGTGGCAGTTAAAATTTGCAAATGCAGATTATGCAAATTAGTATTGTGACCTTGCACCAGGTAGTCACTATGTGATTGAATATTTAGTGGTGTCCTAGTGCTAACACACTCTGGATAATTACAAGTTGCCTGAAGCAAGTTAAAGATCATGGTTGTAGCTTTTTAATTGAAATCTTGTATGCCAGCTTAAATATGCAAAGACAGCCGTAAGTAAGCTATATGTAGGTTGATTACACTGAAAAGAGAAACACTGTGGCTTTGACGGTTTCAACTTTGCTCTGATTGTTTGAGCGTCCCCTATCACAGCAGTGCCGTGAGTTTAGGGTGGGACCATCTGTTTTGTCCGACCAATAAAAGACGGGCAGTGTTTGGGGAATATGTGTGAAAACATACATTATTTTCATTTCTTTTCAGGGACACTAGTACAGGGTTTCCAATTACATTTCAGGGTATTTTATTGTGATTTCCTGGCCTGGAAATGTTCTGGACATTATAAAAATTGTAATAAGTCGTGGAAATTCCAATAGTCGAATCGGGGAGACCAGGGCTAGTTGTCACTTTTTACTCCAGTAAATATTCCTCAGGGTATGGAGGTGTAGATCTTGTTGTGTAGATCCCGAATGCATTTTCTGCATATCGCGGTGCCGTTTTGTGGTCCGTTCTGCATAACGCGCTGGCTCATTTTAGCTTATCATGGCACATTCAGCACGTTCGCGGCCGACCCACTGGTCCGCTCAGTTCTCCCGATGGCAATTCCGCCCCTGATCAGCCCCAAAGTACGTCGGCCCTCCGGGAAAATGCCCGGTATGCAGATTACCAATCCAGCCCTGGTGATGGGGGATATCAATGTTCATATGATATGTACCCCTCTAGTTTAATGGCAGGTTCCACTGTGACAACTTATCCCAATAATGGGGCATGTTGTCACACTATATGGGTAAGTTGTCACAATGTAACTTGCCTTTTAAGTAGTGGCTCAAGTTTCATATGAACATTGGAGGGGGTACACGTTCCTGGTCACCTTCCATCACAACAACCAAAACAAGATCAACACCTCTTTACAACTACGTGTCCATTAAACGGCCTATAGTGACCTGATGTTGTTTTGAGCTTGGAGTAAATAAAATACACAATTAGATGAGCTTCTCAGTTGTGATGGATCAAATGGCGGGAGCTATGTAATCTCATATGTAGATGGTCTTAAAAGTCTTCCTAAGTATATATGAGGCAGTGGCCATTACTGACTGTTATTTTAGGGAATGATACCGCATTTTAACTTTTGACACTAAATCTTATTGTTACTGAGATCTAGCCCTTGTGACAACTTAACTAGCCCAAGTCTCCCATGCTTAACTTTTCATCGGCTAGACTTGTTCGTGAATGTTATCTCTATAAAATAATGTCAATAAAAACTGAAATGACAAATGACTGGAAACGTCATGGAAATGTATTGATCAAATGCTGTTGAAACCCTGGTAAGTGGCACTGAAATTGTGCAATTACATTTCTCATCACAGGTCACAAGCAAATTTGAGTTGTACACCTGCTTCAGCCCGCTTGTCACAAAAACCTGTGCCATCAATGCCATCACCAAACTGCTGCGCTGGATTAAGAAAGAGGAGGATCGTCTCTTTATTCGTTACCCTCCGAAGTACTCCACCACCCCCAACCCCAGCAAAAGCTCTAAAGGAGGTGAGAGCTAAATGGTTTCCTGTTATTCTGTAAACACTCATTCACAAGATTCATCTGCTGAGCATCTACATTGATTTTGTTTCAGATGCACACTGATAGATGGACCCACCTGCGATCTGACCTCTGCAATGGCTGCAGTCTCTGCATTTACACTTAACAAACTCTGTAAAAACTCAGTTTGGTAGGAGAGTCGAGTTCAGTAAACCAAATTATCCTAATCCACAGTGTGTACATAATTTGATATGTACCTCTTCCTTTTTTCTTTTTGATGGTTTGACAGACCTGGACTGGATCACTTGTGATTTTATATATTGTAGAAAAAATACCACTAAAGAAAATAAGCAGTACATTGGAAAAGACTCAATAAAATGTGGAATATATTCCTCCGGTCTTACTCAACACAACTGGTGGCATTGACTGTGTGAGCTATCATTCATTGTTTTAGTTCATCATAAAATAATTTTTAGTTGTTTAATTACATAGATTAGTAAATGTTTGTTATGCTTTGAAATGAATTGGTCTCCCTGTCAAAATCAAGAGACAAGCTATTTGTTATGGCTTGAACAGTTCCTCTGATTATGTCTTATTTAGCATGGGTAGGCCATGCAAACTTTCATGTATGTACTTTGTGATGTATTCTTTTGGAGGTTTCTTTATGTGGTTTTGTATTTGAAACCAAACAGACCAAACTTTGCTCCATTTGAATAAAAAACAGAAAATTTTGACAAGCTGCAATATGTCAGTACACTTACGGGATGAATTAGTACATTCTTTTATCGCAGTTATCACAACATCAACTTTACTATTATTCTTTTTCTTTGGTTTCCTATTCGACTTGCCAGGCGATTTTGACATTTACTTTTCTGGCATGTGCAAAATTTGATCAGGACACTATGAGTTTTAAACCACTGGACATAATAGTAATAATGTGCAATGTAAAATATTTGGAGACATTAATTATTGAAATTTTCTTAAGGTTATTTTTTTCTTTTCTGGAAAATGGATCTGTTCAAAACTATTTTAATTAGAGGAATAATATATTGGTGCTGTAATAAATCTATGATGTTGCTCAAATATATTGTATTTATTTTATTTACTAGCTAAGTGTAGTGCGACAAATATGTACAAATGTTTAATTTTAAATTTTTAACAAAAATTGCTCAAGTAGTTTCATCTTATCAACAGGCTTGTGATTAGAGCCTGTTTTCATGATCAAATATGTTTTTCAGACAATTTACAGAGTTTAATTTCATAATATTTGTCTGATGAAAATGTCCTTTAAATTTAGTCATTATTTCATCATGCCATTCATTCATTTGTCAATTTAAACATTAAAAAATAAAATTTTAGTTTACCATGTGTGCAAAAAGACAAACATGTAACAGTCCAATTATTAACCAAATACTCATATTTTGAAAAATCTATGAATTTCTTACAATTATTTACACATCTGTAAAACATTAAACATGAGAAAACTGCACCGAGCTCCTGAATCAATAGCAAGCATATTTATTATATGCTGAAGCATTAGCAACTTAGCATTAGCAAGTCACTCTGTTGTGAATTTCTCATGTTTAGATAGTTACGCATTCTGATAAGCACGTGACGGTTCAAAATCACTTGTTCATTGGCTTCGTTGTCTGTGCACATTTAAGTTGTAATATAACATTGATTTTGTAGATATAGCCGAATAAGCTCACATATACAGGATGAGTTTGAGCGGGACAACTGAACTCTTTAGTGAAGTCCATTGAACAGGTTCAGCGAGAAAATCCCCAACATACTATGTCTGGATTATAATCGATACTTTCTTAAAAAAATAATATTACTATTTTCTCATCAAATTTTCGTCAACTTTATATTTAATTTAAACCATTTGTTGATCCTCACAATGCGTGTTTTTCATCCATCTTTGTTGACAAAATGAAACGCTTCATCAACGAACATTTTCTTTAGTAATAACATTAAAAAAAAAAATTAACACTGGCGTAGGAAGACACTGAAAACACGTCAGACCAACAGTGTGTTTATTTCCCATTTGAGAAAAATACTGTTTCAGACATTTGTTTGGTTCTATTAGCTTTTTCCACAGGCTTTAAAAAACACAATTCTCTTTTACTGTGCATACATTTTCTAAGATACTACTTAATGTTTTATTCTATAATGTTCTCTCACTGTAGACCACTAAGGAACAACTGCATTAAAGCAGTAATGCTTTTTGAACAGTATAACAGAGCTGTTCATTTAAACCTTCTCAATTACTATTAAATAACTTTTCCATAACCACTCATAATAAATTAAAATGACATGTACAAAGTTTGTCATCACTTCATTTACATTTCAGATTTTAAAACACATCTGTGCATATTTTCTACATGCATGCATTTATACTGTATGTACACTGTATTCTCCACCCACAATTACAAGCGTATTGACACAAACTCTAAGAAATCCTTTCATTAAAATAAACTTGGACACGTTAATTTTAAGTAGTGCCAATGAAATTAATTACATTAAATGGCATCTCACAGTAACTTAAAACAACTATGGAAAGAGTCAACATCAGAGGCTTACAACATGAGGTCGAACCTGATAAAGACGAAAAGCACACATGGTCACGTTTGAATTATTAACCACAAGAACTAAGGGCAATAGAACTGCAGGTACTTGCAGACATGCATTTCACAAACCAAAATCCTCAGTCCAGAAATTGATCCATTAAGTAAACAGTTACGAAATGCATTCTAGCAACATACCTGAGCTGTACTGCCCGAAAGCCCTGCTGCATTGGCAACTGTAACCTCACATTCAATACAAATCTTTTATGAAATCTTCAATTGTTACAAGTGGAAGAGGCCAAAATATTTTAAAACAGAGAAATAAGTGCAATTGTAAGAACTGAATTTAAAACATTCTTAGATAAACGGGATAAATTTGAATCATAACATTTAAAGAGATAGTTCACCACAAAATCTTAAATTCTGTCATTTACTCACCCTCATATTCTTCCAAACCTGTTTGGAATCTGTCACTATCAGTGTTTTTGGTGCTCAAAAAATAGCAATTCAATACAAATTACTTCTCTAAAATTGTAATCGGATCAATATATGGATCGGAAAAGTTATCACATTACTAATTACTAAAAGTAGGGATGCACCAATGTGTCAGCTGCTGACATTTATCGGCCAATTACTGACGAAATTTAAACCATTGGCTTATCGGTTAAAAACGGCAATATGAAAAACGATGGTTTATTTATAATTGATTAGTAACATACTTTGTAAAACTGTGAATTCAAATGCTCTATCTAAAAATAATAATAGGTATAATATAATTAAGGGTTGACATTCCTAAAAACATGTCATATTTAATTTTTATTCTGTCTCGCGTTAATGCTTAAAAAAACATCATAAACGTACGTGACAGTTGTGAAAACGGCACTTAACCTATAGACTACATGATGATCGAAAACATTTCAAATGCTTTGAATCCAGCAAACTCTGATTTCCGCGATTGGAATGATTTTCATTAATGCTGAATGATTGACTAAATTAAGACTGAAATCCCAATATGGACTTGTGTGAGCAAGCGGCACCCTCTAGCGGTCTAGATAACATAATCCATTATACTACTATAACACAGAATTGAAAAGTTTTTTTTTTCCTTTGGTTTAAACTTTATTTTTCCATGATGTAGTTGACATTTCCGTGGAATTACCCAACATATGCATAGTACGAATTTTTTATGTGCTATCATATTCAGTCCATACATGTAAAATTTGAGTTCAGTTGTTTTAAACTGCAAAAACAGAAGTGCAAAAATGTTTTTTTTTTTCATATCAATCATCATGTTATCAAATGTAGTTTTTTTTTATATCTTCTATTTATCTTTCAGTGACTCTCTTAAAAGTTTTTCCAATGGAAATTATTTACTGTTAGAACAGTGAAAAAACTTTTGTACCTCTTTGTACATTTTTAAAGCAGAATTCCAAAGTAATTGGCAAAATATCGGTATCAGCATATGGTTTTTTGTTCAAATTGGTATCGGACAAAAATTTTCATATCAGTGCATCCCTAACTTAAAGTTAATTTCTAAAACAATTTTCACAGAAGTTTTTGTTTTTCTGATCAATTTCAAAATGATGTCTATATTTCATCTTCATTGTCCCTTCAGCTACCACAGACACATGAACATACGTACAAATTAACATAATTCATGTTTTAAATGTATATTACATAAATAATATTATTTTAGAAATGTTATTAACTATATATAATAAGTTATTAACTTAATTGAAAGTAAGTAACTGTAATCTGATTACAATAATTTAAATGGTAATGCATTATAATAACTTTTTTGACAAAGTAATTCGATTACAGTAACTAAGTACACATATTTCAGATTACACCCAAAACTGGTCACCATTCATTTTCAGTTTATGTAAAAAATATGGTTGAACTTACCCTTTAATAAAAAAGGCTATGATTTAAATATGACAATCCTGAAGAATTGAATATGCCTCTATGTGCTTAAAGAGGAGGGGAAGGATACGGGACAGAAGGGACAAATTAAATTGAATGTTGTACCTTCATTGATCTCCTAGTCAGTTTTAGACATCTATTTGCCATCCAAGTGCTTTATATAAAATTTGAGGGGTTAAAGGTTGAGTTTTCCTGTACGTGGCTCAGGTGCGTCATTGCTCGGTCATATGCCATGTGCACTGACTTTCGCACATTCGGTTTCTTGCCCTCCATTAGACGAAGTCGATCAACTGTGTCGTCAATGCCCATGTGATGGAGCTTGTCCATTGGCAGCCACTGCCTGGGTGTACATTAAACAATTAAATGAGCAGGATAAAAAAGTTGCAGATCTTGAATATATATTAGTGTTGTATATTTTTTTTCCTTACCAGGTTCTCTTTGTATCAAAAAACAGCACAAGAAAGAGCTTCTCCTTGGTCTCCTCCTGTCTGTGTCTGCCCAATTTCAAAACCTCTTTAGGAGGTACTGGGATGGGAATGCCATTGTGAAGAATTCCTTCCCGGGGCATTTTGGGATTGACAATCTGTTGAAAACCATCATTTGCATGAATATGCATAGAATAAATCACATCTACAACTGGCTCATTAAGACAGCTACATTTAAAAACCTACTGTACTACCTACTGTAGACAGCACCTGACATGTTGCCTCTTCCAAAATGTAGATACCTTTCAAGATACCTAGTTTAGGCTAAATTCTAAGGAGCTGTTCATATAAAACATGTTTTTGCGTCCATCGCTTTTCCATGTAAACATGCGCTAGACAAACATTATCAACTGTTGTGCTGTCTCTTTTCTTCAGCGCTTTATTTTTAGTTTGGTTTGAATGACCCCAAAGCAGCATCCTTTGCAGATAAGGTAATCCCACAATGAGATGCACATGAGTCAAGAAATATTGATTATAAATGTATATTTCAAACAATACTAAAAAAATAATGATAAGAGGAGTTCAATCTGATTACAATTGACTATTTTAGCCCATATTAGTGTGTACCATGGCACTGTGTTTTGTGCTGCCTTCATGTGCTATCGGAATTATTCTACTTCCCACTTCAAATTGGTAATTACGTGTACGCCACGTTCAAGTGCTTTGTTGTCGGAAAGAACAGGAAATATGGATATTTTTTGAGGAACTTTTATTTAGACTGGGTAATACATATCACTCAGTTAGCTTACTGACATTAATGGAATTTTGGTCAAATACAAGCTATTTTCACTGTGTAAAAATTGACAAAATGCATCAAATGGTTGCCAATATACATACATTTATATGACCGAAACTGCAAGTGTTAACAATTTGCTACATTCAGTCAAATTTATAAAACCTGTCATTCCCTACAGAAACCGTACTCTCCTCTGCCACGTTGAAAATTTACGACTTCGCCCAGCTCGGGTATCAAAATTATCTCAAAATTATTTCCCAGTCGTAATTACGAAAAGAGAGGACGTTCATATGCAACTTCCAAGTGGGAAATTCATATTTACAATAATTCACATAGCATGTGAAGGCAGCATTAATTCTCATTGGAGTATTAAGTCGTTAGCTTAGCAACATGCTGACGTTTAACTCCGTTGGAATCAATCGAGCGCAACAGTCTGGTTCAGGAAGTAATAATCTAATTAATTTTTGCCATAGGCAAATACATTTGAAACGATAACTTACAAACCTTTAAAGACAGAGCAATTTTCACATACTTTATTGCTTCAAACTAAAGTTTGTAGTGGTGTGATTCACCTGGGTGGTAGTTGGTTTGGTTCATGGCTTAGGACTTCTTATGAAGGATTTTATGAAATGTGTATGGAAGAAATGAATGGGGAAAATCCTTCTGGAACTTGAGCCCTTAGAAGAGATAGCCTATGTAGGCAGCATACAGCAAGGCAGCTCGCTAGAGTTTGGAACAGAGCTTATGTCTATTTCAAGTATGTATGCAAGACTATGTGATCCTTACCATTGCAGGGTATGAGGGATAGCCACGACATTTTGCCCAAACCAAGGTAAGAGGCTCCATCTCTTCATCATTTTGAGAAGTGTGTCTGCCTACAAACATAAAGATACAAACTAGTGACCTGACACAACAAATAATGATAACTAGGGCTGGGCGATATGACGATATATATCATGGCAACAATATAAAGTGTCAACCGATGATTTTGCCATATTGTGTATATCGCGATATGTAAATGTCCATGTGCACAGCGTAAGCTTATTTATCAGTTGGCAGGCCTTCACGTGAGACTGAGAGAATTGAAGAAACATGGACAGGGTTTTTCCAGCATTGAACATTTTTCTACAGGCACCCAAGCAAATTCAATGACCTTCACTGCGAGTTTGACACTTTAAAAGTGCTAAATATTCCTGACACGCGAATGTTTCATGTGAATGTGGCGTGCGCTGTCTCTGGAGCTCCAAAGTGCACACAAATCCAGCAGGCTTTACGATATCTGTGCTCCACCGACAGGAGAGCTCAGAGTGGGATAATTTTTGACCCAAGAAAAACCCAAATAGAGAACGAAATCTCCACAGAACAGGACGACTCCCAAGCAGGTCAAGTAAATGTAGAGGAGCTTGTTATTAAAACAGGTGCAAATCTGTGGTTCACACGAAAATGATCACTCGTAATACAAAAAAAAAGCACGCAAAAAGCACGGAAAAGAATGTTATGAAAGCCAAAAGACGATCTCCGCATTAATTCTGTCATTTATTTATCTATTTAGTTATTTGTTTTATTTTGTCGCATTACTTTGAGAAAATCTTACGTTTCTTGAGCAAAGTTTATAATAATAATGCTCAACAACATTTTAAACAGAAATTTGGCATACAGTTATATTTAGCATTTTGGTATAATAAGATGTGTGGTAAGTTGTGCGTGGGTTGCGGAGAATAGCATGAGCCTCCACATGATGCGAGTCTCCGCGGTGTCATGCACAACGAGCCAAGTGATAAAATGCTTAGATTGATGCTCAGAAGCGGAGGCAACGGAGACTTGTCCTCCGCCACCCAGATTGAGGTGAGTACCTGGAATTGGGCATTCCAAATTGGGAGAAAAGGGGATAAAAACAAATGTAATAAAAAAAAAAAGTATTGAATTCACTGACTGGAGTTCCAAAATCAGGCATACCAATATGGTTATTTTATATATAAACCTATTTTTATTTATTATCCAGAAAACTTTTACTATATCGTGATATACATCGTTATTGTTTTGGTCATATCACCCAACCCTAATGATAACCAATGAGCAAACAAACAAAGATAGGAGACCATACAGGAGCCATATTGATCTTTTTTTTAACCCACTTGTATTAGTAACTCTGTTTGCCTCCTCAGGAACAGGAACCTTGCTGAGCGCTGGCTTACCACGACTGCGTTTTGGAGGTGAGGAACTGCAGAAAACGTTAGAAAAACACACTTAAAGCAAACGCTCTCAAATGGTGATTACAAAGCTCTACTGTATAATCCAGCTTGGTTCTGTTTATATCCAGAATTATCATCAGTCTCGCTCGATCCAATCACAAGAAGGCAGTGCTAAATATAGGTGTAAACAGGGTCCAAAACATTTTATGATCAAATCACTTAAACCACATTCAGAGGTGGTTAAAAATGCATGTGGTATATAAAAGCTAATCAGTTCAAAGTGTGAGTTCAAAACAATGTTTTTAAACTTTGAGGTTAGTACGGCTTTAAAGAAAGCGTCTGAAACATAGGAAAAGCCCATACATAAACATCCACAAGACTTTCCGCAAGACACATTTACGGTTTACTTGATATCAACATGCACACCATTAATAACATTCTTTCGTGGGCTGGAATGAAGAGTCAAATTTTAAAGCAGATTCATATTCAAAGCAGTTGTCACAGGAGACGCATTTGAGACAAGTTAATACCAGGTGTAAACAGGGCCCTTGTGACCGCATCCATTACCTCAGCGTTGGGAAGGAGGGAGTGCAGCTTTCTGTGTCTGATGAGTTGCCGCTGTGCCTCTTGAGTCCATTTGTTAAGCCTAAATAAGAAGCATTATGCTTTAGCATACTAAATACATTGTGCCAGACAGCACTTAAACCACTAGTCAATAAATTACAGTAATCGACTTAGTATGATATTTTTGTACCATTCTCTTCAGGTGGTGAGTGTAACTTTTCGCCTTCGCTGTCCGAGCACACACTCAGTCCTCTGGATCTCAGCTGGTGGGGGGACGTAGACGATAACTTTTGGGCAGGAGGTGCTGACAGAAATTTCGCTGGTGGGGTTGGATCATTTTTTGCTGTGCTGACGCCATTCTGCAATAAGACTGGCTTTTCCTTTGTCAATCTGGCTCCGTTTTTAGCTTTCTTGAAGAGAACAGATGTCCGACGACCCACGCCCATTTTGGGAGAATCAGAGGGGCTCTCTGTGGAGGAAACTGTGTTCACATCCTTCTCCGGAAGGCTGGGGAACACTGTGTCATCCTCCTTAGTGTGGAAGTCCTCTTCTTCTTCTAAAATCTGGTTTCGTTCTTCATTTAGGACCCTCTGTTTTCCTTTTCCTCTTTGTTTGCTGCTGCCAGCTTTATTCGACTGCCCTGGTGTGGTGGTCCATCCTGTCTCAAGGCAGAACATGGGCGCTTTTGGTGGAGCATCTCCAGGTAAAGGTGAAGAGGCTGGACAAGTGGGTTCTTGAGTTTTTTGTGATGTTGATTTCTTAGTGTCTTCAGCAAACAAAATAAATGAATAATTAACTTAAACATATATATGGTTATAGTGTATACAGTGGCCCTCAAAAAGTATTTGGACCCTCATTAAAGGAATATTCACTTTAATACAAAGTTAAGCTCAATCAACAGCATTTGTGGCATAATGTTGATTACCACAAGGTACTCTATTAACGCTTCTCCTGAGGTACACTCAGCGATACTTCACTGCACTGGATCTGCTCCGCACGTGACCACTACACACAAGCCTTTAAGCCTATAATACTCTACAGAGGATTCCTTGAGGATCTATGTTACACTTCCACTACTCACACAAGCCTATGAACACACCATATATATCCAGCTGCAGTCGGTGCCAGGTTCCCCTCTCAAAGCTTTACCTGCCTAGCTGTATTTGTTAAATAAATTGATCATTGTTATCCACACTTGGATCTTTTGTCTCATCCTTCCTGACACTTTTATGTGTGGCTTAAGTGTCCAGATACTTTTCGGATCACTGTATATTATTTACTTCGTTATTCGTACACATTACCTGGATTGGAGGTTATGTAATCCATCTTGTCCTCATTTTTCTCCTCCTTACTCTTGTCCTTTTTACTTTTTCTGTTCAGCAGTCGTGAGCTGCGGCCCTGGTGGCTGATCTTGTGACGGAGACTGTTAATTTCTCTGCGCAGCAGGCGCATGCGTTTTGTGCGACCTCCACTGGTTCGCATGGTCGCCACCAGATCTATTTTGTCCAGCAAGATTTTCAGCTGGTCCTCTGGAGACATGTGCACACGATTTTCAGGGTCCAAGAGCAAGTCAACTGTAAATAAGAAAGAAAATCACATGATGATGTAACTCAAACAACAGAAAAAGATATGATCTCGTCAATAAAAGATACTTTAAAAAATAGGTACGGGACAACATACTGAATTTCAAAATATTGCGAACCAAATAAATGGCAAACCATATATCAAGTCAAAACTCGATAATTCCAAATTTGCAACATTGTTTTTGTCCATGTAAAATCTTTCTATGTTTTTTTTTCTCTACATTATTTACAGGGTTCGCACAAGGTCCTTGAAGTGCTTGAATTTATCTTTTAGAAATACAAGCAATGACCTGGAAAATCGCTTTTTTAATAAAAAGTGCTTAAATGTGTATGAAATTAAAACTGAACATTTCTTCCATGTAATGTGTGTCCATCAAAGATGAGATCCACGCACTCCACTTTCATTGAATAATGTGTCTTTTAATATCCTTTCTGTTCTTTACATATAGCGTGGATACGGTAAATAAACTGTGCGGCGACTCTCTCGTTAATGTGCGCTGAATCGAAACACTAGATGAACTGACGCCATTCTTAAAGAGACAGTACCATTTTAGTGTTTATTATACAAATTAATGTAAACTAAATGTGAGAACTTGTAAATTGTTCACATTTTAAACAGTGACAGCTCATATTATTTTACATGCAATTTCATAAAATAATAATAATTGATAGAATGTTTTTTTTTAAAAAGCTATAATGTTCTAAAAATAAAATCTTTACATATATACTGTGCTTGTAAAAAATATGTACCTGAGCTAGGCTAGGGACAGAAACAAGTTCAGGTGTCTCATGCTTGTTATAGATGAGTTTTGATTGCAACTCGTTGTATTTTTTTGTATTATTTGTATGTTCTGTTCAATGATATTGCTTGTCCTGCACCAGACAGAATGTAGCCAACTATTTTTGAAACCATCTTTTCTTACAGAGAAAGTAATACGAGAAACTCTTCATTATTTTTAACTTTGAGCATTTATATCGCATTTTAGAGAACTTTATTCTGATGAGAAATGATTATGTGCATTTTGCTAAATATTTGCTCATAGCAATTGTCTCTGGCAATGGTTTGGGCAAGTTTGGATATACTGACAGAAACAAGGTCTCAGCTCACCTTCATCCCACCAGGAGACTGTGGATTTGCGTATGCTAGGCTTGTCTGGTAGGTGCATGCCTGTGCTGGGATCAAGGCCTAAGCTGAGAGCCTGATGCTGGGCGTGTCTCAGGACAGCTCCTCCCACCTCCTGCAGCTGCATGGCAGCCTTGTGGAACATGGTGTCATTGGAGTTATACCTCAGACAGTTGGATATCATTAGGTTGAAATCATTTTCAAGGTCAGCCACGGAGGAGTATTTATGGGCCTCTAGCTTGTTATGCATTGTAGAGAAGTCCATCGGCTCAGAAACAAACTCCAGATAATCTGGAACCTGGTGAAACATTAAAATGGACATATGGAAAAGATATACAATCTTTTTCCCTCCATAATGTTCATTTTTAGGTATTTTGAGAACCAATTTGAGGTAGGCCTGAATTCACATCAGCAAAGAACGTTCTTCTGAATCCTCTGTTATTTCCTCACCTCCTTCAGATTGACGGGTGTGTTGAAAATATGATCAGTGTCTTTTTCCTGCAGCTGTTCCAGTGTGGAGCGCAGAAACATCAGTGCAGGGGTGAGCTGCAGCTCCAGCACAGCCTGGTGAAGTTTCATCTTACAAGACAGGAGAGGCAAATTAAATCAATGCTTTGATTCGGGAATTACCTCAGGCCTGTTCTGCTAATAAATGGTGGATTTCAGAGAACAGGGCTTTGAGAACAAAACTAAAGCGCCTTATCGACATGAATGGTCCTGTCACCTGTTCTCTTTTAAGTCTCTCCCTCTTTCGTATGAGTTCGATAAGAAGTCGAGCTTTTTCCAGGTCCTGACGAAGCTTCTGCCAGTACTTCAGCTCTTCCCTGACAGCTTGCAATTTTGCATCTGGTTCTTTCTAGATATTAATAATAATAATAATAATAATAATAATAAAGTGAATACAATGCACATAAAAGCAATCTCTGTACTTTCAACACACTCTTAGTTGTTACTAGGACCAGATTTTTTCCACATTTTCTGTGTTGATTTTTATGTTTTAAATGAAGCTGAGAGTACATTCTGAAAGCATTATCAGAAAAGCAAAGCAGTATAGTGTTCTGCAGCCATAATATGTGGAATGCAAGTTTTATCTTTCTGTCCACTGTCATTTGAAACACACTGACCTGCTCAGACTTTTGAGCTTGTAGATGCGAATGCAGCCGGCGGATGAGTGGCACTCCGTTTCGAGAGTGACGTTTCAGCAGCCAGTAATTGTGAAGCCTCTGCATAAATTGATTCTTCCTCTCAACAGACACCCCTGTGCAAATCTTGTTGAGCCTATTCAAAAGATATGATAAAAGTAAAACTATTTAAATCAACATGAAATGCCATTCATAATCCATTTTAATTCTGTAATGTGATCGAGAATTCTGAATGGGATATGCTTCTTTTTTATTATAAATTAAATCTTTAATTTGCTTTTAATGCTGTAAGCTTATTACATTAATGTTAACCTAAAACAATGCCTAAACAGATGTTTGGCTATTACTAAACATTATTTTCTCTACCTGTGTAGCCCATTTCTTTCCACATGGCCTTGATGACGTAAGTCGAAAATGTAATTTAAGAGGCGTTGAAAGATATCCAAAAACCTGGAGGAGAATTCGCCATGGGTTCCCTCTGGATTTTCCTATGGGTTTTTATAATGGGGGTTTTTGTGTGTAACTCATGTGTAAAAACTTATGCGTAAAATAAAGTCTGTGGTAAACATTACTTAGACACACAGTCATACCTCAAACATTAATTCTGAAGCCATATTGAATTACATGCTTTAAAAAACATAAACAAATAAACAAGGCGGCTTCAAAATTCACATTCGAGGTATGACGGTGTAATTTATGTTGTAAAACAAAATGTGCACATATCATCAATAATGTTTACCACACAAAAACCCATAGTAAAATCCAAAGGAAACTCATGGCGAACTAGACTTCAAGGTTCGCCAACAAATTCACGTCACAGCTGAACAGCTCTATTACATTTTGATGAGATTACAAAGACAAAAAATAATAATAAATGATTTGGGATAATGTGCACAATAATAATGTGGAACGTATATTCTTGAACGTTTTGGACCAATACGGTTGTCCGAGCTGATAAAAATGTAGTAAATCTAGTTAAAACATTTTTATATTTAATGTTGTTTCAAAGATTCAAATAAATAAATAAATGGGTCAAATCAAAGCACCAGACATAACAGCCCAGACCAAACGTAAACATTTACCTAAAGGACGGTATCTGTGGAACCAGAAGCAGGGGGACTCCCGTCTTCCGTGAGGTCCCTGCCAAATTCTTCTTCTGTTGTGCGGCTGATACTTTTTTCCGCCCATGCTGGTTCTGTTGCAGCGGAGGGCCTAATGTGTATGACCTTTGACCTCTGTTACCCCTGCCACCAACCAACCCATTATCCTCATCTCCCTCAGTACCTGTGCCAGGGGGAGAGTGGTTCTCGCAAAAAGCAGTCTTCTTCACTGTAAAAGTGGTGCCATTTGTACCAGTCTCTCGCACAGGGTCGATTTTCATATAGAGGCCCGCTCTCTGGGCGCAGGTAACATGAAACGCCCTGTAGCAGTTTGCTTTGTGGCACTGAATAGACGCCCCCCTGCTTTTCTGTTTACACAGGTAACAGGTAAGTTTCCATCTCGCAGGAGGAATGTTTTTCACTCCCTCCACAGGCTCTAGGAACACAGTGTTGGCGAAGCACACTTCAGGGATCCATATGGCACAGATGACATGGGCCCAGTTTCCATCACTGGTTTGTTTGAACGCACCTCCTCGATTTGGGCAAAGGACACAATCCACAGGGCGTGATGGGGACTGCAGGCAGTGCCTGCACAGCCATTGGCCCTCCGGGATGTAGGGCACCCCATAACATTCCTGATGCACAGCGAGGTTGCAGATGTCGCAAAATAGGATGACGTTGCTGTTGAGACACTCATCGTCAAGGCAAATGCAACAGTAGGCATCCTCGTCAATGGTGCTCTGGGACAGCGCCTGACTGCGGGACTCTAAAATGGACTCTCGCTCCAGTCTGTCAATCAGTAGCTCAAATGTGTCAGGGGGGACAGAGGCATGGCCATCGGACACACGCTTCTGATTGACCATCTCTAGCCAAGCCATGTCCTCCTCATCCATGTCATACTCAGCCTCATTGTCCAACTCCTCACTTGATTTCTCAATGTAGCGGTAATAAGCCACAGGAAGAGGAGGAGCATCTGAGGCTGTGAAAGTCTCCACATTGCGAAATGTAGGCTTAGGCAGAGGGCTTTGTACATGGGTGTGGTGTGTCGAATAGACCTGGCTCTGGGAGCTACACTGAGAACCAGACCTCTGATTTTTAGTGCCGTGTTTAACATCTTTTCTCTTGCTTTTAGAAGTAGTCTGTTTGTTTCCCTGCCTTGCTCGACTCAGGATCTGCTCGCTGTTCTCCTTGTTGCTGTTGCATTCAGTCAGATCCTGAGCCAACATCTCATTCTCAGTTAAGACAGAGAGCTGGTCGGAGATGTTAATCCGGTGGAGTCTTCCTTCCAGCTCGATCTCCACCATTTTCTGTGCCTGTGCATACGTAAGCGTGTCTCTAGTCGCAGAGAAGTTTAATCTGCATGGAGAAGGTGGACAGAGTAAAGGGTCCGTATCGGCATGGCTGGATGGACCAACTTGGTCCTTACTCCTAGCTTGGATTATTCCTCTTCCAAAGCCTCCAGCCCTTGATTGGCCAACTCGTTTCTTTAACTTCCTCATTGAAAGTCTCCTCTATTTAAACATTAAAATTAAAATATTATAACAGAAATATACAGATATCATATATATAGAGATATATATAAAATATACACACACAGTACTGTACAATTGTTTTAGGCACATTAGATGTTTCACAAAAAACATTTTTCTTCATGGTTATTTTATAACTTCTGCCTCAATGCATATATATACTGGCGGCCAAAAGTTTGGAATAATGTACAGATTTTGCTGTTTCGGAAGGAAATTGGTTCTTTAACTCACCAAAGTGGCATTCAACTGATCACAATGTATAGTCAGGACATTACTGATGTAAACAGCAGCATCACTATTTGAAAAAAGTATTTTTTTGATCAAATCTAGACAGACCCCATTTCCAGCAGCCATCACTCCAACAACTGATCCTTGAGTAATCATGCTAAATTGATCATTTGGTGCTAGAAAATCACTATCCATTATATCAAACACAGTTGAAAGCTATTTGGTTCATTAAATGAAGCTTAACATTGTCTTTGTGTTTGTTTTTGTGTTGCCACAGTATTCAATAGACTGGCATGTGTTAGGGTCAATATTAGGTCAAAAATGGCAAAAAAAAGAAACCGCTTTCTCTAGACACTAGTCAGTCAATCATTGTTTTGAGGAATGAAGGCTATACAATAGGGCTGCACAATTAATCGAAAATCTAATCACGTTTACGATTATGGCTGCCATGATTGTGTAATTGTGAAAACTGACGATTACAGGATTCAATTTAAGTCTGCTCAAGTTGCGTTTTTTCTAGATTTCTATTTACAATTTTTTTTGCAGCGGTTGAGTATTCTAACCAATCACTAACATGTCCGTTGAGCAATGAAATGGCAATGGCCAAAAATTCAAATTGCAATTGTAATATTTCACATTATTAATGTCCTGACAATAAATTGTGATCAGTTGAATGCCACTTTGGTGAATAAAAGTACCAATTTCTTTTCATAAGAGCAAAAACTGTATATTATCCAAACTTTTAGCCGCCAGAGTATATATATATATATATATATATATATATATATGGCAAAAAGGTTTTCCAAACACTCCCCCAGTCTATCAGTGTTTGGACAAACAGATTGCCCTACCCCAAACTCTGGCCATTGGTAAAGTCAATTAGGGATAGGAGAAAAAATTCAATTCTCCGATGCATTGCGATTCTTTCTTGAAAGATTCTGAATTTATTTTAAAAAAAATTCTGAATCGATTCGGAGTTCAATTCAAAATTGTGGCGGCGGCACAATAATTTTTTTGCAGTTGTTGTTATTATGTCATATATTCAGATCACTAGTCAATACCCACATCTACAGTTTAAGTCAGAAGTTTACATACACTTAGATTGAAGTCATAAAAACTCATTTTTTTAACCGCTCCACAGATTTCATATTAGCAAACTATAGTTTTGGCAAGTCGTTTTGAACATCTATTTTGTGCATGTCACAAAAAGTTATTTTTCCAACAATTGTTTACAGACAGATTGTTTCACTTTTAATTGACTATATCACAATTCCAGTGGCTAAATCCAAGGTAAAACAAGTCCTATATTGACATAAGATGAAAGGCTGCTCAGCAAGGAAGAAGCCACTGCTCCAGAACTGCCATAAAAAAGCCAGACTGCAGTTTGCAAATGCACATGGGGACAAAGATCTTATATTTTGGAGAAATTTCAACACAAATGACACATAGTTTTCAACTGATATAAAGAAAGCATTTTAACTTTACATTTATTACTTGGATCAATTGCTTCTGGTTGTATTCTCAATTCTCATTTGGATAAAAGTGTCTGCTCAATTAATACATGCAAATATAGAACTAAATTACACAATCCACATTTAATTTAAGCAAATTTCAAAGTAAAAATAAACCCCCCACTAAACTGTTAACTGTAGCAGCTACTCAACTGCTTCAAGTTTAATATAAAAAGTAATAAAACATTCTTTGTGGTGTACAACAAAATATAAATTGTATAACGACTTAATAAACGGTTCCTCAAATATATATATATATTATTATTATTATTTATTTTTTTTTTTTTGAGCAGATACATGTCCCTCCATTTGAAACCTTGGTAATACCCGTGTTTCCGACTAACCAATAGAAGGCCGTACAGACAACAGATAATTTATGCGAGCCAATCACCGGGCAGACCTTCAACGTTTCCTCGACCCAGTTGACGTAGTTTGGTTGCAGAGCGCTAAATACCAATCCCGAAGCGAGACAGAGTCGTCAGCCATATTAACGGGCTGATGGACGTTCTCAACCTCGATTGTTTTTCCTGATAACAAACTCTGACGGTGCAATACGCCTTATTTACTCTTCGACAACCAAACGGCAAATAATTACACATGCCGATATAGCTATCTTCAAGTCATATGCATGCAATGCCGTATGCTTATCTTGAAATAATACGGCACTTCTATGTAATAAGCGCTGTGTACAGACAGAAAAGGCGTCCAGCAAATGAGCGCCTTTCAATGCTGGAGCCATATTTAGAGAGAGCAACCGAAGCGCAAGTTGCTACGACATCACTGTGTGCAGAAAGAAATGGAAAATAAATCTGAAAACTTACTCTTTTATCGATTGCTCGAAACGACAAGGAATGCCGGTCATATCCAGGGGCGACAGCGTCCTCTTCTGTAGCGAGACGGGCTTCCTCAACCCTCCATTGAAGAGACTTGTCACAAAAACGTACCTAAACACACATCCCGACTATTTACACAACGCTATCACCTTGACGTGATGCCCGATTGTGGCATATTGTCGTCTGACATTATTGTAGAGTGTATCGTGTGCATTGAACGTTGGTTTGTAATTAAATTGGCAAGAAAAATACGCCCCTTTAGAAAAAAAGCGACTTCTTGGCGTTTGGGTTTGCACTATCCGCGCGCATCAAGCGCATTCGTCTGTGATAGGCGGAAATGGTCATCGTAGTATCATCGAGTCTTGCAGAAGCCCGTAAAGGCTGTGTGCGAATAGAAAAACAACGCGCGGGACGTCCCTGATCTGTTTGCGCTCATAGAGTCCATGTTCACTTGCTACGAAAAACGCCCGTGTGTTTTATAGATTACTGTGGAAAATAACTCATTTATTAATGGTTTGATGACATGGCAACAATAATCTTAACAACAACTTTTTATACAATTGAAAGTATTTTACTAATTTTTCCTCCATATACTGTAGTAAGACCATATGTTAATATGAAGCGTTAAAATGCGAGTGAACTGGTTTCCCTACTCTATTCTTGTACCATTAGTTAAATGTTTCTAGGCAATAGGTGTAACAAACTTCAATTGTTATTTTTTATATTCAACAAACATTAGGTCAGATTCAACAATGCAAACGAACAGAATGATGCACATGTATTCTGATGGCATTTAAATTGACAGTGGTCATAAGGCAATTTCATGAATTTTTAATTTTGCCTGCATCAAATATACAGTTGAAGTCAGAAGTTTACATACACCTTATCCAAATACATTTAAACTCAGTATTTCACAATTCCTGACATTTAATCATATAAAATATTCTCTGTCATATTTCAGTTAGGATCACTACTTTATTTTAAGAATGTGCAATGTCAGAATAATAGTAAAGAGATTTATTTCAGCTTTTGTTTCTTTCATCACATTCCCAGTGGGTCAGAAGTTTACATACACTTTGTTAGTATTTGGTAGCATTGACTTTAAATTGTTTAACTTGGGTCAAACTTTTTGGGTAGCCTTCCACAAGCTTCTCGCAATACGTTGCTGGAATTTTGGTTTGTTTGCCTCCTTGCTCACAGATCTTTTTCAGTTCTGTCCGCAAATGTGATTGAGGTCAGGGCTTTGTGATTGCCACTCAATACCTTTTCCTTAAGCCATTTTGCCACTTCTTTGGACGAACGCTTGGGACATTGTCCAATTGGAAGACCCATTTGCAACCAAGCTATAACTTCCTGGCTGATGTCTTGAGATGTTACTTCAATATACACACATCATTTTTCTTTTTCATGATGCCATCTATTTTGTGAAGTGCACCAGTCCCTCCTGCAGCAAAGCACCCCCACAACATGATGCTGCCACCCCCATGTTTCACGGTTGGGATTGCGTTCTTTGGCTTGCAACCTCACCCTTTTTCCTTCAAACATAACGATGGTCATTATGGCAAATTTGTTTTATTAGATCAGAGGACATTTCACCAAAAAGTAAGATCTTTGTCCTCATGTGCTCTTGCAAACTGTAATCTGACTTATTTATGGCAGTTTTGGAGCAGTGGCTTCTTGCTGTGCAGCCTTTCAGGTTATGTCGATATAGAACTCGTGTTACTGTGGATATAGATACTTGTCTACCTGTTTCCGCCGACATCTTCACAAGGTCCTTTGCTGTTGTTCTGGGTACTTTTCGCACCAAAATACATTAATCTCTAGGAGACAGAATTCATCTCCTTCCTGAGTGGTATGATGGCTGCATGGTCCCATGGTGTTTATACTATTGTTTGTACAAATGAACGTGGTACCTTCAGGCATTTGGAACTTGCTTCCAGGGATGAACCAGATTTGTGGAGGTCCACAATTTTTTTTTCTGAGGTCTTGGCTGATGTCTTTTGATTTTCCCATGATGTCAAGCAAAGAGTCACTGAGTTTGAAGGTAGGGCTTAAAATACATCCACAGGTACACTTCCAATTAGCCATTTAGCCTATCAGATGCTAATTGACTAATTGCCTAAAGCCTTGACATCATTTTATGAAATTTTCCAAACTGTTTTAGGCACAGTTAACTTAGTGTATGTAAACTTATGACCCACTGTAATTGTGATATAGTCAATTAAAAGCTAAACTGTCTGTCTGTAAACAATCGTTGGAAAAATTACTCATGTCGGCACAAAGAAGATATATTAAATGACTTGCCAAAACTATAGTTTGCTAGTATGAAATCTGTGGAGTTGTTAAAAATGAGTTGACTTATTGACTTCAACATAAGTGTATGTAAAATTCTTACATCAACTGTATTCTTGGTGCATGTCAGATCTATAATGGCTTCCTTCAAACCATCTCCAGAATATTCTATCAACCCACTTTTCATTATGAGTGTTTGGATTACTTTCCCCACCCCCTGCAACTCATTGGCTTACCCCAAGTCTTTAGTGGGAACCCTCTAATTCAATATAAACCACACCACTGTGGTGCTCAGTGTCAGCCAGTGCAGTCCCAGTACAGTGGAATTTCACTGCAGACATCATGGTAAGTATGAGACAGGAGGGGTGATGTTAGATTTATAGTTGTTCATAAATTAATTCGATTTATAGCTTTTAATTTGAACTATGTTGGAGGCTCTGGGAATGCTTTGAAAAGCAAAACAAACAAACTGTATTTTTACTATGACAGCAAAATTAATTTTGCTGTCAAGACAATTGACATCAACAATATAAATGTGAAGACAATTCATGTCATTGACATCAACAATATAAATGTGGGCAGAAAAAAGTCTTCCAATCGGATAAATGTTAATAAATGTTTTATATTTAGTCTATTAAGTATTGAGTATTAATAGTTGTGGTCAGCATCTATTTTATGATTGAAATAAGATTTTCTGTTTGGCTTGCAGGTCAGAATTAACAACATGTTGGGTTTTGTGGGGCTCTCTTTATGCATAGTAGTGCTGCTGCGTTCAGAGATCTGCATAGCAGGTATTACCACCAATGTTTGATTATTGATATATGGATATCCATCCATCCATCCATCCATCCATCCATATTCTGTAGCCACTTGTCCTATGTAGGGTTTGCGGGTAGTGCTGGAGCCTATCCCAGCTGTCTCGTGCCGAAGATATATGGATATGTGATGTGAAAAACATTTTTGTGCTTTTAACTTTCTGTGCTTTGTGTTGCTTCATATTAAATTGTACTCAGGTGTGTACAAGTAAATCCTATCAATCAGCACATAAAATTGTTTCTACTATCCTATCTCATAATTGCTTCTCTTTCTGAAAAGAATACATCTGGGGCATTGGTTACTTTTTCACAATCTTGTGTAGTTTCAGAAACAGCAGCTATGATCAAATCTGTGCCAGCTCATCTTGTCTTCTCTGTGTGAAGTTCTTGAATTTCACAGGCCTGTCAGATAAATGGCTGAACAGTAAGCTGGGCACACCATCAAAGATGGTGACCATATCCTGCTTGGCACACGTCTGATAGAGAGGAAGCCAGCCAGCTGAAACATTCACAAAAATGGTTATAAATCAATTCAAAGCCTTGAACAAGCAGAACAGTGTTTAAGACAAGCCAAGATATGACAGCACTTCGAGGAGCCTCTGTGTCTGTCATAAATTCAATAAGAGGAGCTGATGAGTGTCAACATCACTATGGAGTTGATGGAGCCCTGGGCTTAGCCTAAAGTCAAGCTTTAGATACTCTTTGACTGCCCTTACCAGGCCTTCACGATCAAGTGCAAAACAACACTAACTCCAATTAGTCACAGCTCTGCCCTGCAAATAGATAGAATAGTTGTCTTGCACTTCTAAGAATGGCGAAAAACACAGCCAAACTTTGCGGGTTCCGGAAACCCAGAACCCGCCCAATAGTGCATCAAATGCCGCCATCCTATTCACTCACCATTATCTCCTAGAGCCTCTCAGGCAGAGTGAGGATGGAGGTTTTTTTGTTTTTTGTTAAAGATGTCTGATAAACAAAAGGTTCTCTAAATGACTCTGGCTAATTTGGGATGGGGCTATTTGTGACACAAATGTGAAAGGAAGTGAAGAGACTCCCAGCCAGTGATACCAAAAGAACTGATTTGGCAGAACAATAGAGTTACTGAAATCTTGGCCATGACTTGCTATGTCAACTTGAGGTCATTGCTGGACAAATGCACTTTTTAAGAGATCTAAGATTTTTATTATGTGAATGCTCAGTAGGATCCTGTTTTGTTTACTGACATTAAACCATTCAAATTTCATTCAACTTTGTGTTTTATCTGAAATGCTTTTAACCCCTCACAGAGTCTTCACTAAAACTTCAAAGATCCCATGAAGAGCCTTGACAAGTCGACCAATAGTGGATTTTGCCAATATTGATAACTAAGGTGGTGCGAAAGGCTAATATCTGATTAATCAGCCGATTGTCGGGAAAAATCGAAATAGATTTTTGCTGATATCCAATAGTTCCAAAGAGCAACTATCGGCAGCAATCAATCAGTAAAACTGATATATCGGTCTACCTCTATCCAATAACCTAATTAACGTAGTTAACATCACAGCCATGAACCATTACTAATTGTATTTCTAGTCGAAAGCAGGCGGTATTAGGGGCGGTATTCTTTTTCTTGGGAGCATTTTATTGGTCAATAATTTTTTACACCCCTTAGTGCAAGATGAGTCATCAATATTTTTGGTCTGTTGTACCGGAAAAGAAAGATACACTCACCTAAAGGATTATTAGGAACACCTGTTCAATTTCTCATTAATGCAATTATCTAATCAACCAATCACATGGCAGTTGCTTCAATGCATTTAGGGGTGTGGTCCTGGTCAAGACAATCTCCTGAACTCCAAACTGAATGTCAGAATGGGAAAGAAAGGTGATTTAAGCAATTTTGAGCGTGGCATGGTTGTTGGTGCCAGACGGGCCAGTCTGAGTATTTCACAATCTGCTCAGTTACTGGGATTTTCACGCACAACCATTTCTAGGGTTTACAAAGAATGGTGTGAAAAGGGAAAAACATCCAGTATGCAGCAGTCATGTGGGCGAAACTTGTCCTTGTTGATGCTAGAGGTCAGAGGAGAATGGGCCGACTGATTCAAGCTGATAGAAGAGCAACTTTGACTGAAATAACCACTTGTTACAACCGAGGTATGCAGCAAAGCATTTGTGAAGCCACAACATGCACAACCTTGAGGCGGATGGGCTACAACAGCAGAAGACCCCACCGGGTACCACTCATCTCCACTACAAATAGGAAAAAGAGGCTACAATTTGCAAGAGCTCACCAAAATTGGACAGTTGAAGACTGGAAAAATGTTGCCTGGTCTGATGAGTCTCGATTTCTGTTGAGACATTCAGATGGTAGAGTCAGAATTTGGCGTAAACAGAATGAGAACATGGATCCATCATGCCTTGTTACCACTGTGCAGGCTGGTGGTGGTGGTGTAATGGTGTTCGGGATGTTTTCTTGGCACACTTTAGGCCCCTTAGTGCCAATTGGGCATCGTTTAAATGCCACGGCCTACCTGAGCATTGTTTCTGACCATGTCCATCCCTTTATGGCCACCATGTACCCATCCTCTGATGGTTACTTCCAGCAGGATAATGCACCATGTCACAAAGCTCGAATCATTTCAAATTGGTTTCTTGAACATGACAATGAGTTCACTGTACTAAAATGGCCCCCACAGTCACCAGATCTCAACCCAATAGAGCATCTTTGGGATGTGGTGGAACGGGAGCTTCGTGCCCTGGATGTGCATCCCACAAATCTCCATCAACTGCAAGATGCTATCCTATCAATATGGGCCAACATTTCTAAAGAATGCTTTCAGCACCTTGTTGAATCAATGCCACGTAGAATTAAGGCGGTTCTGAAGGCGAAAGGGGGTCAAACACAGTATTAGTATGGTGTTCCTAATAATCCTTTAGGTGAGTGTACATATAAGCACGAAGGTCTGCTAAAGATTGTTTTGATTTTAACAAGACTGAAGGGTTTATCAGGATTTATTTAAAGCAAGAAATTCATTATTTGTGCTCATTGCAGTTTGAACATGAATTGACCTTTTAGTTTTTTTGTTTTTTTTGCAGCAAGGCAAGAATTAATAGTCACCACCATAAAGGTATGGACTAAAATCACTCACAAACTCAGAAACGTGATGTTATATTGTATCATTACTATAATAAAAACTCTTACATGATATCTGAAAATGCCAACTTTTTTGAATTTCAGCAAGACCCATACACAATGAGCAAGGGCTCCCAGTTAGAAGGCTACTGCATGGATCTACTCTCTGAGCTATCTAAGAAACTGGGATTTAAATACAAAGTTAACCTGGTGAAGGATGGGTCATATGGCCGGCAGGATGAAAGCGGAAACTGGAACGGAATGATTGGAGAGGTTGTTAGAGGGGTACGTGATGCATTTTACATTTCCAGAAAAATAGAAAGGGATAATACACATTTATGCAGTGACTGACCAATCAGAATCAAGCATTATAGAGAGCGGCGTTTTAATACAAAATAATGCATATTGTGCTTCTGCATGTAAATGTTGTAATGAGCATGGTAATAAAAAGTAGTTTAAATGGCATTAATCCTCCTTTTCTTTCTCTGTCCACAGGAAGCTGATCTGGCCGTAGCTCCTCTCACTCTCACTGCTGCCCGTGAGAAGGCTGTGGGAATGTCAAAGCCGTACATGCAGACTGGAATCAGCATCCTCATCCGCAAAGATATAGTTTCTGAAGAGGCTGGGTTTTTTGACTTTCTCTCCCCTTTCTCTGGGGAGACCTGGTTTGGCATCCTGATTGCATACTTTGTGACTGCAGTCTGCATCTGCATTGTGGGAAGGTCAGAACAACAAAGACTTATAGTAAAACCGGTGCACTAATTTTCAGTTATATGAACATTGTTCAACAGTACAACATAGAACAATATATGAACTTATCTGAACTGAAACTGAACTCTACATTTGTCTCTTTGTATCAAGGTTGAGTCCATACGAATGGAGCCAGCCTGAGACTGAGACCAATCGCTTAACACTTCTGCACAGCTTGTGGTACACTGCAGGAGCCCTAAGCCTGCAAGGTAATCAACCAAATGTCCTGCTACAAATATTGACAAACAAACACCTTTATAAAGTTCCATTAGTGTAATAGAAATTCAAAAAAATTTCATTTGGGTTACTTTCTTGTAGGTAAAAAGTGGAGGATTATAGCTAGACTTGTGTCGGTAAAATTGACCTCATACAGTCCCTTCCAAAGGGACTTTGTTCCCTTCTCAATCAAATTGCTCGTGCTTGTTAAAGAGTGGTGTGCTGTCATAGCAACCATGATAAGTTCTGTTTCCGTTTGTCCTACGAAGGCTATCTCGTTTAAATGAGGTTTGTTTAAAGGAGGATGCTCGGTATATTACAGTTTTCACACGCGGACTAGCTAGCACGCAGCCTTAGATACGAGACACAGCTATAGTTTTCACACAACGGATGGTCAAAAATCGGAAAAATCCTATTGACTTACGTTGATGGAATGTTCAAATGGGCCAATGAAATGCTTGTTAATTCAAACTCCAACTGTCAAAAAATTCAAATATAAACAAACACACAGAAGGCCTTTGATCTACTTTATCAAAGTCTTTCTAGCAAGTCAGTCCACTGTCGGCCATCTTTGGAATGCTCCCTGGAAGCTATTTCCAGTGAAAAAAGTGCAGCTCCTATCTACTTGAATGGGGAAACACCAAAATCTCAAAAAGAGTTTGTCAAGATTACCAACACAGATCATATTTCAAATCAGCATTACAAATACTAAATTTTTGTACTAACTAATGTACATGCACGCTTTCGAGGTGTTTGACAGGCTCTTTTACCTGTAGCTGTTTGTCTTACTTTAATGTCTTTATAGCCATCTTCAATCTTTTAAAACTAGTTTAAACTTTTAGTCAAGGCTTTGTCAAGCCAACATTAAAGATTGTCTTGGTAAACTTTACTTGTTATAATTTTTGCAATTACATTTGGTGATGTTAGTAGCTGTGTTGGATAAACTTTGAATTGCAATAAGTACCTATGGATTACTTCATAGGAAAAGTAATGAAATTACAACTAATTTAATTTTAAATTAATTTCCAAAACAATTTTCACCGAAAATTTTTTTGTTTTTGTGCTCAGTCCAGTCAAAATAATCTCTGTTTATTTTCGTAGTCCCTTCAACTGTCACTGAAACATAAACAGACATACATATGAACATAATTTATGTTTAAAATGTATTCAACATAAATAATATTATTGTGTAACCCAAGTAATGTACTTGTACTGGATTGAAATTCAGTAATGGTAATCTGATTGCAATAATTTAAATTGCAATGTGTTACACTACTTTTTTGGTTGAAAGAAATTCGATTACAGTAACTAATTACTTTGTAATCAGATTACACCCAACAATTACACACTGTACTTACGCATTTAATGTGGACAAATTGCTTGTAGCTGGAAGCATGCCTGGTTAGAAAACAGCGTGACTTATTTTCCTCTCATCTCTTTTGCTTACTGCAGGTGCAGGCCCTCACCCTAAAGCTGTGTCAGGACGGGTTATCAGTTGTACCTGGTGGCTGTTTGCAGTCGTATTGCTGGCGTGTTATTTCTCCAGCCTCAGTTCCTCTCTGGGATCTGATTCTGCATCGCTCATGATAAAAGGCTTTGAGGACTTGGCCAATCAGGAAGTGATCGAATATGGAACGCTTGCAGGTTCCTCCACCCTTGCCTTCTTTAAGGTCTGATCACATGTTATATCCAGGATGCACATGTTTCTTATCAGTCAAATTAATTCCCGATAGATGTTACAGAAAATATAACATGTTGGCTTCTTGTACAGACCTCCAATAACCCATCTTACCGTCGCATCTATGAGCACATGGAGCGGAGGAAGAGTTTTGTGTCCTCAATGGATGAGGGTGTCCAGAGAGCAAAGGAAGGAAATTATGCTTTCATTGGAGAATCTGTGTCCCTGGACTTGGCTGTGGCACGCCATTGTGATTTGGCCCGTGCACATGAGGTCATTGGGATGAGAGGTTACAGCATCGTAACTCCTCTTGGTGAGACGTACTCCTTTTTTACGCCAGTCTTTTCCATTCAGTTGAAGCATACAGTGACCACAGATTTTTCCACAAATGACAAAAAAAAAAAAGCATTCCAAATCTTCTGGAGCTTTACGCTAGCTTTTTGTGAGGAAAAGACAAAAATTCAAGTAGTTATTCACTGAAAATTCTAATTTGAATCACACATTTGTGTAAAAGAAAATGTGTGTGTTATAATTGGATATGAGACACGTGAGAACCAATTACATGATGTCAAATCTGGCACAATGTCTTGACAAAGTGAGCAGTGTGAACAATCTTCAAAATATGTCTTGTTATGTTCCATATAAGAGAGAAAGTCATTAGGGTGAGTAAACAATGACAGAATTTTTAGGTGAACTATTTCTTTAAAGACAGCACAACACATCTTAATGTTTCCACATTTCTGTGTTATGCACCGGTTTAGTCTGCAGTGAATGGATTTGATGCCACAGTCTTTTTCTGGAACAGGATCTCCCATGCTGAAGAACCTGAGTGTGGCGATCCTGCAGCTGAACGAGGCGGGGGAGCTGGCCTATCTGCGCACTAAGTGGTGGGCCAGTAGCTGTATCTCGGACAGTGCCAAAGCCTCGTCTCTGAGGGCCCATAGCATGAAGGGCATCTTCCTGGTTCTGGCTATAGGCCTTGGGATTGGAGTTCTTCTCTCCTTGTTTGAGCTCATCTCGAAGTCTCGCAGTGCTGCAGGAGAGCAGAAGGCAAGAAGTGCCAATATACACACAAACATACACACAAACACACACACATAGCATAGACTTGTATTAGTTTTATATAAATCTAATTATAATTATTATAGACTAAACCGTAAAGGGATAGTTCACCCAAAAATGAAAATTCTCTCATCATATACTTTTTCTTCTGCTGAACACAAGCATATCACCACATACTGGACAGTGAGGAGAATGTATAGTAAAAAAGTTTTTTTCAGAACAATATGTTACACATTAAATACATTTTACCGTAGGTATTTTAACCCTATAAAACTGTGTGTATCAAATATGATCAACAACATTTGATGGCTCCAATTTCACTCTCTGTTTAAGCTGACAAGCCAAACAACCTACGGTATGTAAGTTTCACATGTTTATGGCACCATCTAGTGGTTATGTTTGAAAAAAAAAGTGGTTTCAATGTTTATATTGATCTATTTAAAATAGCCGGTCACACCGTAACCCAGTAGTTCTCAATTTTGAAATACCCTTTGAAACAAAAAAAAAAAATTAGATTAAAAAAAAGAAAAAGTCAATAAAATAAAACATCTTTAAAAACATTTCCAAGCATTTCCATTCAACTTCATATCACTCTTTCTGATATAAGTGATATAAAATATAAGTGTTTCAAACAAATGCAATTAAAAATGTCAAAAAACATGTCAGCAACATTTTTGTTTTAAATAAATAAAGAATATAGTGAAAACTGCACGCATTCTTTCAGTTTTCTCTGTTTTGCTGAATAATGGAATGTTACAAACTTAATTGAAAAAAATATGAGAATGAACTGTCACTTGGCCTACATTTTTCTGCTTTTTGTGTTGCAAAAATAAAGCATTTATTTTATACTTTTTTATTATTATTTCCTAAAATTGAATAAATTAAAAGTGATACTGCTTTGCAGGAACAATGATGAAAGGAAAGTTCACCAAAATATAAAAAAAAATCTAATCACAAACCCTCAAGTCGGATAAAAGCACTATAAAATCACCCATGCACTATATTTCAAGTTTTCTGAAGCAATACAGTATTTGCTTTATTTTTGAATAAATTCTCCACTTGATGATGTTCCCAGAGTTGTCAGATTTACTTCACTTTTGTGGACAGAATCGTCCCCTAATTATAGTGAAGTTTTTACACACACCCGACTAACATCTGAATGAACTACCTCACCAAGAAGTTCAAGAATTTCTAGTTTTTACAGTTGTGTTGTTGTTTGACTTGTGATGGTGATGTGTAATTATTGGTCAATTTGTACAATAGCCAGTACCTATTTTGATAAGAGGTTTTTACGGGTCAGAAATATGAATGCATTCAGTGAAAATAAACCTGCTCTCTTCCATACAGAAATCCTGCTGCACAGTTTTGACTCAGGAGCTGAGCCAGCGTTTGAGAATGAGCAACACAAAGAAAGACCAGGAAACCTCAGACATAAACAAGGCGTAAAAGGTTTTCCAACACTGATATAATCCGAGTCTTACGTAACAGAATGTCTTTACTGTTTCTTAAATTCTGATAGATCTATTCAAGACTTTCTGGATTATCTCCTGCTAGATATTACTATCTCTTAAATTATAGAAAACTATGATTATTAACATTTGAACTGATTTATATTAGTGTTCTGAACTGCAGATTTCTATAAAATTGTAACAGACATATCAAGCTACCCGTTGGTTCAGTTGAAGATGTTAGATGAGGTGCCTTTTAATCTCAATCTGGCAGTAAAATCTCATAATTTTTTTCATGATCTCATTAATTATTATGTTTTACAGTTGTTGATATTAGATGACTATTAGAAATTTCATCTGAAACATAATTTTTATATAGACTGTATGTAATAATCTAAGGAAGAAAGCTGAAAAGGAGTTCAATAAGACTTTGTTCATTAACAAATTCTGTACACCATGTGAAATATTTGTATTTAATACAGAAATACAAGAAAAAGCCTATAAAAGTAAGAGACAAGCAGCATTTTGCAGATGTGTTATTGTAAACCAAGCATAATGGGAAAAATACACCTTCTCCGACAAGGATTTAAGAATGAAACATTGTAAACTTGCAAAACAAAAGCTCATATAATGTAGAAAACATTGTCACCTCTTACTCTTAATCACAAAAGAGGCATTGGTTGTGGCACCATGTTTAAATGTAATTAAATAAATTAATAAACTTGATCTAACCCCAAAAGTGTGAGTTTGTTTAAAACCTAATGAGCTAAGGTGTAAACTCAACACATCATTTTTAAACATATCTTTAAACACGGCAAAATTCAAAATTCAAATTGTAGTTTACAAATGCAAAAGACACAATGTCACATTTCCGACTCTGTTTGGAAGAGTTGTGAAATTAATATATGAATTATGAGCCCAGATGGCAATAGCTGATGATTTACATGTTAACAAGACAATATTTGTACAAAAAGGAAAATTCAGTACAAATTAAGCTGATCATTTGCTTCTCTTCCTGTAGCATCTGTCCATTTCTGTCACAGTTAGTGCCGTGGGTGTGGAATTTTGTTTCTTCTTGGGTTTCATGTACATTTGTTATTCTACAACGTTGAGGAATCTATAAAAAAAAAAAAAACGTAAACACAGCCGTATAAAAACCTGAAATCTGTCATATCATTTAAAATTGGGATAAAAAAAAATAAAATATATATATATATATATATATATATATATATATATATATATATATATATATATATATATAACGTTCAAAACATTTTACCCAATGTTTGGCAAGAGCCTTTGGACAATTTGTGTAAGACTTACCTCTGAAAAACAGTGGTGAATGACAGCGAATCTCACAAATTTTCTGCTCAAACAGCGCATTCATCTCCCTCTGCAGTGTGCCCATTGTCTGCTGCTGGTTGCCAGGGAAACAGGATGGCAGAGTACTCAGGTCAAGGCTGTCCAAACTACTCAGACTGCTTGATTCACTCTCAGCAAGGTTGTGATTGTTAGGAACAGAATTCTGATGTTTAACGTAACTGCAGCTGCCCTGCTTTTGGGGGAGAGGGTATTGGTTCAGGAAGTCTTTCGATACGTTCCAGGGGGTGTTACGGGGAGAGGGAGGATGGCGTCTTGGGACGCTTTGTGATCTGCTTCCTTTAAATGAAAAATCCTCAGAAGCTTGTCTGCTTGGATCATTCATGCTGCTTCTACTCATCGCAGGGGTTGCAGGGATGGACAATGGCTGCCAATGGGGCTTAAGCTTGAAATCTAAAGACGATCCAAAGTTGTTCTTGTGTACCTGTTTTTTGCTGTTTAAAGTTCCACTAGAGGGATCTAGTGCTCCATCATATTTTAGATTGAAACTCAAGGGTTCACAGGCCAATGCTGGCTCTGAGCTAATGGAAGAATGATTTTTTAGATGACGCCCTTGGGCATTTATAGGTTTATACGTCTCAGGTTCCTGCTCTGATTCCTTAGAAACTGATTTAGTGCCCAAGAGCTGCGTTGACAACAAGGGCCTGTCATTCAGTGCAGAAGCATCACCCTTCATCTTGTGTACCAGTATGTCTGCAGGCTCGGTGCTTTCCGGTTTAAATGTTAGAGGTAAATTGTTTTGTTTTGAAACAGTCAACTCCTGGTTATCTATGTTGCAAAGGTGAGGTGGAACTGAAGAAGTCTGAACGTCCAGTTCTAACCTCTCTTTTGAGTCAAACCCTAAGTTGGTGAAGACCATGGCCCCCTCTGCTCCATCCAAGCATGTGATAGAGGACAAGCACCGCTGTCCCTCATGAGATCCTTCTGGCTCCTGGAAAGAGACCTTGTGAGCCCGTCTCAGGGGTTCACTCTGAACTCCTCTGAGCAAAGAAGCAGACTGTGAGGTACTCCTGCTGTCTTTTGAGCTTACGTCATCACTATAACGTCTGTTTATAAAGTCCTCTTTGGCATAAAAATCTGGTGAGCCACGCATGACTTTTGCTTTGCTTTTTCCAGCTCCACATTTCCGCAGGAAGTTTGGACCAAAAGATCTCCTCGTGCCATCTTCAGAGGTTTTCATGAGGTTTTTCTGGATTAGCTGCTTTACCGCGTTGCTTGATTTGACCTGTCAGGATTGGCAGAAATACAGTCAATATATCAGCAAATCTATTAATTTTTTTAAAACGTTTATTGCTACAGTATTTATGCATAAGAGAAGAGAAAAGTAGTCCAATTAAATGTTACCTTTCCTGTGACATCATTTATGGAAACATGTACAAAGATAGATGCTTCCTCTATACCTTCTAAATAGACATGTCGATAACCTGTGGAACAAGTGGATTGAACTTTAACCTTGAAGCGTGAAGTGATATTTTCATTCTTCTATGGATTACTTACTGACTAAAATTTAGGTTTATACATATCCATCCCAAAATGTCCTTGATTCGGAAGGAATTTACCTGGCATCATGCTTTTAAACGCTATTGTTCTCTGTCCAATGAAGTCTCGGCCAATTGGATCATGATCCCATACCATAAAGCGTACCAAGGCAATCTGAGGCATGTGCAGTGTAAACACTAGTGTCTCCTCCCACATGGGGTTAAAACCTATTAAGATAAAACAAGGGAGATTTGAGAAGGGAGATCTAGCCATTTTGAGATTATCGACTTTAGCATAACAGTGACTCTATTAAACGTAGAGGTTGTTCCCACTTGTGTCTGTTCCAAAATGTACTTAAAGCCTTCTCAATGGATAGTGCACCTGTATAGGATAGTGCACATAATAGATAGTTCAATCCATGTCTTCTGAAGTGATATGATAGGTGTGGGTGAGAATTTTACCTGCACAGTAGTTGGCGATACGCACAAAGAATGTGAATTGACAAAAACAAAAGAAGAAGAACACTTTTGAGAGATGAGTGCGTAAGAGGGCTGTTTGAAAGTGAAGATTTATAGTAGAAAAAGGACTTAAACATTATTCTGCCTCTCACTCATTCCTATCATATTGTTTCTGAATATATGTATTTAACAGCTGGGATAAAATATGGATTACTTTTATGCTGCCTTTATTTGCATTTCTGAGCTTCAAAGATTTGGACCCTGTTAACTTGCATTTTATGGACCTTCAGTGCTGAGATATCCATGGTAGATCTTGTGTAATAGTTATACAATTATGGAAAAAGCTGATCTCATTTCATAGATGTGCAAGCACCCCATACCTATGAACACTACTTGATACCGGTGACTCAAAAATTCATGATATTTTGTTTTTAGTGTATTTTTTACCTTAAAGATGTGCACACTCACAGGTATTCAAGGTGCAAGAAAAATAATTTAATATTATTTACCACTTGACATTTTTAAAGTCTATATACTTTTTTTGTAGAAAAACTTATGAAACCAACATGGACACAAGTCAAGTCAAGTGATTTTTATTGTCGTTTCAACCATATACAGTTAGTACAGTACACAGCGAAATGAGACAACGTTCCTCCAGGACCATGGTGCTACATAAAACAACATAGGACAAACCCAGAACCACATGAGACTACATAGACTAAATAAAATACCTATATAAGGTGCACGTGCAAACGTGTGCAAAAACTACGGGACAGTACAATAAATTACTAACAATGAACAGGACAATAGACACAGTGAGTGACAGTGCAGCGCCGACCAGTACACAGTAGTGCAAAAAGATGACAGTTTCTAAAAATGCCAAATGTAAACATAACATACTATGAGATGGTGCAAGTCCCAAACCAGGCAGTGATGCAGCTGCTCAAGATGCTCTCAATAGTCCCTCTATAGAATGTAGTGAGGATGGGGGGGGAGATGTGCTTTCCTCAGCCTTCGAAGAAAGTAGAGACGCTGCTGGGCTTTATTGGTAATGGAGCTGGTGTTGCGGGACCAGGTGAGGTTCTCCGCCAGATGAACACCAATGAATTTGGTGCTCTTGACGATCTCCACAGAGGAGCCGTCGATGTTCAGTGGAGAGTGGTCACTCTGTGCTCTCCTGAAGTCAACAACCATCTCTTTTGTTTTGTCGACATTCAGGGACAGGTTGTTGGCTCTACACCAGTCCGTTTGACGCTGCACCTCCTCTCTGTACGCTGACTTGTCATTCTTGCTGTCATCGGCGAACTTGATGATGTGATTTGAGCTGTGCATTGCTGCACAGTTGTGAGTCAGCAGGGTGAACAGCAGTGGACTGAGCACACAGCCCTGGGGGGCCCCAGTGCTCAGTGTGGTGGTGGTGGAGATACTATTCCCGATCCGGACTGACTGAGGTCTCCCAGTCAGGAAGTCCAGGATCCAGTTGCAGAGCTTTCTAATCAGGTGCTGGGGAATGATTGTGTTGAATGCTGAGCTGAAGTCTATGAACAGCATTCGAACGTATGAGTCCTTTTCATCTAGGTGGGTGAGGTCCAGATGGAGGGTGATGGCGATGGCATCATCTGTTGAACGGTTTGGACAATATGCAAACCGCAGTGGGCCTAGTGAGGGGGCAGCTGGGTCTTAATGTGCCTCATGACGAGCCTCTCGAAGCACTTCGTGATGATTGGTGTGAATGTGACGGGACAGTTGTCGTTGAGGCAGGACACTGAAGACTTATTTGGCATGGGGACGATGGTGGTGGCCTTGAAGCACGTTGGAACAACAGCGCTGCTCAGAGAGATGTTGAAGATGTCGGTAAGAACATCTGCCAGCTGGTCTGCACATCCTCTGAGCACTCTGCCAGGAATGTTGTCTGGTCCAGCAGCCTTCCGTGGGTTGACTCTACGTAGAGTTTTCCTCACATCTGCCGTGGTAAGACGGAGCACCTGGTCGTTGGGAGGAGGGATGGTCTTCCTCACCACCATGTCGTTCTGCACTTCAAACCGAGCGTAGAAGTCGTTCAGAACATCTGTAAGGGAGGCATCTTTGTCACAGGCAACTGATGTTGTCCTGTAGTTGGTGATGCGCCACGTGTCACCACTGTCCTGGAAGTGACTGTGGATTCTCTGCGCGCTTTGCCTCTCTGATGGCCTGGGACAGTTTGGCCCTCGATGTTCTTAGGGCTGCCTTGTCGCCTGCTCTGAAGGTGGAGTCTCGGGTCCTCAGCAGTGCACGCACCTCCGCAGTCATTCACGGCTTCTGGTTGGAGCGTGTGGTGATGGTCTTGGTGAAAGTGACATCATCAATGCACTTGCTGATGTATCTGGTCACTGATGCTGTGTATTCCTCCAAGTTGGTAGAATCGCCATATGTTGCAGCCTCCCTGAACATGTGCCAGTCAGTGCACTCAAAACAGTCCTAAAGAGCAGAGATGTCTCCCGCTGGCCAGGTTTTCACCTGCTTCTGAAGCGGTTTTGTGCTCTGAGTAACCGGGGTGGGGGCGGGGCTGGGATGTTTGTGTAAACAAGATCAAGCGCGTTCGCCCCTCTCATTGCAAAGTCCACATACTGATGGAATTTAGGGAGCACTGTCACACAAGATTACATTACGAACCTGACTCGTGCTTTAAAATAGATTTTTAAAAGATTTCAAATTTTACCTTATTTGTCAATGACCTGTATGTATCGTTTGCCAACTGCTTTCTTGATATTGTCATCATAATCAGTCATAGATGCATTTTAAAAAGTGCTGTTTGCACAATTCAGCTTTGTGCTTACCGTTGTCATCCACTACTCTTGTCTGCTGTTTATTGCAATCAACAGGCAATCCAATAATCTCCACCTCCACAAAAGGATCTATAATCTAAAAAATAATAAAACAAAACATTCAACCTACAGTATGGGATCTTGGTTATATTATTACAAATGGCATATTTATATTCAGATATGAGTGAACTCACCTCTCCTCTGTCCCCTAACATGGAGTCTTTTGGCTTTGGAAGCTGCTGGCCACAGATTATTTTGAGCACTAACTGAGCTTTCCTGTTCCCTGGCAAAGGGTCTTCCAGTGCAGGATTAAAGGCACCTTAGGGTAATCAAAATGTGTGGAGTTAAAATGTCCCTCCAAATGGCATATTAAATGGAATGCTTCAAACAAACGAGTCACCAACTCACCTTTACACATGCATTTTGGCTTCAGTACATAGCCACAATTTCCATTCACTGCAAATTTTGCCCTGTTCAGTTGTAGCATCCGGCCTTCTGTTTGATAGTTCAGAGCGACTGGGAAGATGAAACAACATTTCAAACAAGTGCACGATGGAAAAGTGTTATAGAAAAACCATTTGCCAGCAGTGAGCCAAATCAAAGCCATTGCTGTTTCATCATTAATGAAAAACAACAGTCTTTGATGATAATTAGAAGGTAAAAAATAAATGGAAAATGAAATAAAAAAAACATTCATACCTAAATGGCATCCTGCGTTCCAAAATGGCTGAGGATTAAAGTTGCTAGAATCAACACGGTAGTTGGAGGGGTAAACTCGTAAAAGTTGCCGTTGATTGAAGCGAACTAACTGGGCAGGTTTTAGCTGCAATATCTGGTTAGTTATGCTTTCATTTAAAGAGGAGACTTGCCAGCTGCACATGTATGCTGCAACATGAATGGGAATTATTAAGACACAAACAGCAACAAGACATCAAGATTACTTTTAGCATTAGGATGTTGAGGAGGATGTAATTGTTTTCCTTACCTTGAGTTTCAATATCATGAACACGCACTGACTTTGTGTATTTTACCAGATCAGATAGGGCGCGCGAGAGTCTCATCGTTTTCCTCCGTCTGAAAAATTCCATAAAAATAGTGAACTTCCATGACTGTTCCACAACTTTTCCAGTTGCTCATGATTACTGGATTTTATAGAGATACACAATAACAAAGAGCAATTTAAGGGTTCCACATGTCCTGGAAACCCTGGAATTTTGCAATGCAGTTTTGCAATCATGGAAAAGTCATGGAAAATTAGAAAAATACATAAATCCATCCATCCATCCATCCATCGTCAACCGCTTATCCCGTACAGGGTCGCGGGGGGCTGGAGCCTATCCCAGCTAACATTGGGCGAAAGGCGGGGTACACCCTGGACAGGTCGCCAGTCCATCGCAGAAATACATAAATGTCCTGGAAAATAATTATTTGTCCTTGAAAATATTTTTGTATAATGAAACTGTTTGACTCTGTCACTTTATGCTACACGTACAAAAACAGTAACAATCAGGACTCGGGATAGGTGTCAAATACACAAATTTGCATCATTTTGTCACTGCTGTGGTGGTGCACTGTGAACGGTCAATGGATGAATGTCATCATGACTGAATTTCTAAAATATTCTAAAGCTGAATTTCCAGGATTTAAGATTTTTAAGATTTTAATAATTTTCATTACTTTATAACAACTTTAAAATTCCCTGATATTTCCAGGTTTTCCATGACTTTGGGAACCCTGCTACCATTACACTAGCCAGCCTGCAGATTTCTAAATGGATCTGTTTTATCTCTTGACCTACTCACTTGCCGTAGTTGATGATCTGTTTATCATTACTGTTCGGAATCTCCTGGTCGGTATCAGAGTCACTCAGGATTGGCTTCTTTTTTAATTTCACTTGTTTTTTCTTCTAAAACACAGATTGTGGGACATCAAAACCCTAAACAGTACCATGTTGGATTTCTAACAGATTTTTACATATTTTACTGGAATCGTAATATGAGTATGAATATGAGTGTAAAGTGGGACATCTGAAGGAAAATGCTAGAAAACCTTGTGCCTGAAGCTGCCCATAAACGATCTCCTTGAGCGTTTCTTTGATTCATCACTAGTCTCTGGTGCTCCTTCTCTTGTCTGGAACCCAGAACACAGCAGTTTTTAGTGAGACACTCTAGAGGGAGAATAGCCCATCACTATAATGCAGAAAAAAAGAAACAGGGGCCGTATAACAGAAACTACCATATGCATCTGTTCAGTAACCACTACAATCACTACTTCTGAAGCCCCAAGTAGCTACAAGCTGCATATCAGCTCTTAATTTAGGATGTTTTCTTCAAAATTAGCCATTTTAAATGGTCTGTTATCATGCTTGGTCAAATCCGATGTTACATCTCAGATGTCCAGAAACAATTTGTAGTCCAGCAGAAAAAGCTTGTTAAACAAAACACTGGCAGAATATGTTATCATCTATTGAGATGACTGAGGATCTCTGCTTTCCAATTACCCTTAGACCTCTAGTCCATTCAGAGGCCGAGATATTCAACAAAACATTGGGGAACATGCATGCCATCCAAAATTGACTGGATGTCTATGTTCAGCTGTGTTAGAGTGCCACATACCTTTCAGATCTGTTTATTGTTATGGAAGGTGATAGAGTTAAAAAAAAAAAAAAAAAAAAAAAATCCTAGTATTTACTGTCATCTTGTGGAATGAAATAAGACTTTTTACAGAGAGCGATAATCTGTTTTTTAGGGTTTTCTGTAAAATGAGACCACTTTTTTTGTAATTAGTCCTGGAACTGTGTGTAAGGTGAGCTTTTATATTTAGTAGTAAAAAGAGTAGTTTATGGGGTTAAGAATTAAGATAGGATATTTCTGTGATACGGTCCCATAGCTCCAAAAAACTAAATTAACCAAACAACAAATGGCCTCACATCTCCATTAATCAGCTCCTCTTCATCCTCTTCCTCTTCAGCACTGTCTTCATCAGACACGTCACCCTCCTCTGCATCAGCATCAATGTTTGCTGGCAGCTTCTTACCCTGGAAAACATCTCAGTGTCAGTGTTTCCATGATTTAGTAACAAAAATATTTGACTTAAAACTATGCAATCTATGACCTCACCTTGACAAGCACTTTCCCTTTCAAAACCTCTGGAGATGGCAGACGTCTGGACTCATTCACATTGACATTTGACAAGTCCAGTTTATCCTGTAGCACTTCCATGAGGTATTGAGCCATTTTCTTCTGCTGAGGCACAGTGCAGTGGTTCTCGATAGAAAGGATCACTGGGTATCTGATAGTGGAAGAATTAGTGAGACAATTCAGACATTTGACATTTGCCATGCCTTATGTTTTCTTATATTGGTAATCAATTGCCAAAGCTAAGACAGCTTTGCTTTACATTTTCTCTTCCCATCACTTACTGGGTTTTGGCAAAAGCATATTTATTGATTGTCTCAACAACTTCTTTAAAGAGGATTTTTGAGGTTAGTGTGTAACCATGATGCACAATAGGTTCTCCATCAGGACCATCCCAGCAGTCAACTAAAGGCAGAGTGAAGGACTGTGTCAATTGAAAGATAGTTACATGTTTTATTTAATGATGACAAAAACTTGTGGTAGACCAATATATCAGCCAGGCCAATAAATGGCCATTTCACGACCCTTTTTTAAGTCTAAGGTGTGAACGACTGGCACTGAAAAGGGGGGTTGGGGGGTTCATGATACTTTAAGAAATTTCTACCTTCCACACATCGACAGCCCGCCTGCAGCACATAAGCGTACATATCAACCCGGGACTGAGAGAGCAGCTGATCACCAGTCAGGTAAGTGTTGTGAGAAGACGAAATGTAGTAGTTTGTCAGGGGCTGTGTCATGTCCTGATTTACTTGATGGTGTTCTGGGTTGAATATGTCCGCTGCAGGACTACACATGTAATTGGTGAAACCTTAGAAAGCAAGAAAATGGGGTAATGGTCAAAACCATAATATATGTAGTTGTATTCTGTAGGTATGAAAATAATTTAAGATAAGGAGTCTCTCACCATCAATACCAAGCACCATATGTGTTTGGTTTTCAGGACATGGCTCAAACTGTTGAATGATCATCTTGCAATATTCTTTTGTCACATTTACCATCTAGAAAAAAAAAGAACAAACCAATGACAAACATGACAGTTTGGGTCCATTTAGGAAAACAGCAACACGTTGAACAAAATATGTGAACATTTATTCACTTGGCAGACGCTTTTATCCAAAGTGAATTCAAGGTATACATTTTCAGTTTGCGTGGTCACTGGAAATCAGTGTCATAACTTTGGTTTTGCTAGTGCCATTCTCTAACAGCTGAGCTACAGGAACTACACATTGTGATATGCATAATGCATAATGAATCACACCAGCCTTTTGCTCGTTTTCAAAGAAGTGGAGGAGGTTGTTTAAATCCATGTGCTCTTTGTGGTTGCTGTAGGTGATCATAAGTAAGTAAAGATCTCGGCGGGTGGAGATCATCTTGTAAAAATGACAGAATTCCTCAAATGTTAAAGAGCCCTGGTTTTCATCGGTGTCAGCCGCCTGTGGAATACAGAGAGTTTTCTTTCAAATGGGATAGAACAATCCTACATTTCCTACATTTTTCATTAAATATGCAGTAATGCATATATTTTGTCGGTACTGGCCAAAAGTCCAAAATAGGCTATATACTGTTGTTGGTTTCGGTTAATCTCTAAAAAAAAATTTAGAGCATAAAAAAGCTGCACAGTGAAAGTAGTTTAATAGAATTGGTCAGAGAAAAATTTTTTTTAAAAAAGACATGTTCCCATTAAGGATTAGAGGCACTAGAGTTAAGACCTCAACTAGTTTCAGACAATGCCATCTGTCCAAAGGGAGCCATATGTTAACCGAGTGTACTCATCAGCATCTTAAGTAATAGTAAACTGGAGGTGTCTTAAACCAATAAAACATCAATGCAAGACATCAGTAAACTCAGAGTAATCTTAAATAATCTTATTCCACATAGCCACAATGGAGAAATCCTACATAGTTTGTGTGACACTGTACTCCAAATAATGTTGCTTGCTAAGCTAAAAGCTATTCATAATTTATAGTAGTTAACTTAACAGAAAACTAAGTTAGCTACACTGCAAACTAGCAAAACAAATACAACTAGCTTAATGCATTGAAGTTACCTAATACAATCAGTGTATAATTAGCATTCCAATTATAATTATGCTAACAAGGAGATTGTGTTTGATGTAGCCTTTGTTAGCTAACACAGTTGCTGACATTGTACAATGTGACAAAAAGTGCTTTGTCATGCTACACCTCTACTTGAGAAAAAATGACTTATTTATGAGTGAAGGTACATAACTTTTGAAAGCGCTTGATGTACTATACAGCAACTGAAAAATTTAATTAATAGTATTGCTACTTGTAGTTAGCAGCTTCCCAACTTTGCTAAACAAACAACAAGATACAATGTGGTTGTTGTATTTTAATCAATAAATAAATTGCATGTTAATGGACAACAAATGAGTAATACGTTTTTGACAATCTGTTTATAAGTGTACCTGGAACATTTCTCTAACTTTTTGCTTTGGAAGGTTCACATTGAGTTTGTGGAGCAGTTGTAGAACTTCTCCAATACTCAGATTTCCATCGCCATTTTTGTCTGCTTCTGAAAAGGTCTGCCACAACCATTTACAACAAGTAGTAAGGAAATGTATCTTTACCCCAAAAAGCATCACAATATAGCTACCCAAAAAACACTAAAAATCCAATCAATACAAATCCAATCTATGGCTGATATGAGAGAAAGAAAAGCCACATTGAGGTCATACTTGTGGATTAAACTATTCCGAGACCCACAGAGTGACAATTAAAAGGATATTGATCTCGTGTGCGTTGTCTTTTTGCCAGACAATCCTCGTCACTGATGCCGGCCATGAGGTATTTAAGGCCAGTAATCCAGGTTCTTGCCTCTTCTCCATTCGTAGAAACTAAGTCGAGAGATTCCACGTGGTCTCCGTGGTAAATACTGAAGCAGCAGTTGGGGTCAAATTTATTGTTGGCAAATCGCCTGAAGACCTCTGTTTTCATTCCCTCACAGACCTCGTGAATAGAGTCTATGGTGACTGAATAAAATAAGAACAGTGAAGTGCAATGCAGACCTCTTAATAATATTGCTGTAGAAACATTATTCCAAACCAGATGTTTACTAATTAAAAATACAAACACAGTGGTGGTCCATCAGAGAAGGCAAGGGAGCCTCCTCAAAATTGTACTCACAATCAGGGACCAAATAATTAAATGTTATTCATTTTGGTTTGTTCTGAGCAGAAACTGTATTTTTTTCGTTCCTGCTCCAGCATTCTGCTGCCTCCTTTCCAATTGGTAACCGGTTAGAACGGAATTAAAGAACGGTTAATATAATTCATGCTAATGGCGTTATTAACCGGTTACCAACACTCCAAAACAGTTGAAAAGGACTTTGCTTTTGTTTTTGGCTGCATTCTGCAAAAGATTTTCATTGTTTTTCGATTTTTGTTCTTTGGAACATTTTCTGTGATAAAATTAACTTTGGTTTTTATCAATTAACCTACTGATCTGCATAACTCGGATGCATATAATGTAAAAGTGTAGTTTCTTTTCTTTAATGTAATGACTTTGAATCACTGCACTGCATCATTATCAGAGATAACCTTTCAAGCCAAAGGTATAACAGTAGTATTTCTAGTATAACAGTAGTGTGTTATGCCTTCTTGTGGTTAATGCAACAGGTCAACAGAGAATTTTAAATTTACCCAAAATATCAATGAAATCCAAAATATTAAAGGATCTCAAAACAAGACTGAACAACAGGGCCATACATAAATTTGCTTCAACAAACGAGCAGGGGATGGGGTTGCTCTACATTAAGTAGACCTTGTTCAAAGTTAGCGCCATATTTAATTTTTTGATTTTTGGGTGGGATCTCCAAAAGCGGCGTGGTTACCCCAAAAGGGGGCGTCACTTCCACACACAGCAAGGGTTAGATTGGAAAGGGTTAGGTTAGGGGCTCCCTATATATTTAATGGAGGTATGGAGCTCCTGCCCCTTTTAGGAGCTCTGCCTGCTCCTATATCCATCTCCCAAACTTAGCCACGGAACTAACATGCCCCCTCTTTCCAAAACTCCACCCTCCAAAGACATGCGCACGCACACACACACACACACACACACACACACACACACACACACACACACACACACACATACAGAGACGCTTGGAGATCGATGTGATCAGCAGAGAATTTCAATGTCACAGATCAGAAAAATAAAGTAGACATGTATGTAATTTGATGTCGGTAAACCCAAACACTTACATTAACCTTGTAGAAGTTCTACAAAAATAGAATATGTGGCAAAATAAGGTTCTCAAACATCAAACTGATGCTCTCTGCTTCCTGCTGCCCATATATGGGCTGCCCTGTGATTGCGCAGAATGAATGAGAATGCACCTCGGAGTCTTCCAATTGGTTAAACAAAGAATCTGGCCACGCCCGCGTGTGATTTCATGGTACCCATTTCAGTGATATCTGCCTAATAGGGACTTTTTTGGGGTGTAATTTCATAATTAAAATAGTTTACAAAACGTTTAGGAAACCAGGAAGATTGTCTGTGTATGTGTACATAGTTATCAGTGTAAAGATGTTTATAAACCCTACTGGAAGATTGGTTTGATCAATCAATACTGATTAACATATCAGCCTCCCTGGAAAATTCCCTCACGGACAGCTACTGAGCAAACTCATGCAGCAACACAAACACAATTATCAATTTGACTTACTTTTAGCTTTCTCGTGTTTTCTGGAGGGTCTCCAGCGAATGCAGGACTTGTGTTCATCTAGGTAGAAAAGTCGCACCAGAGCCTTTGATTTTCCTCTTAGTTTAATCATTTGTGAGCCGGCCTGCATGTTGCACATGCATCTCTCCACTGCAAAAGCAAAAATGACTTCATAACTCATTGTATCACAGCCACTATCAAGAGTTTCAAAGTGGCCTGGAAGTGTAAGAGCCTCAAAAGATACTTAAAAAATGTCTGAATGTCTTTATCACTTTCAACATTAATTGTTTGTTTGGTTTATACAACAATATGCTGTACATGTCTTATAAAACAATGTATATACTGTTCAAAAACAAGACAAAAATGTGTCCATAGCTAATGTGATGAACGCATACAGTACATCCACTAAAATCACAGCTGATAGCAGTTGGTAAAAGCAATTGCAAAAGTTAAATCTGAGAAAAGCTCTTGCTGGCAGATGCCACTTGATTTGATGTTGTCTCTAATTTATTAATTTTTGTGACTTTGGTGTTTAAAAGTGTCTAAGTACCTTTTTTAAGATTGATTATTATTTATAGAGCAACGGTATGGTTCCGGAATTCAAAATTCCATTAATGTTTTCCATAGACTAATTGATTTTCAATGATAACTTAATGTATAAACCTTTAAAGACAGACGTCCTGTGAGTTGCGAGGTTGTTCATCGATGGTATATGCCTTTGTTGAAGCATCAAATTGAATTATTTCAATGTTTTTAATAGCGGAATTCCTAGAGAACAACTACACTATCCATGATTCAGCAGAGAGAGATCCACCAATCAGAGAAACACAGCCAACAAAGTCCAGCAGCAACACTCTGATGTCACACTGTGAATGACGCAATTGAGTCGGTCTCCATACACCCTCAAACTACATAAATTATATATATCAGTATACATCCAAATGTTGTCAATAGATTTATATATTTCCATCATTTTTATTTGATTGCATTATTCACAATGCTTCATGGGATTGTAGTTCATGCCCTCCTGAAAGTTTTATGATTCACCTCTGAGCTGATTGGTTTGGTTCATGGCTTAGAACTCTTTTATGAAAACCCTATGAAAAAAATGTAAGGCAAAAATTATTTTGGAACCCAAACACTGTTGCACTCTATTGAGAATGTTTTTTTTTAAATACTGATTTATATGGATGTCAAGCAGATGTAATAACAAGTTCCTTCTAAATCAGATTACACCGCTGCGTCACGCAGGGTTTGTAAGTGTGTTTACTGTGTGCTGGCACACCTTATCGAAACAATACAACAATAATGATGATCTGTCACAGACACATCATCTAAAAATGTTGTTGCATTGTTTTGAAAATTACACATGAAAAAATGAACATTTTAGGGTAATACAAGGATTAACTGGAAGCTGATCTTTGCAGTTAGCAAGGTATTTGAAAGTATTAGGTGGGTGAAATCCCCTAATGCAATCTCCCATTTGATTGATATCATTATGGAGATTTTTGTACTACTCTAATACAACGATACTATGATATACTCTCTGTTTATTGTAAAAAATGCTGAACCAAGAATGCTGCTTTAAAATAAGTTTATACAGCATTACACATTTTCATTTTTGATCAGCCAGGAGTCACTTTAAGTTCATGTAACCAAACTATGAATTCAGTGTATGTTTTTAAAAAGTTGCATAGTTGAGGAGAGGATGGAGGGGTGGGGGTGGGGGGGTCATGTGATGCAGTTAGTCTGCTAATCCCAGGGGATTGTTTGTGTCCATATGCTATGAGTGTCAACAGGTCCTTCTGAATGTCTTCCAATGGCGAGCAATATATGACATCGTTTTTGTGGCATTTGCAATCAAATTACTCAAAGTTCTGCTTTGCCAAATAAGATACAAAATTGCAAAAAATGTCAAATTAGAATGGACAAATGCTTTGAGCACACCAGTTCAATCATTTTAGATCCTCTGGAAAGTTGAACTACATCCAGTACAGTTATCTATTTGCATACATGATTGTTTAATAATTCTCATGAAGAAAAGAAAGAAATAATATAGGGTCAGAATGCCACTGTTTTGCTAAATACTTACCTATTTGGCCCATTCTCCATTTTGGTGATGCAACAATACTTCCCCCAATCCAGAAGAACTCCTCAGCCAAGCGTGATATTGCAGCTTTCTTCCATAGTTTAGGTGAAGTCATGATGGAAGGGGAAGGTGACCTGAAAGGTGAAGGTGATCTCCTCCCAGGACTCGGGGGCCTCCGAGAGAGAGAGGGTGAAAACATGACCGGAGATGATGGTGCCATTCCTGGAGATGTGTTCATTACTTCAGTACTCTTGTGTAGTCATAACCTAGACCCCATGTCATGCTCCTCACCCACCGTATCAGTCCTGTTGATCTCATAAGGTCAGATCTGCAAAATCCAGCGAGACAGGTGTTACTGAAATGATGAGCCAACAGTTCTCAAGGAATCAGTATATGGATTGATTATTTAATTCCAGTTGGCACCTCTTTCTGACTGATCCTCTTAGTAACTGACCTTCCCTCTGGTCCATTGATATTGAAATGTTTTCCTATATTCCGACTTGAATGTTAAATTTGACTGAAATTGTGAAAAGGCGTGCAGTAGCTTAAAGTTTAGGAGGAACTGGGACGGGGAGAGGAGCCACACGTGTAAGCAGTCACTAAATCTCTAATCCAGGATGAGGTGAAGGCATTACTTGTACTGGGGGATTTTCATGCCTCACGTCCACTTGCAGAAAATGGATTATATATCAAGATTGTTTCTGTGACAATACTAAAGTAAAAGTTGTATAAATTTGTATTAGAGGTCGTCTGATAGTGAATTTTGCCAATACAATAACTAAGGTGGTGGAAAAAGCCAATAATCGATTAATCGCCAATAGTGTTAAAAATCGATTTATTGAATTCTTAGACTTTCCTGTTATTTATAATATACGCTAAATGAGCAGTTTATTAGGAACTCTATGTCCCTAATTAAATGCGCAACGTAGTCTTCTGCTGTTGTAGCCCATCCGCCTCAATGGTTCAAAAAGTTGTGCATTTTGAGATGCAATTCTGCTCACTACAATTGTACAGAGTGGTTATCTGAGTTACTGTAGACTTTCTGTCAGTTCACACCAGTCTGGCCATTCTCTGTTGACCTCTCTCATCAACAAGGTGTTTCCATCCACAGAACTGCCACTCACTGGATGATTTTGGTTTTTGGCACCATTCTGAGGAAACTCTAGAGACTGTTGTGTGTGAAAATCCCAGGAGATCAGCAGTTACAGAAATACTCAAACCAGCCCATCTGGCAACAATCATGCCACGGTAGAAATCACTGAAATCACATTTTCCCCCATTCTGATGGTTGATGTGAACATTAACTGAAGCTCCTGACCCCTATATGCATGATTCTATGCATTTCAATGCTGCCACATGATTGGTTGATTAGATAATCGCATGAATATGTAGATGTACAGGTTTTCTAATATAGTGTTCACTGAGTGTATGTATGATCAGCATTGATTTTAGCTGATAACTGATAGTTCGTAAAGCAGATATCAGTGCAGATTGGCAAAACTGATTAAACGGTCGACCTCTAATTTGCATAATGTAATCATTCAAAAAAGTTGGTTCACACAGGTCTGTTCTGATTAGTTTATGCATTAGTCCATAAAGAGTGACGTGCTAGAGACTTGGTATCATTACAATGCTTTACGTTAGTATTCACCAATTGATGCTTTTTATAACTTACTGTATAAATTCACCAGATTTTTGTATATACTGTATATTTCACCAGATGAGATGATTTTATTATTATTCACAAGATATGAGACTGGAAATAAAACGTATGTACAATTGGCATTGATAGAAAAGCAGATATCGGTGCTGATTAATCTGCTAAATTGACTAACTGGTCGATCTCTAATTTGTATAATCTAATAATTTAAAACAGGTGATTCGAGAAATGCTTCCCATTTCTTTTTGTTGTCGTCCATTTAAACTACAGTATTTTGGTGCCAATTCATCTGTCACTTGTTAAAAACAGGCCAACTATTCCCTCATTCTCGAAAACAATTAAACAAGACTATGCAGTTGATAAGGAAGCACAATCCAGATTGCATTAAATAACATTGCATTTGTAACAAAGGTGTTTTCAGTGGTGAATTATTGGCTGCCTAAAGCATAAACATTTAGAAAAAGTTTACAATATGTATGCATTCAAAAAATTGTCAATTTTAAATGTTAATAATTCTTGGCCTATTCAGTTCATGGTAATATATTTCAGTCTTGTTCTAGGGTAAACTATTTTGGTATTGTGTTGGATCACCACTTGCTGTCCAATGAAAAATCTAGATCTTGAAGGAAACCAGTAGAAACTACTAATGTAATAAAATATATATGCCTTGATTCCATCATTGTACATCTATCAAATGCATTTTTTTCCCCTCGTCTTATGAGCCAGGGTTAACTGCTCTTCTAAAACTGAATTTAGAAATGCCTCCGTTAAATCTAGGCACTTTAGATTGATATAGCAAGAAATCAGGAAACGCAGGAAGAATGGTTGATTCTGTTTAATGCTATTATATGTGGGGGAACATTAAAACAAATGATGAAAATGACCCACACCAAAACCAAAACTATGACAAGACCCTGAACACAATGCATATATCTAGTATGACGCATTAAAACATCAAGCGGTTAAAAACTGACATAGGCAAGCATACAGATCTCTTTATATAGAATGGGAAGTCAAAAGTCACCCAGAATAAATATAGAGTGATGGAGAGGTTAGCATATGTATTATGGCAGGTTTTATTCAAGATGGGGGTAATGAAGATAAAAGATCATTAGAAATGCATCAAATATTCTTTACAGTTTATCAGTCACATATCAATCCACCAGGAATCTCAGAATGTGAAGCTTTGCTTTGGTAATTATATAAAGTGATTTCCAAAGGGACTAAAATTATTCAGAAATATAATAATCTTTGTTTTTGTTCATTTTACACAAGAATTTCTATTCAGTAAATGTCCCCTAGTTGAAAACATTATAGGAGAAATTCATTTTTCTGTAACATTATTTCATACATATGGCATACATTTTGGCTTGGAGAAAAAAGCATTTAAAGTGAAGTGTAAAGCAAGCTACCTTATTTAGTGTTTTTTTTATGTTTAAATGGTATTCACATATGCAACAAATGTAGGAAAACTTCTTTAATCAATACTTGGTGTCTGAGATTTAAAGAAAAAGAAAACTTTAGAGGGCCTCAAATACACAGTACAACTATCTTTTTTCTTAAAAGTGCAATTCTTTTTTTTTTTTTTGGTAGAAAGTAAAAAAATATATATCCTTATTTTCGATATAAGTAGAAATGTTAAATAATTATCCGTTTTTTTGTTTTTTTTTCATTAATGAGTCTTACAACCAGTGACTAAAAATGGATGTTTGTCACTTGAGCATTCACTAATTCTGATGTACTCAACAAAAACATTCAATCCACTATAAAACCAACCAAATCCAAAAGGGATCATGGAGCACAAACATGTTGACAACTGTGCCGTAATGTTCTTTTTGACTGTTTTATACAGTGAAAACTGGTTATTAAAGTATAAAAGTAATACTTGCATAATATACTGAAGTTTAGGACACACTGTAGAGTTGAGTCCATATTGATCGTTGCCAAAACTATAGGGTTTTAAGTAAAAGAAGCTCATTTGAATGTAAGTTTATAATTATTAAGCTTTGCTGCACCATAGCACTGTTGCTCATGCAAACTATTTCAATACAACAACAAAAAAGGAAATGAAAGCGAGAGAAACATCGTAATGACAACACCAGTGTCCTAAAGTATGTGTAGTTCTGCTTGTAACACTTTCTAGTTTACAGAGTATGAGTGGCACTAGCAGGTCATCTGCTATTGTCAACTTAATGTGAAAAGAAAACACTCTCGTTTCCCAAATTTTCAAGTATCTTTGCAACATTTTTAAATAGCTTATAACAAAATAAATTCCTTAGATTAGCTCAAGAAGCTAACTGAAGTCGAGTCCGCTCCACGCAATGCCACCATCTCTGAACGTCCTGCTCTCATGGTTTCGACTAAACTTCTTTCCAGTTACTTCTGTGGAGTTCATTTAGCACTGTTACTGTTTCCATTGGTATTGGAAAACGTACATTGTAAAATGCTTGTTTTTCATTGCCATTCTCCTTTGCTCCCGTACATTTTTCACGTATGCGTTTGATTTAGAGGCGTCTTTTCATCGTCGTCAAATCAAAAGTCTTCATCTATAGCCATATACTGTATATGTTTTACTCTTAACATTTAAGATACATCTTCTTCATGTCTAATTTCTTTATTCTCTCTCTCAGTTGTCTGTGACTTTGGGATGCTGTGCTCCTCCATCTCTGCCGTGTGACCCAGTTGATCCTTGAGATCTTTGATGACTCTCTCCAGATTCTTTCGGGCTTCTTGCTCCTTCTGCAGATCTTCTCTCAACTGCTCACGGTCCACTTCTGCTTGCTGGAGCTTCATCTGCAGATCTTCAATCTGATAAACATTCAGGAAAAAAAGAGGGATGTTGGTGCATGCAGACAATGTCTCAAAGATGTTTTGGACTAAAGGTATCATTCACCTTGACCGCAGAAAACTTTCACTGTGTGCTAACCATCAGGCGTGATGCAGAAAAGTTTCCAGTGTCAAGTAGTAGTCCACCAGGCACCAAATTCACAAAGCTAATCAGAATATATTTGGTGCTTTTGTTTTCTCCAATTATTGTTTTGATCTCTACGGAGCCCCTTATGGGAGGGAATACATTTGCCTTCTATTGCAAAAAATTTACCTTAGTTTTACTATAGAAGTAGCCATGGTTACTATGTCTTTACTATAAATACCATGGTTAAACTACGGTCACTGTAGTAAAACCACGGTTAATTTTCAAAAGGGTTAACCATGGTTTTTATGCAATAACTATAGTTAAAATATGGTATATGGTACATAAGGTATTTGTAGTAAAAACCATATTAACCACAACATTTGAATTTTCCGGCATTAATACTATGGTTTTACTACAAATACCATGGTTACACTATGGTTATTGTAATAAAATCATGGTTAATTTTCATAAGGGTTAACTACAATAACCATAGTTAATAGTAAAACAATTATTGTAGTAAAACCATGGTCAATTTTGTGTTTACTATTGTTTTACAACAAACACCAGAGTTAAACTATGGTACATTTTGCGAGAAAACACAAAACTATTATTTCAGCAAAAAAATGTCCTCCTTGTCCGTAGATCTCAAACTAATCTTTGTGGATAAAATGTAAATATGCGTAATCAAAAATACAATATTCAAATTCAATATTCATTGAGTATATTAATATATATTGTATAAATTGTATACAATAACATTTTATATAAAAGCGCAAATTTTCCATGTCTCTTAGCAACTGCAAACTCCTATAGCTAGACTAATGAACTATATAACATTCTCATGAGAATTATTTATTCTGATTATTATTGATAATAAATTGTGTTTAGTGAATATTGGTGTCTTTTATCATATCGCTGCTGCCAGTTTATTAAACCAAATATACCATTCGAGTCTAGATATGAACCGGTCCCTAAAAGTGTAATGCATGGCCTCTTGCACCTGGTTAGGCAGGGCTTCTACAGTACCACATGCCAAGTCTCACCTGGGAGGAATACTTGGCCCTCAGGCGTCCTGCTTCACAGCCTTTATCACACACACGGATCTGTCTCTCTTTGTCCAGCTCCCTCTTCAGTCTGCCACAGGACTCATTGGCATCCCGCACCTTCTGCTCACACTCCACACGGAGGCGCTCAATCTCCTTCCTCAGGTTCCGCTTTGATTCAATGGCCTCCCTCAGCCTGCCCTTCTTGGTCACCCTCACAAACTCCAGCTCCTGTGAAAGGTATTGGATATTACTTAAGGACTCTTGAAATGTGTTTATTAGTGTTTAACTGATATGAAGAAAACATTCAACTTTTTTTTAGTTCTCTTCAACTCTTACTCCACTGTAAAAACAGTGCCAAAATATGTCATATATTCTGTGTACCTGCTGAAGGCTTCGTTTGGCTTGCATAGCGGCAGCTAGTTTCTCCTCTTGCTTTACTCTCATTCGAACAATGTCCTGTAGGAACCTCTCTCTGGCCTCTTTAGAGCTCAGATCACTGCTCAGCGTCTGCCTCAGGGCCTCCAGCTCAGAGCAAGGGGCCGCCCCTAGTTTTACTTTCCCATCATGGACCTCTGCAGGGCCGTGACTGCTTAGGTTCATCACCCCTACACCACTGATAAAGGAAGGAGACATCAAGGGATGGGAGATAGGAACTGAAATCAGAGAGAGAGAGAAAAACACAATCAAATAAAGCTCACAACATCTAAACATGGCAAGAAAACTCTCGTATTGCATGCATCAATATTATTCAGGACTCAACAGTAAGGAAGTGTCACTACATCTCACGTTTCTTAATAAAATACATGTTTTAATGCCTTCTTAATGCCTCAAAAATAATTTAGTCATGTATTGAACATATGTCAACTACAGCTTTCCTGGAGTTTTTTTCCAAGGTCTCAAAAATGTACATGCAACTCTTGTATTTCCCCCTAGCAGCAGTAGTGATGAACTTTCAATATGTTGGCAATAGATTGTATGGGAAATAAGCACCACTGAGTCACGGTGTCTGAGCAACCAGTCGTAAAAAGTAGTAATTATTATTATTACTACAGTTTTGATAGTTAATAGAATTATAATTAACAACAACAGCAATAATGATTCAGCAAATAGGGCGTAGAATTTCGAAGATATAATTAAAATATGAAGGTTTTGCATGACACATGTACACATTTCAATCACAAATTTAATTACAAATGCTTTTTACGATATACTTGCAATGTGAATGATCATTTCTAACCGTCCACTCTGCCGAACTAGCTAAAGAATAAGATGTTTAGAATAAAGTTTAGAATAATAAAACCATTGATATTTTTAATGTCACACTCTTAGTTTTGAGTGGAATACATCACATCGAGTGGATGCATACTACAGAGCCCCATAGAGGACAGGGTGGAAATGTATTTTCTGCAATAGTTTTGTGTTCCCATGCAATAAATTTACCATGTTTTCACTATAGTAACTATATTCAAACCTTGATATTTGAAGTAAAACCATAAAAATAATACAGGAAAATGAAAACTATGGTAATAAAAATCATAATTATTGTGGTTATAATAGTTTTACTACAAATACCATGTTATTTGTAGTAAAACTATAGAACCACAATAATTATCATAGTTAATCTATAGTGAAACCATGGTTACTAATACTAAATGGATTCGGTATACAGTATATAAAAAAAGAAACATGGTTATCCTACAACAGTAAAGATTACTACAATATTACTATAGAAAAAAACACAAATTTCCACCAAAAACTATATTTAATACAGTCTACAATATTACTATTGTAAAGTTATAGTTAAACTATGGTATTTGTATAGTAAAACCATAATAACCACAAGATTATGATTTTATTACCATAGTTTTCTTTTTTTCTGTATTATCACTAAGGCAGCCAGGTTTCTAATATGGTTAAAATATAGTTAATGGAGTAAAACCATGGTAAATAATAATAAAAACAGATATTGTGAGGGAACTCAAACTATTGCAAGGGCATGCACAACTTATTGCGAGGGCACACAAAAAGTATGGTGAGGCAACGTAAAACTACTGCGAGGGAACGGAAAACTTCCGTGAGGGCACGCAAAACTTATTGCGAGGGAACTCAAACTATTGTGAGGGCACGAAAAACTTATTGCGAGGGAACACAAACTATTGCGAGGGCACGCAAAACTACAGCGAGGGCACACAAAACTTATTGCGAGGGAACGCAAACTATTGCGAAGGCACGCAAAACTTATTGTGTGGGCACGCAAAAGTCATTATGAGGGCACGCACAACTCATTACGAGGTTACGCACAACTTATTGCGAGAGCATGCAAAACGTATGGCGAGGCAACGTAAAACTACTACGAGGGCACACAAAACTTATTGCAAGGGAACACAACTATTGCGAGGGCATGCAAAACAGGGACATGCTCCGTAGCATACAGTATAGTTACAAAAGTTCAAATATTTCAACGCATCTGAAGCTCAAATCATATCCAAAAATTCTGCACTCACCATCGGAAATTACTGACTTCCTGTCTGTCGTTTGTCGGATGCAATGAATGAATGAATTTGCGCCCTGCAAATATTGCAAAGGGCTCTCCCAAAATACTCCCAGATGTTCTTTTTCTTTTTTTCCCCCTTTGCTCGCCAATTTGGAATGCCCAATTCCCAATGCGCTCCAAGTCCTCATGGTGGGCTGTCCTCAATCCGGGTGGCGGAGGATGAATCTCAGTTCTGAAACCATCAATCTACACATTTTATCACATGGCTTGTTGAGCGCGTTACCGTGGAGATGTAGTACGTGTGGAGACCCAAACTATTCTCTGCGGCATTCACGCTCAGCTCACCATGTGCCCCACCGAGAGCGAGAACCACACATTATAGCGACCACGTGGAGGTTAACCCATCTGACTCTACTCTGCCTAGCAACCGGGCCAATTTAGTTGCTTAGAAGACCTGGATGGAGTCACTCAGCACACCCTGGATTCGAACTCGCAACTCCAGGGGTGATATTCAGCATCTTTACTCGCTGATCTACCCAGGTCCCCCCCTCCCATATGTGTCACATTAATCGAAATTTCTACATTTAATTTTGTAAGTCGCTTTGGATAATAGCATCTGTTATATTAATAAATGTAAATTTAAATAAACCGGATATATCCATTATGTTTTCACAGTTTCACAGCACATTTACAATTTGAATTTATATACGTACATATTCAATTGCTAATCTTCCTTTTCCACATCCTACCTTCATCACAGTTGTCAACCTCGATTTTTGCATTTGAATCTTCATCTTCCTGAAGCTGCTGTCGTACAACTGGTGTGGGCAGAGAGGCCATGGCCACCGGCTGTGACTTCATCTCTGCAGATGGCCACCTCTTTCTTGGCCTAAAGCTCTCCGTCTTGCCTGTGTTGTGGCTCTCGCTGGGGTGAGTAAATCGGTGCAGTGGCTGCTCATTATTTTTAAATGTGGCAATGGGCAGAGAAACATTTCTGTTCGCCAGGCTGTCTTGTCCGTTAGTGAGCGATCTGAATGTCAGAGTAAAAGGAAGAGTTTAACACAATTCTCAATTACAGAATTATGTTGGTGATGGCACAACAGAGAAGATGAATCAATTACTCATGACAACTTATAGAGATAATTGTTATTGTATTACTCTAGTGATGGTTAATGTATAAACTACCTCTCGTACTTGTGGCTAGGTGTCTCTTTCTCAGCAGAGGGGACTCTAGGAGACCAGGGCCTGAAAGCAGAGGGTCTCTGCTTAAACTGGAACTGCATAAGATCCTAAAACAGAAATACAAACAGTGAGCTTTTATTAGTCTACAGTGATAAAATGTAACATATTAATGCATGATGAGAGATTTAAATGGGAGTAACTTTTCATGAAATTAATATCCTTTTTATAGTTTCAATTACTAGGGCTGGGTATTCATACAGATTTTCAGATTCACAAGCTTTTGATTCTATTCTGATTAATTTGGGTATATTTCCGTTCTAACGTCTTTTTATTACACATGAATGAGAATGGATTTACTCGCATCTATCTTTTTACCCACTCCTATCAATTACAACAGAAAATTATTTTGACCCAAAAAAAGGTACCAAAAAAAAAAAAAAGACTTTTATGCACTTACAATGGAAGCCTATTGGGCAAGCGGTTGACCCATAGAATTCCAGTGTGCATGCATTTGGTTTACATGTTTTTTGTTAGTTTTTACACACAAGAGTTGAGTTACAAATCGAAATGACTTAATATTCCTTTAAGAATAGATGGCTTGGAGCAGACAGAATGTGAATGATCCATAAATGTAATCTCATTTTGACTAATGTGTTTCATAAAGAAAGAAATGATGCAATCAAATGACCTTATTTGCAGATGCAGCCAGAGACTGTAGCCAATCAGCTTGCCTCTCTTTATCCCCAGAAGGGGATCTTGAACGGTCATGTTTAAACTTTTTGGAGGGAATGGGACTGTATGCCTGTAAAAAAAAAAAAAAAAAAGTTAACTTTATGAGAGAGGGAAAAAAAACAGTGTGAAGCCAAGACACCAGCACTGAAGTAAGGCTCTGACCATGTAGGTGTCAAAATATCTGAGGGGTAAATTTAGCATCCGTTCAAATAAAAACCAAAGAGTACAGGTATTCATAAAACTGAAAAGGCTTCCTTGGTAGCCACCTGGACATTCGTTGAAAGAAAGAAAAAAATTGCATGACAGTGAGTAATCCCACCCCAAATGCCCTCAGGTTTTATCAGATCCAGGATGTGTTTACCTTAGTTGTAGAAACACCCTGCTCAGACTTGCAGCTCTCTAACTCAACTTCAGGAATTGAAACACCCTTGTAACCTGATAGAGTTAGTGCGAACGTTAGCTGAGGAAGAGGATAAGCCAAGAAGAGTTGAATCGATGAATGAGAAATGTAGTGTTCTTGGGCGAAAAAACCACCAGGGTGAGAATTATGACTGGTTGTGTAAATCAGGTCAGGTACTGCGGCTCTAAGAGACAGAGTCATTGACTTTAATCCTTGTTTAAATGGCACACATACACTTTATCCTTGTTTAAATGGCACACTTTCACTTCTGAGAGTGGATCAGAGCACAAAGGGGAGATGTTGTGCTGGATTTTGTGCCATCCCTGCCACAGGGGGCTGATGGGCCTCCTGTTGTACACATTCTTTAGGGCCTAAACATACTTCACGCAAGTATGCAGATGCAAGCGCTTTCCCAACGCATGGTCCCATTGTACATACATTACGTGTACTAATTTTAACTCTGGCTTGAAATACCTTGTACCACAAGGGGGCATTTAAATTTTGTAAAAAAAAAATTTATTTATTTATTTTACATTTTTTATGCATTTGTCAGACACTTTTATCCAATGCGACTTACAGTGCCCTTACAACAGGGACAATCCCACCGGAGCAACCTGGAGTTGTGTCTTGCTCAAGGGCACAATGGTGGTGGCTGTGGGGTTTGAACCAACAACCTTCTGCTTAGCAGTGCAGTGCTTTAGTTTAGGCCACTACGCCACCACCACTCCGGGGGCAAAAGAGTTTTTTTTAGGTGCCACGAAAGTAGACTTGGTGGAGTGAAGTTGAGCAGTATGATTTTGTATTTGCTAAAAAGACTACATTAGACTTGCCTACATACTCGGCAAGACTCTCCTCAAATTGCTGCTCTGCCATGGCAGTTCTTGAATGAAAAATAGAAAATCTGCTGTAGCAACCATTGCGGCAATGCTGAGAATAATGTGCATACTTGCGTTAGGCTATGAATTGCGCTGACACATTTCACAAAGCAATGATGTGTGAAATCGAGCTTGCATAGCAAGATGCGTCTGCGTTCACGTACTTACGTAGAGTATGTTTGGGCCTTTAATGTTTGCACACTTTTTCTTGCTCTCTGTGCAGATCTTGATTACAGAGCTATAACAATAAGCGTTCACTGTTATCCACAAGGCATGGGTGCACTTTACGTGGCTGTTTAGAGCCCATTCCTTTAATACAGGTCTGACTCATGTTAATACACATTTGCCTCCATGTATAACTTCAGAGAGATGTGTGGCTGGCAAAGAGGGTCTTGGAGCCAGAGCAACAGAGACACACGGCACACATACACTTCTGAGAGTGGAGTGTGTGAGTACTGGGGACCGATTAATGTTCAAGAACTCTTTAATCCAAGTGTAGCATCTTTAAGAGTGCCCTCTTACCAATTCAATACACAGTTCTGAATGGTTCAATAGGCATACAATGATTTTACACATAGAAGCATATTGGAAATGCCTGCCTTATGTACCTCATTATTAAAAAGAATGCTGTTGATGGCAATAAGATATTATATAAACATTTGGCTTGTAATACTTTAATCCTATCAGTATTCCTATTCCTTATGCGCATTTTGGATTTTTTTATGCAATACTCCAAAATTTGCACAAAAACACATAGATTAAATGCTGTCGACTGTAGATGTGACCATTTCATTGCATCATGCTGACAGTTAAGGGACACCCTCTCCATTTCTGATTGCTTGCCGTGTTTGCACGTCATCTTTTTCAACGTTTGCTTCTATGCATCCAGTGGAGACTCTCTCAAGCCATTGCACGACCGTCTGGAGTAGGCAGGGTGTATCTCACCCTCACAAATAAAACAAGTTAAAGACTTATATCCTTAGCTTATTCTGGAGTACATTTTAGTTAAAAAGAAAACTAGAGAGTGCGTTGACCTAGGCCGAAACATGTTTTGTATTCTCACCCACATTGTCTGAGTTGTCTGAACTAAAAATATCGATTCTTTCCATTGTAATATCAGTGTAGCATTGTGAGGTAATATACCACATTACTATTTTTCCCCTATTTCTAGTTTCTATATTTATGTTCAACAGCATAAAGCCACTCCTTACAGCATCTCGTATAGTAGTACTGCACAATCCTCGGTGTAATGTAATTGCAAGTCCACCTGTCTTGCGCAAAGGAAGCACAATTTTTTTTTTCTCTGTTAAAACAATGCGGATAGGTTGTCAAAACACGACTCAAGCACACAACGACTGCTGCACACCCAAAAAAGAACGTCTGTCTGGACTCCTTCCCTTAGGTCTAGAGTTCCAGGAAGACCAAGGCGTCCCAGACATAATGGTCTTTGACTGTGCACCCTCCCAGACATTACAAAGGAGCTGCTGATGCAATGTCCGCAGATCTGAACTCAGGGTAGTCGTGACACGGCTTTCACTCACCGCCACATCAAACGCCTGGGCTCATGACACACATGCAGTGCTGACTAAATGAAACAGCTGGGTAAAACCACACACACACACACGGATGCATGCACACGAAATTGATGCAGATAAGAACATACACACCTGGACTGTGATCAAAACCCCAAACCTACAACAAACACTTATTTACGGTGGCAGTCTGGATTTAATATTCATTAATTTGTTGAAGAATAACCCACTGATTCAAAACAAGCTTTTCCAATTGCTATATTCTTAATCATGACAGAGAAAATGAAAGGACGACTAACCAAGCTCAGTTACTGAATGAGTACATGAGTGAGTGATTAAAAGAGTGAGTGAGGGCCACATTTCCTCTCGGTAGTTTGCTTTGGCTGATGGCCCTGTGGGAACCCAGAGCGTCTGGTTCCTGAATGTGAGTGGGCGGGTTCGAGGAGCAGGACCATAGAGGAAACACAAAGCAGCAGGAATGTATACTTGAAGGCCAAGTACAGCTTACTCTTAAAGTGGCCATTCAATCCTATGCCCTTTCAACTGCCTATTGTGTGGACCTTCTTTGAAGGCACATTACAAAAAGGAGCGCTTTACGGCAAACATGAGACTGAACACACACACAAACAAGAATCTGAATCGCAGATAAAACATTTTGAACATGCAGATCTACACTGCAAAATGATCTCATCAGAAATGCAGTCATTCAGATGAAATAGTCTTTAATTAGATTGGAATAAAGTCATGTTTTAACAATGTAGGAAATGTTGAGACATCTGGGATGATATTGATGACATTTTTGCCAATGGTCCAAAATCTGCAGGTGTCTCATGCAAATATTGAGAATAACATTTCGGAATGCACTGCTTCATCCAAAGGCCATGAGTGCATGTTATGATAAAACCCATTGGATAACATCTCACCACTTTTGCTTCTGATTTCGGAATGACTAATGAAACTAATATCGACCTCTGCTTGCATTCGTTGTTACACAACCAGTCTTGTTTGGGAAATAGTGCATGCTTAAAATCTCAGTTGATATTACTTGGAAGCCGAAAAAGTAGATTTGCATTCTATTGCTCTATTGAACTTGAGCAACTAACAACCTTGCAACAATACACAGCGCCGCCTGATAGAACTGTATCGCTGGTAATGCACAGCAACCAGGCACAAGTTTCCTATTACAGATCTTTTTTCCCCCATGGAAATCTTGTATGTAATCCCCAGATTTGTGTGTGCTTCGACGCGCTTGCCAGAGTCAAGGGCAAAACTGGTAGAGCGCACTTCTGTAACCGTTTATTGAGTGTTGGAGACCGGTCCTCTGATTAGAAGGGGATTCTGGAAGACTGTAGAGGATGAAAGTTTGTATATAACTGTATGTGAGAGAGAAAGAGAGGGTAATGCCAGCTGTCCAACTGCTAGAGCTTCAGAGGATCTTACAATTTATAATAAGCTCAGATGTCACCTGGTGTCAGCTGGTGAAGGGTGGCGAATCGGTACATCTGAAAACATCTCTAGCTTTCCTGCATAGAGTGCCGGGAAAAGTTGCGCCAACACATTTCCCTTGAAGCCCATCCTCTTCCAGAAGCCTTTCCAGAAGTCAGAAAAAAAGGGAAAACCAACCTTGACTGGATGGTGTTAATAGCCTTTGGACTAGAGACTTGTTGCCGTCTGAGCTGAAGAGGGAACAGACTTTGAGGACAGAGGCAGGGCTCAAATGCATAATTCTGCTCGGAGTGTGATGAATCCTGAATCCATCTGCTTCAACAAGCTGTATTCCAAAAAGACTCATTAAACTGAAATATCCAATATCTCAATCACTCCTCCATAACAAGTCGACCTTAAAAAGCCACTCACATGGCATATGTATCTGCACCGGGTTTTTTTTTCCCGATGTATACATGCACTACATGTCCGTATTTGACAGTTGTGCCACGTCTCACTGTTTTTCAGCAGCTCACACATTAGTGCCATGTTTTTAAGACACTGTATAGTTAAAAGAATTTCAACTTTTCAGCGTATACTATCTCTTACTCACGGCTGAGTGCTCATCCTTTCAAAGTTTATTCTTTTGATCATGAGCCCGTTCGGACATGTTCAACACATGAGCACTACAACTTTACACAGCTTTACACAAGTCTTTAAACCTCCAAAAATTGGCCCCATTCACTTCCATTGTAAGTGCCTCACTGTAACCTTGATTTTACTTTTCTAAAGAAATACATTTTTGTGGTAATCATCATCATGCCACAAAAACTGTCCATTGAGCTTAACTTGTATCAAACCCAGAATATTCCTTTAATACAAAGTGAGTTTAACGCAAACATCTCTTGACATGGGCACAACTCAAGGTAATTAAAATCCTTGGATGTGCATGACATTGCATGAAAGCACTGTGCAATTGAATTTATATCCATTAAAGCAAAGTGATCCCTTAAAACTGATATTGCATTTATATACTTTCATTGAGTCAAACTTTGCAGCTCAGTTCAATTGGGTACTGATGCAAACACGCACACACAATCTCTTTCTGCTTCTCTTCACATTTAGATCACTAATAATGCAGGAACATGCAAACCAGAAAGCCAGAGGGGATGATGGGAAAAAGCAATGCCCTCTTCACTCTCCTCAGTTTAATGTCAGTAGAAACTCTGAATGCTCACCAGATCAAAGATTATTACACAGTTCTAATCTGTGACTTTAAGTTTTCACATTTTATAGATTGTGGGATATTCTATGTACGAAGGCCTATATAATATGGTTTTACAACAAAACAGAGACAAATCTCCATGTTAAAAATGTAAAACTATGAGTGTGTTTACATGCACGTTCTTACAATGATTATGCTTAATAAGCTGACAGTGTATAAAGTCATGTAAATGCCTTAAACTGCATTCCTTTAGTGGGGTGATGCCATAAATGGTTTAAGCGAGCCAAATCAACACAGGTAGATTTTTGCCTATAACTCTATTTCATTTTGTCAACACCTTTACTGTTAGTGTGGTTAAAATTATTATTAATGTGGGTGATACAGATTTGAGTCTGGCCCAGTCTCACTCTTATCTCTCACAGTCATTCTGTACTGTCTCTGTCTATAAAGGGTGTTTCTTCAACTAAAGGCACTTTTAGCATTGTGAATTTCTAGAAGTAAAAACCTGGTTAAACTCTCACTAGTTTATTTAATTTATCTACTAACAATGTCAAACAGTGCATGTACATGCACAGGAGATTTATGTAATTGCATTTTGTGAATTTAATGGAAATTCCCATTTATGGCGATTTGTAACGTTTTTAAAAAAAAAAAAGGAATAGCCACCTTCTTTGTCTTGCTAAGGCTAATTTCATAACTAACATTTTATGTATCCTAAATATACAGAATTAAATAATAGCGTCGCACTTTTTTGAAATGACACCCAATAAAAATATGTTTTATTAAAATAAAAAAATCTCTTGTCGCATGTTATATCTCAAGAATGCTCTTTTTGACATCGTTAACAAGTACACCAACTTAATTGGATTTTTTTTTAGTGTGGTGGAAATGACGGCACAGTGATCCTGTTTCCACCTGATATTAAGATGCATTTTTGGTGATCCGATCACAAGTGGCCAGTGCTAAAAACAGGTCCAAAACGTTTCATGATCGGATCACTGAAACCACATAAGGAGGTAGTGAAAAATGTATGTGACCACATCGCATTTAAGGTGTGAAATACAATCTATCCTGAAATGAGCCTCGGACAGCAGTGAAGCACCACCCCTCACCTGTCAATCAACTACTGTGCTAAAACAAGAGTTTAAACTTTGCTGGTTTCGAGGTGGGAGAATGATGACTCTGTAGAGTTCAGATGCAACTCGGATGAGCTCTGATAATTGTAGATTATTTATTGTTTTAATTGCTTTCTGGTTTATCAAAAAGGGCTGACTTCTTGAACAAAAACTCCCTTCGAAATGAGCCTAGAAGATTACTTTGCACAACCGTCCAGTAGTAAGCCCAGGAAAACAAAAAATTAGATGAAAACCATAACACTGCCATAGAGCATGGAGGCCTGTACAAATACTTTCAATGAATCCAAACCAAATTTTTTTACAAGCAGTGTAAAAGATATGAAAATATCATGAGTACTGTAGGCACTAAAATAAGTACAATCCTGAAAGCAATATATGACCAAACAGCCCAGCTTCAGGTAATGGGTCAGTACCATGTGAGGGTTGGACATGTGAACGGCGAGCTCCAAAAACGGCTTTGCTAATTTTAATAATATTTGTGCCACAAACAGGTGAGATTCGATACATCCTGATCTTTAATTGTTTTGGGAAGACAATATGTCAAAGAATTCAAAATCCTTGGGATCTGGAGATATTAAAAGACGCTTATGTGCTCGGGCTGATTCCCCTCAGTGGTAAGCCGGAAGCCCCAGATTCAATTCGGACGATGAACTGAAGGAAATCTGGCGTGAACTGATGAAAGGGTTGGCAATGCTGCCGAAGGTTGTTGCAGACTTGGAGGATCTTGCTGTATTACGTCGATTGATCACTTCCATGGAGATTGAAATTCACTCGATTATCTGGAGTCATCGGAGAGGAAATTAGCTGCTAATCCACTAGCGACAAAGGTGGATTTGTAATGCATATGGGAAAAACAGGAGGATTTGGAGAACTGTAATCGATGAAACAACGTCTGAATTGTTGGAATCCTGAGCATGAAGAAGGTCGAGATATGGTAAAATTCCTTTCAGAGTCTGCTAGACATAGCAGGCCATAAACTGGATATCGAACAAGCTCACCGAGTTCCAGCTTGGAGATCCGCTGAGGTAACCAGTCCCCGATCAATTCTGGCCAAATTTCTGAGATCATCCGATAAAGATCTTGCAAGGCGAGAAGTAAAAGAAAGCATTCTTGGAAGAATCGCAGCATTTTCTTGTTCCCAGACTTTGTGAATTCGACAAGAGTGAAATGTGATTGATTCAAGGAATGCAAGAAACTTTTACATCAATGGAAGGTCACTTTCGCAAATTATTTACATGCCCACAGCAAGCAATGTCCTTCATAAAGACAATCAAGTGAGTAAGCCATTTGGTGATTTTCATATTGCTGACTAGTGGGCCTGACTCAATAAACATGAACTTTACAGTCCAAGGAAAATGGGTGCTTTTTTCGTTTCTTTTTGTGTTGGTTCCGCCTAGCGGCTGGTTTGTTTTGTGGAATATTTCTTGCATGACCAGCTCACTGAATATTTGTTTGACTGCCCGAGCAACTGAATAAAGGTGATCTTCAAGGACAGAGAATTTCAATAATGAATGTTTATTGTCCTCCAGCCCATCCATTAAAATTTATCACCAAAGTATTTCTAGATTTTTTAGAATTGAATAGTGAGAATATTATAGTATGGGGGTGACTTCAGTTGTATTTTAAACCCTGTTATGGACAGAATTCCTCAAAAAATTACCCATTCCATTCACAAACAAAATCTTTAAAGGCAATTTGCAAAGATTTGGGTTTTGTGGACGTTTGGAGATTTTTTCACCCCATAGGCAACGAGTTGCCTTTTTTTCAGCTCCCCATAGATGTCACAGAAGAATAATTACTTTTTATTCCCAGGACTCTACTATTCCCAGGACTATACTAATACTCTGTATTATATTGAAAGGTGGATGTGGACAGACTGGTTATTGGAGGTTAAATTCTATTATTCTGAGAGATTACACATTTACCTCTTTCTTCTTAACTGAGATTATGTACTTTTTTTGATCAATCAAAGATCTACTGACGATACATGTCTTTTGTGGGAGATATTTAAGGCTTAATCATTTAATTTTCTGCCAATAAGAAACAGAAACAATTAGAAAAACAACAAGTATTAAAGAAAGAACTTGGGATGAAAGAGGAAGTTTTATTTTAAAACTCCTTCCTCCATGTTATTGAAAGAGATTACTGCTCTTAGATCCACCCTGGATTCTCTCTTGACACAAAAATTTGATTTGTAAAGCAAAATTATTATGAGCATGGAGAGAAACCACAAATGTACTTTGCTTATCTTACTAAAACAGAGGCATCTCAATACATCACATCTATAACTGACAATGAGGGTAATCTCTAAAAGTTCTATAAGGAGTTTCATGAAGTGTTAGTAGACCCATTGCTTGAGATGTTAAAACTCATTCTCAGGTAAAGGCCTCTCAATCACTTTACAAGAAGCAAACATCTCGGTTATTCTTAAAAAGGGGAAACCCTCAGAATCCTGTGCATTGACAGACCCATAGCATGTGTTGATCAAATGTTGATCATAAATTACTTTCCAAGATTATGTCTGTTCGTTTAGAAGACATCCTGCCATCGATCATTAAGGCGGCACAAACTGGCATTATAAAAGGACGCATTTCGTGTAATAATGTTAGGTGTCTTCTAAATAAAATACAAGTGTTCCAGCAAAGAAGTGTAAATGGACTTTTTTTTTTTATGTTGAAAAGGCATTTGACTGTATAGAATGGTACCGACTAGGTTTGGGTTAGGAGACAACTTTGTAAATTTGGTAACAAGACAAGGGTGTCCCTTGTCACTCCTCTATTCGATTGCCATAGAACCACTGGCTGAGGCTGTAAGATTGGCAGGATCGATACAAGGTCTCTTAATTGGCACAACTCAGCATAAATTTAGCCTGTATGCAGATGATATTGGTTATTTCTATCTTCTCCAGAGACATAAATACCTCCTTCATTAATATCATTAATTTATTTAGTTCATTCACTGGATACAAAACTAATCTGACTAAATCTGAAGCCATGCCTCTTGGTTGTCTCTTGTCTGTACCAAACATTATACCACCTTTCCCTTTCAAATGGTCAACAACTGGTTATAGGTACCTAGGAATGTTTGTGATGCTTAACTTTAATCAAATGTATAGTGCAAATTTTATACTCTTGTTTGAGAAAGTAAACCAAGATCTCGATCACTGGAACTCCCTTCTAGTTTCATGACTGGGAAGTATATCAATAGTAAAGATGAATGTATTGCCCAGGTTGCTTTATCCTATCCAAATGATTCCAACTGTGTTTTCCATAAGGGTATTAAAAGATCTTAATAGATGGTTGAGCTCTTTCATTTAAAGTAAAAGAAGCCCAAGGCTTAAGATAGCGGTTTTACAATTACCGTGGGCTAAAGGGGGGGTTAGACCTACCCAATATTAGAATATATCAGTTGTGTGCTCACCTAAGTGTGACAGGGCGGAGGGCGGGGCCGGGTTGTGATTCTACACACGTGGCCCCTTATCAGGCTAATCAAGCCTCCGAGAGGGATATAGGTCGACTGCGAATGGTGGTGCGACAGAGAGAGAGAGCGTTTGCAGGCAGCTGTCCATCATATGTGTGTGTTTGTGTCTTTTTGATTAAGTTCTTAATTAAATATAATTTATATTGTCAAGCCAGTTCTCGCCTCCTCCTTTCCATTAATACCTTTACACAAAGGTTTATATCTAATTGGATAACAAAAGATGTCTCGTATGTATGGCCAAACATCTAAACACACTTGTCTAAATACTCTTTGCAAGACTTATTGTTTTTTAAAAGTGTAAAAGTTAAAAAGGAAAGTTGTGCCAATTCTATCACACTTAAACTTAGGGCATGGCGGTTCATTTGGAGGATCGGTCTAGGCTTACCTCTATCTTTCCACCAATCTTAAATAACCCAGATTTTCTCCCAGGGATGACTGATGCTGGGTATAGTCAGGCTCAAAGATTTGTTCATTAACAATAACCTAACGTCAACAGATGGTATATAGGTATATAAATATGAACTCCCAAAAACAGACTTTTTCAGATTTCTACAAATTAGGCATTATATACTAAAGAGTAAAACTTTAAAAGATAACTGCGAAAGATAGTCTATGGAGAGAATGCTATTCCCAAGTAGATGGGAGAGTGTCAATTAGCCTACTTTATAATACTTCATGTTGTATGTTTGCCATGGACACACAGAGTACCAGGAGGACATGGGAGAGGGAATTATCCATTACAATTGATGATGAAACTTGGGATGAGATTTGCGAATATGATAAATCAATATCAGTCTGTAATCAATTCAGCTGGAAATAATACACAGATTACACATATCCCCTAATCATCCTTTACCTTCATGTCTTATATGTTAGACTGAAACTGGTACTCTGACTCATTGTTTATGGTCAAGTCATAAATTACAAAGATACTGGCGCAACATTCTATGTGAAATGCAAAAGATTCTGAATGTAAACTTAGAATTTAACCCCTTGTTATTATTATTATGCCTATTATTATTATTATAACATCTGTATGAAACAGAAGACTATATAATATCATGACCTTTGCTGCAAGGAAGAACATTCTCTTGTAGTGGACCACTGAAAGGGACCCTTCTGTGAAATGTTGGCCAAAAGTACTTATGGAGTTTGTACCAATGGAATACCATACATGTATAATTCACTTTTGCAAAGTATCTGGAGCCTGGTATTGCAGACATTAAGTTGCTTGGATTTAAGTGTTTTGGAATAGTTGCATAACCACCCATATTGGAGTCCAATGTATTTTGATATGTTATAATTGCATTTTGTATTTTTTTTATTTTATTTTATTATTACTTTTTTATTATTATTACTATCTATGGCAGCCCTATGAACTATATATAGGAAAATTATGAAATTTGGCACACTGATAGCGATGGTCATACATAGCCCCCATACCAAATTTGGGATCTCTAGGACATCTCTATAGCACCACCACCATGGTGTACATTTATTTTATTTTTTTTACAGTCTATTGTTTTTTTTCACTACAGTTCTTTCAAACATTAACCAATTATGCCAAGCGATGTCTCACAATAATCTACAGACTGAGCCTCACAGATTGAATACATAATCATTTTGATTTTTGCCTTTGTTTAAAAGTTACGGCATCGCAAAGTTAATGTGGTCGATGTAAAACCAGATATGAAGCTATATCTCGGCAATGGTTTGTCGTATCAAAACGAAACTTGACGGCACCTATGGGTCAGGAAATGTGAAAAAATGGCTTTATTTGCCTGTAACCTTTGAACCTTATGTCCTAAAATCAAGGGGGTGTCTGTGGATTCTTTAGGTCATGCAGATTCCAACAATACCAGTTTTTCCCATATCGGCCATACTGCCTCTCCACCATATTGACATTTATTAAAAAATTATACATCTTTTAAATACATTGTCAGATTTTAAAGAATATTGCAGTGATAGAGTGTTTAGCCATTAAATATCAAATGGGAAGTCCCGGTTCAATCCTGCCCTAAGGCAAGATGCAAGTTGGTGTAAGTTTCATACTGTATGTATTCTGTGTGTGCTTAATGTTTTGCAGTGTTTGCCATGTTTGTGCTTGGCCTCATAGTTGCTGCTTGCAGCTATATTTATTATTATTATTATTATCATAATTCTGAATGAATGTTTTTGTTGGTTAATTTGTCATCTTGTATAAGTCAATAAAAATATTATTACAAAAATGTTTTTTCCAGTTTCAAGCGGCTTTAAAAGAAAATAACCATCTGATCAGAAAATTTGAAGAAGCAAATGCATGTCGTCATGAAATCAGAGACCCTCCCCTTTGAAATCCGGACACAAGTGGTCACAGGAGATGCATTTGCGATGCATGGCAATACCTCGTGGAAACAGGAATGTGTCTGGGCTGACCACATGTGATCGGCACAACGAAAATGCATCTTAATACCAGGTGGAAACAGGAACTGTGGGACAGATGTAATTTTTGAAAGATTTATAGAAATAATTTTCACACAATAAATACTGAAATGGTTTATGTTTATAATTGTATTTTTCATAACAGATATTCAGTTTAATATTGAAAGTCTGGGTCTGGCACAAGGCTAAAACAATTAAATCCATACAAAAACGAAAAGTACCAAAAATAAATTATAAAGACCTTGCAAAAGTTTCCAAGTCTGTTTTAATGCGAGATTTATATATCATAAAGAAAAAAAGTCTAAATCTGAGTCTAAGTTTTCTTTTAAGATTTAATAAAAAAAAACCCCTGGGACATGAAATTGCCCAAAGAAAGAAACACCATAAAGCAAAAAAGAGGAGGACAAAGTTACGACTGCAAAAGCTGGGAAAGTTGGTGAAATGTGGAGAGGAACCGACAACAGAGAAATATTTGCCAGATATGGAATGTATCCAATGCTTTTTTTGCATTCACTTGTATGTAATGCTCTAGTCGGTGATCAATCAGTCATGACAGTTAAATAGAGCAGGACACACAGGATATGCGTTTGTCAGGGAGCTGCTTTGGTCTGTCAGACACTGAATACACAATCACTCCCTCCCACACCCAGTCACTTCAGAATGGTGCTGGAAGAACTGTGTGAAAGCTCATACTCTGCTATGTATGGAGGATTGACGGATATCATTGCAACTTGAAACCTCTCCTCCACCAAATAAGGTGTGGTGGTGGGTGTATTTAGGAGGGTGATAAGGCAGTGAATGCCAAGGGGAGGTCAGGGGGTGTCAGGGTACAGAGAGGCTGCTGAAAGTGTAAAAACACCCACTGTGAAACAGTGAAGGTTGGGGTCAGTATTTAGGGTCTCAACGATGTCACAGCACTTTCACTGTGTCTGCCCTGGGATTAGGGGAGGGGTCTTGGGGAGGAGCAGCTTGGTGGTAATTGGCTCGAGTGAGGTTATAAATCCATCTGAAATTTACTCCCTCCAACAACCCTCTGGCATTCCCTGACGACGTCTTAACATTGATGATCAACAACACAAGACCTAGCATGATAAAGTGCAACCATCTAGGAGGGAGGCATTTCTTAACCTTTAACTGGGCCGCAGCGTCCATTTTAGACTACAGCTAATCATCACATGTGGACCTGAAGTAATGGAAAACATGTCTGTTTCTATGAAATGCTCTTAGGGACCTTGCATTTCCGAGTGAGGCACAAAGGGGAGTGGGCCCTATAATTAAGGTTTGATATGGCCAAGGCTAGAAATGAATCATTTTAGTTTGTTCTGCTTTTTACACTCACTTTGAAAGCCCAATGTTCCCCCAGCTTTTGTCAAAATAAATATAAGTGCAGCTGAATGGAGGAGGAAGTGCTAATGGATGTCAGTAGAAAGATGGGAAGCATTAGAAACAACAGAGAAAATATAAATTATGTGGTAGAAGAAAAAAACGAAATTGGGGGCAATAGTAAAAGTGCCCAGAATCCAGTAATTGATCATTTTTCCAGAAATAGGCAAGCAAGGTTGGATATAGCCTTGTTACAGCAATATGTGTCACATCTTTACATGGAAACCCTCCACTTTGGAAAGTCCCTTTTCTGCAGTTTTCTTGTTTCTGTTTTTCCATTAACCAGTACCTCCGTCCACATGGACGTAGCTTGGTTTAATAACGCAGATGATTACATAAAGACATTAATAGAGAAACAGAGAGGTCCATTCTTCCATACAGCAGTAAAGGACACTCACTATTTCAGAACAAGAAATCGAATGGTGGAAAAACACACTGCATCCCTCCTTAAATAAACGCTGAGATACTTCTCTAGATTCAGAATAATTCTGCTTTGAAAGTCTGGTTGAAAGACAGTCGTGCGACACATCCCTGTTTAAAAGACCAATGATAAATGATCCATTTATCATTGAATAATGTCTCTTTTCATATCCTTTCTGTTCTTTACTATTAGTTGTTGATCAAAAACAACAAAACATAAATATTTATTTCTAATCACAAATAGCATGAATGAGGATAGGAGCCATTCTAGTCCTCTCAAGTTAATATATGCTCATTTACAGATACTTTTTACATAGCTGCCGGTTTTCTTAAAGAGACAGTACGGATTTTTAGCACCTTTTCAACAAATCAACGTAAAACACTTGTAATATTGTAAATAGTATAAATCATGGACTAAACAATGAACATGTAACAAAATATAATATATTGATTGATTGATTGATATTGATTTTTAAAAGCTAAAATGTACCAAAATGAAAAATACATTAATATAATTGATCATATGTATATTTTTGTAAATGTACCTAGTTAGAATGTCCCCTGTATAATTAACAGCATTAGCTGGGAGAGAACATTTAACATATGTGAGCAAAATGGACATAATTACTGAAATATACCCATATCAATCGATATAGAATCGGAATCGAATGCTTGTGAATCAAAATCGAATCAGGAAATCTGTATTAATTCCCAGCCCTTCTGCTTTGTAACCTTACAAATTCCTGTGAACTTCTTTTTTTCTGGACCGCTTTCATTTTACAGCGCTCCTCTGAATCTGAAAGGGCCAATGTTTTTCTCCATAGCAACAGCATAACAGCTTGAGCACAGCTAAGCTCTAACTCAACAAACAGAACTCAACAAAACACGCAATTTGCCATCTCCACCAGGGCGTTCGCAGGCGAGACCCTCTCCCAACCCGGCTAACATTATCCAGGTATACCTGACACCCATTAAACTTCTTTTGTAAGCACTCAGCTCCCAAAATGCCTGTGAAGTTGGTACATTCGTTTTATTACCAACATCTACAAAAGCCCAGAAGCCCTCGAGATTTGTCTAGCTCACAGATAATCGGTTGTTCTGAACATATGCCAGAATGCTGACGACTACACTAGCTGACCAATGAGTCACTGGCAGCTAAGGACTGACATAGGAGAGAGAATGAAGATACAGGCCAGTGTGTTATATAAATGTATCCTTAGTCTGTGTGTTTGTGTTGCCCGGTGTTTCGAGGACAGACTGCTCTGTGCGTTAATGTGTTCAGTCTGATCCCGTCAGAGGGATTAGGGTCTGGTGCTTCTATACTTGCATGCAAAAGGCCTGGAATTAGCATGTAATCTCCCAGCTTTCCCTGCACCAATCCACTCTGACCCTTGTGGCCTTTACACTGACAACTGAGGGACATCCGTCCGTCTGTCTCCGCTCTAATGCTTCAACATACACTACATTTATTGAGATGCTTCCTTGAAGTTCAGAGTGTTTATTTTATGATTTAAAAGGATAGTTCACAAAAAAAATGGAAATTCTTTTGTCATTTATTTACCGTTTGATTTACTAACTTACCATTTTGTTACAAAACAGTGTTAATTTCATTAATTAAATTCCTGACAAAACTGTTCATTGACTAAGCTTTTTTATATTTAGTCAACAATAACAAATAAGTGATGAAAAAACACTTTTATCCAAAGCAAATTAAGCCCAAAGTATACTTCGGTTTTGACGCCAACGCAGTCGAACGTGAGCCTGTCAAAGTGTACTTCAATTGACTGTGCGAGCATACACAAGCGGTTGATGCATACGTGCTAGGACTGCTATGAGAAACTGGACTATTTCTCCTCAGGACTTTAGACCCATAACAATGTCTTTATATTGCTTCGGACTCGAGTTATACAAATACAGATATCTCCTGACCTCCTCACAAATGTGCTCTTAACATGCACATCCACTGTTGTTGTTTTCACATTCTTCTCCTGTTGTTTACCATTGATTACATATTCTAATGCTCCTTCATGACAGCAATGGCTCAAATGAGAGTGTTGCCACCTTGTGGACCCATTAATTAGTGCAAATAATTCCAGCCGCAGGTTCAAAGACAAAAGGTTAGAAAAATAGGGCTGCACGCTTTCAATGCTTGAGTATGCTGCTGATGGAAAAATTTAGTCACATGTCTGACCGAAGTATACTTTGGGCTTTACCGTATTATTACGATACTTAAACGATTTCAATTAAAACATGAAAAAATAAATAACTGCAAAATATTAACAGTGCAGAAGAAATATAACGTCCACAGAAGAAATATTCAAAAAATAATAATACAATTAATTAAATCCAATAATCCTGTATGTTTTGAATTTCCCCGCTTGATCTGCATGTACAGAAAGAGCCGAACGCCGGCAAAATGAACCACTTTACAAATGGAATAACTTGCATTGTAAATACGCTGTTTCCGTAAAAAAAAAACTAGCTATACGCAATGCAATATTTAATTCAAGTTTGGTCATTTTGCACATTATCATAAACGAACATATGTTATTTTCGTTGACTAAAATTATATGCATTAAAACTGTAGTAAAACTGACTACAATGAATAAATATGACATGATGAAATATTTACTAAACATTAAAGACACTTTAATCAAAAATCTAAAACTATGAATAAACCCATTTGACTTTTTGTGAAACACAAAAGGAGATGTTCGTCTGAATGTCAACATTCACTTTCATTGCACCTTTTTTTCTATACAATGAAAAATGTGTTCCATGAAAAACAGCACGCCATATGGGTTTAAAAAAAAAATATATTTTTGGGTGAACTATCCCTTTAAGCAACTGAAACACAAGCTTTCTCAAATGTTACTGCTTTTCTGAACGCAAAAGATTTCATTTCACGTTTTCATTCTTCATAATGAGGATCTACTTTTTCAGTAAAGATGGCTAAACATTTCCTAAATCCTTAACAACACACATGTCAGTTTGAGCCTGAGAGAACGACGGCACAGGGTGAACAGACACCAGTATGGCAGGGAGGGGAGTCTCTGCTCAGGAACTCAATAATAACTTTCAGCAGTCTAGCCAGGAGGCTGGAGGCCCAGACTGTGGCTCTTCCATCCTGCAGCCCTCTCCCCCTCCGCAGCCCAGGGCTCCTCCCTCTACCCTGGCCCGTGTCTACTCCACAGGACTAATGCATTTTGCAGACAGCCTAGAGACTTAAAGAGACATAAACCAAATTCTTCCTCCCTGAATCATAGCTTTTGATTCAACCGCTTACTCATAACAGAGGTCATTATTTCCCCCATTCTTTATTGCTTTTATTATTGTTTTCCTCTCTTGGAACTCTGGAGACCTCAACATGACACGGAAAAGTGAGCGAGAGACAGCCTGAAATATGTTAAGAGCCTCTCAACAAATCTCGAGCCAAATGCTGCAATTGCACCACCCTCTGAACGAGTCTTTGATGTGCAACTCGCCTCTTGTCAAGCGCAATCAGAGGTCCTGGCGTCGAATGCAGTTGAAGTCATTATTGTGATAATTATATAGGGGAAATGCAATGGGCATGATCAGACAGCTCTGGAACTGGGCACATCCAGCTGTTGGGAGTTATGATGTAAACTTCTGCCCATAAATCAGCAGAGATAACATTACTGCTGTCTGCTGGGCAGGGAATAATGATGGATCTGGATGCTAAATGCATCAGTCTGAGAGGCAAGAGCTGCGTGCAGGATACACAGTGAAGTGGGAAGTGCCGTCTGTCTCAAGCAAACCCCTTTTGGGAAATGCTGGCATTGTAAATATGGGTGATGTAGTGTTGCATGTGCAGTAACATGCTTAAAGTCTCACCCCATCTCCTGGGACTGTTCGAGATACAGTCTTCCACATTAAAATGTACATGGAATAAGCAGCACATATTAGAACAAGACTGTGTACTTAATGTCTTTAATGAGGGAATGAGCAATCCCATGAAGCATTGTGAATGACAAAATCAAATAAAAAATTATGGAAACTATTGATTTGAAGTTGTTGATTCGAAGCATAGAAGCAATATATTTTATTGCAATATATGTTTGCATATATATATATATATATATATAAATACACTCACCTAAAGGATTATTAGGAACACCTGTTCAATTTCTCATTAATGCAATTATCTAATCAACCAATCACATGGCAGTTGCTTCAATGCATTTAGGGGTGTGGTCCTGGTTAAGACAATCTCCTGAACTCCAAACTGAATGTCAGAATGGGAAAGAAAGGTGATTTAAGCAATTTTGAGCGTGGCATGGTTGTTGGTGCCAGACGGGCCGGTCTGAGTATTTCACAATCTGCTCAGTTACTGGGATTTTCACACACAACCATTTCTAGGGTTTACAAAGAATGGTGTGAAAAGGGAAAAACATCCAGTATGCGGCAGTCCTGTGGGCGAAAATGCCTTGTTGATGCTAGAGGTCAGAGGAGAATGGGCCGACTGATTCAAGCTGATAGAAGAGCAACTTTGACTGAAATAAACACTCGTTACAACCGAGGTATGCAGCAAAGCATTTGTGAAGCCACAACATGCACAACCTTGAGGCGGATGGGCTACAACAGCAGAAGACCCCACCGGGTACCACTCATCTCCACTACAAATAGGAAAAAGAGGCTACAATTTGCAAGAGCTCACCAAAATTGGACCGTTGAAGACTGGAAAAATGTTGCCTGGTCTGATGAGTCTCGATTTCTGTTGAGACATTCAGATGGTAGAGTCAGAATTTGGCGTAAACAGAATGAGAACATGGATCCATCATGCCTTGTTACCACTGTGCAGGCTGGTGGTGGTGGTGTAATGGTGTGGGGGATGTTTTCTTGGCACACTTTAGGCCCCTTAGTGCCAATTGGGCATCGTTTAAATGCCACGGCCTACCTTTATGGCCACCATGTACCCATCCTCTGATGGTTACTTCCAGCAGGATAATGCACCATGTCACAAAGCTCGAATCATTTCAAATTGGTTTCTTGAACATGACAATGAGTTCACTGTACTAAAATGGCCCCCACAGTCACCAGATCTCAACCCAATAGAGCATCTTTGGGATGTGGTGGAACGGGAGCTTCGTGCCCTGGATGTGCATCCCACAAATCTCCATCAACTGCAAGATGCTATCCTATCAATATGGGCCAACATTTCTAAAGAATGCTTTCAGCACCTTGTTGAATCAATGCCACGTAGAATTAAGGCAGTTCTGAAGGCGAAAGGGGGTCAAACACAGTATTAGTATGGTGTTCCTAATAATCCTTTAGGTGAGTGTATATATGCAACATGCAAACATATAAGTAGGTTGAGAGTGTAGGGGTCTCTGATTGGTGAATCTTTCTCTTCAGGATCATGGGTAGTGTAGTTCTTCTCCAGGAAGTCTGCTGTTAATTTTCTTTTTAAAATAACATGGACTGATGGCTTCAGCAGAAGCATATACCATCAATTAACAACCTCAGGTAGGCCTGTCTTTTAGAGATTTTTAAGTTATTGTTCAAAATCAATACATCTATGGAGAAAGTTAATGGGATTTTTACTTCGGGAACCTGAATTTTGCAATCTATAAGCATGGCTAAAAAGCCCCTGCAACTGAAGGTCTCACCTGCTTGCAGTAGGCGTCTAAGGATTGGAGTAGATTTAACCGCAAATGTCTAACACAGTGTCTACCATCTGAGCTGTGAGACAGCATGGAGCCAGGCGCCCTAGTGAAGTAGAGCAGAATACCACAGCCAGGAAATAATTAAAAATTCAATGGGCTTGAGTGACACAGAAACCTTCAAGGGCGTGCCTGCCAAACACAGTTTTTACTCTTCCACTGTCAGCATTTTTTGTCCTCCAAAGACGATGCTAAAGCAAGGGTGCCATAAAGAGACTGGAATCTCAACAACACTGAGATACACTAGATGAAAATCAGACAGGAAACAAAACGAGACCAATATGTTGGAAGGTCGAGGTGCTTCCGGCCGAATTCCAGAATTATTTGATTTCGTCCTTCTCTGTTAATGATATTTACGAGTGGGCAATGTTACTTGAGCAGCAGAGTGCAAACGTTGGTTTAGCCTCTTTAGCAGGGAATAATTTCTAAATGAATCTGGTTTTAAATAGAGTGCACAAATTCTGCAATCACTTTTTGTTTCCAGACCTTTAGAATTGATTGAAGAAATATGATATATACGTTAATTTGAATATATGGATGCTACTCTGAACTCAAAGCAGGAAAAAATATTTTTTTACTATTCTGTGTCAGTGGGGCTGTTTGAAGTTTCAGAGAGAATTAATGAGGCACTAGATGACGCATTTCGACACAAAACTCATCCATTGACTCACCAGAGTCTGCAGAACTTCTCACCATCTGTGTGAATCACGTCTGCTGTACGGCCTTGTAAAATTCTCTTGGTAGCCAGAAATATGCAAAAGATGCCTGCATAAAACCTACTCTCTCACCATCTAAAGCTACAAGATTTTTTTATAGGGGAGAAAGGCAATGAACTCCTGACCTCCAATAGAGGAAGCTCAGGAGCTCGGGGGCATCTAGAGTGCCTTGCCATGTCTCACCCTGCAAGGCCATAAACACCCCCCCAAAACTCAAACTTCCAAACCTTTTATGGCTACCAGATGGTGGGGGAGTCTGGCTGCCCCTGGACCCGTTGTCTCTGGACTTGTCTGCAACCTCAGTAAAAGCAGTGGACCACAGTGAACTGACATTCACCATCTATCTGCTGTATGTCTATTTCTTCAGGTTCTTTCTTTACTTCCTTCCACAGCCTGATCAGCAGGAGGTTAAAAGTGCAAGATTACCATAAAATATAAATAGCGTATCAATCAATAGCTTCCTCACTGCTTATCAATTCAAGATATTAGCCCCCCCCCCCCCCCCCCCCCTCCCCCCCGCAAAAAAACAACAACAACTGTCATTGCCCCCACCCAATTACCTCAGCTGACATTTATTTTCTCTGATGATTGGTGGCTCGCGTTGTTGTTTATGTCCTGTAATTCAACCTGACCTCCCTACAACCCCGGCCCAGACTTCTTGGGCCATTAGGGGTGTTGGGACTTTTAAAACCTCCTTATTAAGCTAACAGGGCTGCTGTAAAACTCAGAGGACAGGACCAATTCTTTTCAAACCATCCCAATGATATCAAATGGCATCAGTTGGGTCTGGATTGGAGTTAACCCTTGTGTTGTGTTAGTTTGTGCATACACCTTTTGTGTTTGTGGTCAAAAATGACTGGCCAACTAAGATTGTTAATAAATCTCTCATATTGCATTTATTATTGCAAGATATTGCATTAGATCTTTCTGTCAACTTTTTTTTAGTAATTATAACAGGTCTTGTACTTCTTTCTTGAACATATTTTTAAAATATATATTTTTTTATTGATAGAAGGAACTGAGCTTATACCGGGCTAGTGGGGGGCACTCACTGCAGAAAAATAAATAAAAATAATAATAATTATGTCATAAATGAATAACAATTTCCTTGACCTAAACAAAATTGGTATTATTTTTAAAGCTATTTCTGTATTTTGTAGTCTAATACATTTGTTTCCAGTGGTGAGTCTCTTTAGATTGGGAACATCACAGGTGTAACAAAGTGAAGAAAAAAAACAATACAATTTTATGAAAACAATCCAAAATAATTTTGTGTTAAGATATCCTGTGTGAACAAAATCACATGTAGTGAAACTACATTTTTCAGAAAGAAAAAACCCAAATCGGTCAGTTTTGACCAGAACACAATATAAGGATGAAAGCATACTAGCTAAAACAAGGTGACCTTCTACCAAAATCCTGCACTACTGCAATCTTTAAGGTGGATCGAGCCTTTAAAAAGCAGAATAAATGGGAAAATAATAATTTTTCTAAATGACAAGTGAAAGGGTCATATGATAAACTCTTTCACTCACAGTTTTTTCTTACCTAACAGAGACTGATCCGAACATTTGATCGGTTTAATCGGCAACATCTGACTTACGGCATCCAAGGTGACTCATTATCCATGCATTTCCATGCATTCTTGAAAAATCCTCTCAAGACTTAATATGCATAAATATGATTAGAAACACCATGTGCCCATAGCTTGATCCCTAATCTTCTTACTAAATTCTTCAACTGAGCTTAAGTCAGTTTCACAATTTACAGGCAAGCTCTCATTTGGCTTCTCTCTATGCAGTGGACAGAAAACTCCATATTCATGAGAACAATTAATTGAAAGAAGGGAGGGGAGTCCTGAATTTGCTTTTTGTGTCAGTAAGCAGAAAGAAATATGCAGTTTCAGCACATTTTCATCATATTCTGTAACGGAAAAGGAGACGACAGATGAAAGAAAGAGAAAGAAAAGAGAGATTGCAGACACGGAACCGCTAGTACTAAGAAGAATGAAAATCATGCATAAAAGGCCAGTCTGGATGTTTGAATCTAAATCAATAAAGATGCCTTCGATCCAAAAAACACCTCTTTAGCCCATTTTCAAAAAAATAAATCAGACAGGAGAGTTGTGTGCATTCCAGGAAATGTCTCCCACTTTCTGCACATGCAGCACTTGGTTTCCTTGCTGAATGAATAACACTCAGTGGCCACAGCTGTCTCGGGTTTTCGCAGTGAGGCTTTCTGCAAGCAAAATTGAGCCAAAGCTTGTCAGGAATTTCAATGAAAATACAGTATTATAAATGACCTTGATAAACTGGTTTAAAAAACACATGGGGGCAGGGAGGCAAAACTCAACTTCCAAAACCGCACTGGTGGGTTTTCTTTCATGAAACACATGATTTGCGTACAAAACAATACTACAGCTGTTCTGTAAGTCTTGACACACAACAAATGCTTTTATGAAAACGTATAACTTATATTTCTGGAGAAGAAACAGGCAATACGCCTTGATCAAGGACATTGGTAAAACAGCAGAAAAATAAAATATATAGAGCCCCGCTCAAGTGAGCAGAAACCACCCCTACTGGCTTTGCATGTCGCTAGCAGTTCCCCACATAAGGTTTCACTCTCCTTATAGGATGAAAATGATCTCAGCACAGTAAAAGCAGGCAAGGACTGTTCACCAGATGTGGGTGCAGAAAAAGCAGAGGAGGCAGCTGAGAGGGAGTGCAGAAGAAAGAGATAGTGAGAGAAACAGAAAGATTGAGAGTGCAGAAAAGCATTTGCCTGAAGAATTTACTGCAAAACCAGAGGACTGGTTTGATTAAGGGTTCAGGTGGAGCAGTAGGGGTTTCTGGGATATTGCAGCAGCACTTATCCAGTGCTGGGGCTGGTTAAGGAACCAGAAAGCGAGAGGGTTGCACAATTAATCTAAATAAAATAAAAATTGCGATGACCTTGTTCGATTATTAAACCGATTTAATTCAATAAACAGTCTGCACGTGCTGCTCACTTCAAAGTTTGTGCACAGCTCTGTTATGACTCTGTAGTGTATAGAGCACAACGGTGCATGCCCGCTTTTATTTTAGCCGCCTCAGTTCCGAAAAAGGTGTTACAATTATTTCCTTGCACCTTGGTATTCAACGAGAGCTTATGCAACTTAGTCAATCATTCATTTTACAAAATTAAAGCAATTCAAGCATATTTTTCTTGAAAGGTGAAAAAAAAACTAAAAAAAAAAACAAACAAACAAACAAAAAAAAAAAAAAAAAAAAAATATATATATATATTTTTTTTTTTTTTTACAAATATCTTGAACATTTGAGTCAAGAATATAAAAAAAAAACTTTTCACAAAAATGACAAAATATTGATATTTAATGATACGAATAAATTATTTTTATTAAAGATTTTTATTAAAAACTTCACAAACAGTCTTAAGGGTCTAAGAGGATTTTTATGTAACAGAATGGCTACCTACATATTGGTTACACCACATGGCTTTGATTTGGTGGACAAACGTTTAAATATTTTACATCAAATATTTATCGTATTTTAAAATACAGTTGATTCACTGTTTATTTTTTAAGAAATAATAATAAAATATTATCCTGCACCACTCATGAAAACATTTCTATTGAGACTTTGGTTACACCACATGACATTTTAGAGCCCCATAAAATAAAATATCATAAAGACTTTGAACTCAGTAATTGAAAACTGATTTAGAAAAGGTGATTTTCATCATAGTTGAGGAGTAATCAATTAATTGTTTTGTATGAATTGGATTTGCAATGTATTTTTGCATAATCTAATAAATTATTGACCCACTAAATAAATCTTAAATAACCCCATGACACCAGGGTTTGTCAACACAAAAACCTGCAGTTTTCTGCCAAAATAAAAACTTGAGGGCTTAGAACTCATTGGTTCTAAGTTATAGATTTCCAGGGTTCTTGCTTCTAATAATACTAATTATTATTATTTTATTACAATTATATAATATTAAAGTTGACAGGGTTCCAAAAAATAACAATGACAAAGGGGCTAAGACCTTATCATTGGGGGTACGAAAAAAAAAGACAGATTCAATGTGAACATGATTTTTTTGTCTTTGCTTAATTGTTTTATTTGTTTGTTTTTGGCTGAAGTGAAAAAGGTCTAAATTTGCCTATTTTTAAGAGGGCACAAGTATGATCACCCTCTTTTTAAATGTTTATCATATCACAGTTCAAACCGCAGTCACAATATTATTCAAAATAATCGTAATATTATTTTATTGTTCAAACTGTGCAGGCATAGCAACAACCAAAGAGGAAGCACTGTGGAGGAGGAATGCCATGGAAGTTTGGTTGAAGACACAACTCCAACAGAGCTCCCCTCAACCAACCAGCTCCAAACCCACAGGTTTGGCCTCAAACACTCAGACGTCTCCCCCAACCACCACACTAAGCAAATGCCAGTGTCACTCCACAGCCCGGTGCACCTGCCAGGCACACAAAGGGCTACTTCCTCCCACTGTCTCTGGCAAAGGCCCCTGATCCCATTTAATGCAGCCTGCACCACAACAAAGGGAGATAAATTAGGGAGTAGGCTTGATGATAGGGTGACTAATCCTTTTGGAAAGACTAATTCTATCAGTGGCGTGTGTAGTTAGGACCAGCTGAAATGTGTGAATTCAACAGCATGCATAGCCACAGCTTTGTCAGTGACCGTGTCGCAGAAATGTCTTGTTGTTCTGCTGCGGTTATAACTCACGCTTGCAGGGTTTGTCCCAGACATTCCTATTCTATCGTAATCATCTCGGTTTTCTATATGCATTTTCTGTGGTAGGCATTAACATAAGACTCCAGACTGAGCTAAACCTGTTGTAAAGCTAAAGGGTTTGTAGAAAGGCGCTGAAAATATACATTGACTAAAAATTGCCACATTTACTCAATTGTAGGCCTACACAGTATCTTTAACTCACAATAGTAGCATGCATACTATGGCATAGCCACTCATCATGAAACTCTCACCTCCTGTCTGCATACGGAGCAAAACTTTTACAAGCTGATTTCACCTCTGCCACACATCAAAGCTCTGAGCATCAGTCCAGTCACACCGTAACCTCACATTCTACACTTCATTCAGACTCCACCTCCTCAGCTTTTACATTCACTCTTGAAGGCTGCCTTTTTCTAACAGAAGCCCAAAACATTTAAATGGTATTGAAGCTATTAGAGGAGGAAGATCTCAATTAGAGTGACATTTAACAATTAGGGTGGTGACATTAAATTGAACATACATGTATAATAAATACTTACAAAAGTAAAAACACCATATATTACATAACGGTGAAAAACAGCCAAGATGCCACTGCGCAATGGCTAAAGTGAATTGGTGTATTGTCATTTGCATGAACCATCCAAACAAAGATTCATTAAAATGGATTGGACTTCCCATCGCTACACATAAGTGAGTTGATGAATCATGAAAATGAATTGTTGGGATAACCCATTACTGGAAAAGTTAAACTATTGTGAAAACCGCTGAGCAACTGTCACGCTATTGAATAATGTAGTTACGCTTGTGGCGTTTCTACTTTTAAGGCCAAAGGATACATTGTCTGCATGGCGCTACGTCTCAAGCACAAAGACACGTTACCACTCCAAGAGGACTGTCCGCATGCAGTCCAGATGTATTAAATCTTTTTTGTATAGTCTGTGCGTGTGCCAAAGCGGTCATGGTGCACATGCATGAAAAAGCATCCATACACGTTTGAGGTCAATGAAGAAAAACGTCTTTAGTTTAGAAGCCTCACTAATCCAACCCTGCTACCCAGGTGAGGCATTGAGTCCACCTGGAGACAGCCACAGATGAGTAAGCCAATTCTTCTAGATGACGAAGCCAATTAAGCAGTTGCTGCTCAAATTATATTTATTATAACGATAAGCCGCAAAGCAGCTTTTTCAGAGGGGGTGTAAGCTAGCAGCTGGCTTTCCATTCTTCTTGACCACGATGGCTAGTCCCCATTTGAAGACACAAGGCTGATAATAGTTGCCTCATTATGGGATCAGAAGCACTCTATTTCAGGCTGCTCCGATCCGGCCTGCCCGGGCTCTGGCTGCCCATGACTGTGGTCACAGGCGTACTATAAATAAAGGCAGACTACGAGTACAGGCATGCTATCACATTGCCCTACAGGCCAGAGAGACAGGAAAGAAAGTTACCCCGGCCAGAAAATTCAACCAGGACTCAAAATAAGTGCTTCATTGATGTATAAGAAGTATATACTGCATGTTGAAGTGGTGCACAATATAGCCATGACCATATCAGTATTGGCCAGTATCTGCACTGGTCTGAAAAGGTTTGTATCTCCGACAATATAAGACTGATAATATGAGTGCTTCATTTTTGTAAACTAAAAAGGAATATTCGGGGTTCCAAACAAGTTAAGCTTTATCGACAGCATTTAATGACGATTACCATTAAAAAAAATGGACGTAAACCTCACCTATTTCAAATAAATTAAATGCAAACATTTATATTTTGTTTTGTTCGAAGATGTTACCAAGAATGGATTCAAAATCAGCAAACAAACGGTCCTTTTCTTTTGGGAATAATGAAATAAACAAAAAGCATGAATTAAAATGAATAAATAACATTTACACTCACCCAGAGCTTACACAGAATCCAATACTGGCAACATTAGGGTAATGTACATATACATAAAGTTTGAGTCTATGAAGGCTATCACATTTTTATCATTTTTATCACATGTCCTTATTCAGAAAAACAACATGAAAGCAGGCTTTTTAGAACATATGTTTTGCCGAAGTTCAGAGATTTGGTGAGAGATGGGACGAGTTGAAAATCTCGAAATAATTTTTTGTGGTAATCAGCATTATGCCACAAATGCTGTCGACAGAGCTTTACTTGTATTGAACGTTCCTTTAACATTCCTTTAAAAACCAACCTAAGCCAGTTTAACCTGGTCTTCCAGCCTGGCCAAGCTAGTGCTAAGTTGTTTTAGTTGGGAAGCCAGCTAATCTTCCAGCCTGACCAGCTCAAAAGTGCCCCAAACCCCTCGAAGACCAGGCAACCATATTAGGCTGGTCTTAGCAGGTTCTTTTACAGCAGTACTGTCAGACTTCACAATAAACAGTTATCCATTTTTCAATGGTACACTATAATGTTTTAATGTCTCATTTCATGCAAGCTATGTAAAACCTCAGATTAGTTGTTTTATAAAACTGGTATTGGGACCCAAATTCTATATCAGTGTATCTTTTATATCTAAAATATGCTGAGCTGACTGTCCCACTCCTGTACCAACCCCCTCACTGCAGAGACAGACAGAGAGAGACAGACAGACACAGAGAATGAATGGATTAGAAGGAGAGAGAAAGAAGCCAAGGCAGAGAGCAACTGATTAATTGGGGGTGACATGTCTGTAACAACACATCATGGTTTTTGAATACAGCGTCTTCCTAAGAAAAAATGGAGAGAAAAGACGAAGAGAGAGAAGCGACCGAGCAGATGCATGGAATTAGAGTAGCCAGTGAGGGGGTGTCATCCACAAAAAAGAAAGTGGCAGCAGTTTTGATACTGGATAAACAGTCCCACACAACCTTACTGTGCTGTATTGAGCGAAGAGGCAGCCGTGTTGAATGCGTTTGATATGGGATCTCACTCCAGGCCTCTGCAGTGCATGGCTAAATGCGCCAATAGCAGAAATTTGGTATGTGTTTAACAGCATACCACATTTCTTTGTGCTTCGCCAGCATTTAATACCTGATCTCCAGTGCCAAGATGAAATCTGGCACACAGTCAGGACACGGGGGAAGATGGCTTACAGGAGGTCTGCTTATTCGTGCCATTTCCCTTTTCTGTCTGTATCTTGTATTTATGGGCTTTTTTAACTTGCAGGAAATGTCAGAGTATCAGGAAGGCAGGTGAGACAGGGGAAATGAGATCCAAACATGACGCAGACCAGATTCGAACCTGAGCCTACTTGCGTATCTTGAGCATGTGCGCTACCCACTTTACCACGGCTTCATCTAATCTTGCATTTTTATGACTAGAAAATAGAACTTCAAAGAAATAGTGCACCAAAAATTGAAAATTCTGTAATTTACTTACCATCATGTTGTTCCGAATGCATTTCTTTAAAAGAAAAGAAACTTTCTTTAATTACATATAACAAATGTTAGGCAGACTCATTTCCCATTCACTTTCATTGTCTATGAAAAAAGATGCAATGAAAGTGAATGCTCTACATATTGCCCGTCTCTAGCAAGTCCTTTTGTGTTCCACAGAATAAAAGTCATGAGTAAACAATGAAATCATTTTCATTTATGGATGAACTGTCCCTTTAATTACAAGCAGTTCCATTGCATTTAAGGGAAAAATATGTTAAATCAACTTTTTTTACTGACTAGCATAGCATTACTTAGCGCTTAGCGCTTTTGTTTAAATCGTATAATTAAACAAAATCTTATATTAAACATAAGCAGCGCAATCCCCCCATCTGAAGAACTTTCCAGTTTTGAGAACGGCCATCTTGCAGAGCGTTCCTGGAGCATTTCTGAAACACCATGTTGTGGTGGACCATCTCACCGAGTGGAAAATGGAGGCCTTGCCAGCTCTCTGAGGGCTGGAGGAGTGAATCAGCCTTTCTGGAAAAATCGAAATGTGCCTCATAACCCAAAGCCTCAAACGCAGGGAGCGAAAAAGCAGGAAAACCTCCATCCTTGCACCACCAAGAGAGAGGGAGAGAGAGTGACACATCTGAATCAGAGAGCTCTCTCTCTCTCTCGCTCTCTCTCTCTCTCTCTCTCTCTTGGTTGGTTGCAGAGAAATGGAGGTTATGTATCAGGTCATCCTGACATCATCATTTCTTATGTGTTTTTGCAAGGCTTGGCTACAGCCTCGTATTGCTCAGTAACACAATCACAAGAGCAGGCCTATCAGCCGGGATTCAGCATTTCAGCGATTTGTTTGTGTACTGTATGTGTTAAAGAGAGAAAGTGTATGTGTGCGAGAAAGAGAGAGAGAGAGAGAGAGAAGCAGAGAGAGTGAGAGTGAGTGAGCTGGCACGCTCCCCTCAGCCCACCAGCCAGGAAGCATCAAGTTCTTATTTAGCACAGGAAGAGCAGCTTTGCTTAGCAACTACACCGACTCTCCAATCACAGAAGTTTGTAGAATAATGCTACTTGGGCATGGAGTGAGAGCCGTCTGCATCCCTCTGAGTAGTGAACGAGAGGCCTAGCTGCTTAAAAACACAAAGACTCGCTTTTCATAAAAGGCCCAGATAGTTCACGTGAAAGCTGGAGCTCTGCTTCTCTGCAGAAACTACAAAGTAAGGATGTGCCCGAAGCTGAATACCTTATTTGGAAAGGCATGAATAATGGCTTCGAAAAGAATAACTGATTCATCCGAATAATATACAAATATTTGTATGACTGATTATCCAAAAAGGACAAGGATAAAGCGTCATTTTGAATAAACGTATCCAAAATTACAATGTAAACACAAATTGTAAACCTTGTGAATGAAAATGCCTCGTTGTGATTTCAGATCGGATGGGCAAGGTCTCGACCGTTTGCGGTCTCTGTAAATTGTGAGCATCTGGAGATTCTCAAGTGTAACATTAACTAAGATATGACATCATCTACACTTTCCACTTCTTGAAATGTCTATGTTAATGTATCACATGATTCACACTTGATTCATATGTTTTTATTTCTAGCCTAAACCTGAGTGCAATGTTAAATTCCTGACCTGAAGTGATGATTTTACGTCTGATTCTGAAAATGCTACATAAAGGTATGAATTCTCCATAGGAATATTCCTCCTCGTGTAAAACAAAGAAACTGAAACATGTTCAAAATTCTTGAACTCTGGTAAAGCACTATATAAATGTAACATTATTATTTAATTAAATAATGGTGTCCTATCATAAAACAATTCATGTTTGTAGGCTATACTGATTTTATTTTAATTTCTTTTAATTTTTGAATTTGTATTTATTCTTTACTAAAAACATGTGCTTGATATTTCACATTTTTCTTAACACCTCATGCCTCCAAAATAATGTTGTTATACATGCACATACAAACAAAAATTCTGTTTCATGCAGATATTAATATCTGAAATACCAGGAGAAACCACAACATATTCCACAGTTAATGTAGCCTACAAATTCAGCTTCATCTGGAAAGAAAAGTAAAAGAATAAAATAATAATTGTATAATAATAATAATAATCATTATTAGGCTATTATTATGAAAGGGCATATTTATATACAATATATACAACATATACAATGAAACAGTAGAAACTATAAGAGTAACACATAAAAATGGGCATTTCATTTTGTTTTGTCGTACCTCTGGATTAAGCCCCGCCCACACACGGTTCTATCCAAATACAGAGACAGATAATTTTGTCATATGAACGATACTGATAGAAATACAGATAATGGCTTCACTGTATACCGCTAATACAAAGCCCTGAAAACAACCACGTACAAGTCCAACTTTGAATGTATTACATGGCAGCATAGTATAATGCTATTTAATATTGAAACTAAATAGGTCTTTTAATTATGGCTGGCAAATATGATGATTAATTTTAAGTAACAATGGACAGAGTAGCCAGCATTACCAACGAAGTGCACGCAATGGAGGCACGCATGCATTAAACAATGTTGTTTGCACATTTAGAAATCAGCCTAATTTGAGATTCATGAGCTAATCCTCATGGTAGCCTTGGGGGCGGTCAGTGGGAGGTTTGTAGGCGAGAGCAACATGCCAGTTCGTCATATGGCACACGCAGGCAGACTGAAGCTGCATCATCCCACAGACAAGCCCTGAGGAAACTTCTTTACCACGTAGTCTTCACCCTTCTCCAAGCAGCTCTAACAGAAGTCGAGAGCAGTAGGACATAAATGCACTCAAGTATGTCTCAGAACTGCATATACTTTCAGCAGTGGTTTTGAATTCATATAAAATGTGCATTTAAATAACTACTTTGGGCAATACACAATGCACGAATGTGCAGTGGGTTGTTTGGATTTCTTTGGATTCCTTTTCAGCAAAACAACAGAGTGCATTTGGAGTGCACTTTTTAATATTCCTGATTTGTTTTGACTGGTGAATAAATAATTGAAATCCCAACATCATTAACAAAAATACATCCTCCAGCTCACTGAGATGAATCTGAGGCCATACAAGGGCATGCATCTAACGAGGAAGGGTGAGAGATACTAAATTAAAGCTTCATCAAGTTAAAGCCTTTTTCCATAGGAATGAAACTTTATCAGTCTGGACTACGTCAAGCATTTGGATTAGCAGACTAGCAAGGGGCTCAATTAAAGCACAGGGTTTCTTGCACAGTGGCAGCTGTGTACTCCAGGATTTTACATCTCCACAGCAGATGGGTTACCATATTAATCATGAAGCTGATGATCGCTATCGACGAAGGGGCCTGATCTGAGAAACCGATCATGAAACAACACTACCATCATTCTGCCATCTGTGGGCACAGACTGGTGGCAATGCCAGCCTGGGCAACTCTTTACCTTAACTGATGCCTTGTCATCAAACAGATGACATACAGACTTCACACCGTCCACACAGAATGCATTTTTGCATTCATTTAGAGGTGTTTTTCCATGTAAACATGAACTAATGAACATAACATGAGCAATATAAAAAGCACTACACCAAAGTGGATGCATTTCATTTGCCAACAGACAAAGACAGGCATGTGAAAGCATTGATCATGCAATGGGCACCGATACCCTGCCTGAAACAAAATCAGAAGTGACGGCTCAACATGGCATGAGTAACGAAGCTATGGGGAACAAAAGAGGCGGCAGGTCTTCACCCCTGCATCAGCCAGTGGAGAGCTCCAGCTGACGCCCTCTAAACAAGAGGTCACGCGATAGAGAATAGAGGGCAAAACCTCTGAGAGCCCCTGACCACCGCCTCACCTCCATCTCTCCAGGGAGAGGATGAGACAGCATCTCTTGGGAACTGTTAAGCCATCAAGCGGCCCTTTTAAAATTCAACCGTTCTGAGAAAAGGCAGCCAAAAATGGATTTTGTCTCGAGTCGAACACCAGGCAGTCAGTGTTTTTGAGCATCTGATTCTGAGCAGCGGGGGTTGTTTGCTGGCCGTCATGTTGTACTATGGACTACGGATGAGTGGCCTGACTGCACTGGATGAATAAGAAGCACTAGCAGTGTTTGGGTGGAGGGAGGGTTGGGGTAAGTGGATGGAATTGTTGGCAGTCTGGAGGCAGTGCAAGGGGCAGTGTAGTGCAGAACGGCTGGTGGGACGAGGTCAGCAGACAGATGGGGATGTAAATGAGTAGGCAGTGTGCTCATTTTAATCTTTTCCCCACAGCTGATCCAGGCATTATAGATGCAAACTTGCACGCACATAGTGACCTCCATCCCCCGGGCGCACACATTTATTATGGCCGTTGCCACCTTGGGTCGGACACTCAGTTGATTGGTTTTGTCTAAGGTTAGGAGTCATTAGTAATTTGATAAAGTGAGAAAGGAGAACAATGGGGAGTTTTCTATCTCCTCCATTTAAAGGCTCCACAGGCCCTCTGCATCCAATTTATTACACAACACTATTCTCACTGGAGCCTTACTTCATTTTTGGCAGGACAATGTGCATGCACTTGAATTGTTTGGTTTAAGGGAAAGTTGAAACGCCAAATAAAACAACATGACACAATTATTTATACAGTATCCGTGTCAATTCTTTCAAAACTGGGGCAAAACACCAATTCAATCTGCAAATGCAAAAACAGACTCATAAAATAGAATATTTAAAGAGGATAAAATCTGGTTGGTGTCCCTTATGATTGTTTTTCAGATTAGGGTAACTAATACTCCAAAAAGATTTAGTAAAAGTTGACACTACAGAAAATTGCTTCTGGGGTAACGGTTTGCAGGCTATTTATTTGCAATTTATTTTTCTGTCTTTTATCAAACAACCATCTGTCCAGTCAGAGAACCAGGGGCCACATGATTGGCTGGATTGTCTGAAAGGAGCGGGGGTAGCGTTGTTTTAGTCGACTGGCTTTGAAGAGAGGTCACGTGTCACGGCCCTTTGACGACACGTCAAGGCCTTGGCAGACAGGGCCGACAGATTCTTAATGAGAATTCACCACCCTCTCCCAACATTTTACCTAATATGTCATCCAGACCAGACAAAGTCTGGATGCTGCCTTAATTTAATTCAGCTTTATCCACATCCAAAAATGTAACTCTAACAAATAACAACCGCTAATCCCACAGCTGTGTAAAAATATAATTACATATACAGTATTTCCAGAGGATTCAGAAATCTTATATCCATGGCGACCAGCCTCTCATCAAAGTAATATTTGGAAGCAGATTTGGAATATTGTTTTTAAAAATAGAATATTTGCAAGACACAACATGAAGTTAATATTATCAGTGAGACTGGAAAGGACAGCATGTTGGTTTAGCTAATTAATAAGATATTTAAAAAAAGAAAGAAAACATAAGCGTTTTAATTGTGCTGAGGTTTGGTGATAACACAAATCTTTTGTTGAGACTGATCTCATGAAAATGATGAGACTGTGGAAAACATTTTCAGAAGGATATGAAATGGTTCATAACACGTATCGCGGCAGTTTACGAGGTGAAATGTCCTCTAGGTGGTGCTAAAAGCGAGTTAAATGCTCTCTCAAACAGATTAAGTTAAGGGTAATTTTTTATTTTTTTTAAATAAACAAAACCTAGTCTACCTCTCAAACATACATTTTGAAACCAGAACCTAACCGATATCGACAAATGTGAGATGAAAAACGCAACTGCCGAAGCAGCCACATAATTTTGTGATGCTTCTGTCACTTTTAGCTCACTTGTAGACTTAAGTACTCTTCAAGACTCATACCCCGGTCCATCTCTTTGCAAGTACTATGCTCTATTAGTTGAGTGGCCATAATTGATCACATTGGAATGTGCATTGTTTTCCTCATGATTTGTGTTTAAAGGAATAAAATTGTTGTTGTAGCGCCTCTAGTGTTTATTTAACCAGAAACTGGTAACGACCCACGCCTTTTCCAAAAAAGTAAGTATAGTAATCATGTGATTCAATGAGACCAGGTTGCTTTTGTTTAATGGAGAAACATGCCAAGGCAAGGTCCAGCATTTTAACAACACATGATATATACAGGTCTGCTGATATGTGGTTCCCCACGGACCCAGCCAGTTTGCTAACTGGGACACTTCTGACAATGGAAGGTGTGCAAATTTCCTAGCTCAACCTGGATACATTATGACCCCTCTGCTGCAAGGAGTAAATCATCATGGAGACATTTTACAAGATTTGGCAAGTTCTCCATTGTGACTTTCTATGTTATCTGCTAGCTAATCATCTAACCCCAACTGCATATAAAAGGTGGAGTTTCATTAAACTAACCAAATAGGGCTCTGCAAAGTGTAAACAAGCCACTCAGCAATCATTTGACAAACATCCATCAACACTTTTCTCATAGAGAACCAGTCGTTAAATATACATGATGCTGCATTCGTCAAATGTGCCATGATTCTCACATTTCCCACAGTCATGAAACTGCATTTGCCTCGCCAAGTCGCCATGCATCCCAAGACTGCTGAGATGACACCATGGTAACACATACATCCATGTGTGTAGACCCATTAGCAGGACTATCACACTCAGCAGCTGCTGCATGCAGGGAGCAGCCAAACCAAGACTTCAGTGCTTTTGTCAACTCGCTGTGTGTCTGACCCTGCCGTGGAGCCTGATCAGACACTGGGAGAACCAAGGGCAGTGGTGACCCTACAACAAATGCTTTAGGAGGGTGACCTCAACCCCCACCCAAAACATAGGTTATCCACAAAACAATGTCCTATGGTGCACTCTTGTACTCCTCCTCCACCCTGAACCCCATTTCCCAAGCCTCCCATTCTCTGGCTCCCATGAAATACATAATTGAGGCTCCATTTGTTATATGCAGATGCCTTAACGTGGATCCAGAGGCACAAGCTGCTTACTTTCTTTTCAATATGTTAATATACACGCACACACACATACATATATATATATATATATATATATATATATATATATATATATATATATATATATATAGACTGGAGAAATTGACATTTGGACTTGTAGAGAAGTTGCAAAAATTTAAAAAAAAATTTAGCATTATTATGAAAATTGAAAAGTTGTGAGCTCACCTTGTAAGATGTCTTGTGCTTGTTCCTCGGGTCAAATCTTCCCTTTAATTCGTCGAGGAGCTTCTGCAGTGTGCTGCTCTCCTCTTTCTCGGTATAGTCCTGATCTAGAAGAATATAAGACCTCCAGTTCGACGAGTCGAAGCCCCAGTGACAGGTTCTGTTCTCTTGCCTTTTGTGACTGTGAACAACGAACTTTTGGGTCGGGAACATGAGCCTGCAGTCCAAGCACTGTATGCACGCTGCGTTGGGGTTCGAGTAGAGTTCTGGCACGAACAGGCCCTTGCACTTCCCAAAGCATTCGTGGTAAACTTTGAAGCTGTTCTCCGTTCGCTCCAGCTCTATGGAACACGAGAACTCCTTGTCGGCGTGCGGAGGGAACGTACCGCCGTAGATGAGCGCATTGCAGAGCCGCTCGGCGTCCGTTTGGGTGATGAGTCCACACGAGGGTGCCGAGAAAGGCAGGATGCCCATAACTTTGAGGATCTCCAGCTGATCCGCTGTGCACCTGGAGCAGTAGATGTGGAGGTCGTCACATACCGAATTTATCTGCTGGAGGGAAAAGTCCCGCAGGACGCTGTTGAGAATCTGCGGCAGACAGAGGCGCTTCTCGCCGCCCACCACGAAGCACGAGATGGTCTCGCGCTCCAGGACCGTCTCGCACCTCTCGGTAGAGCGGTCGGACGGGATGAAGAGGGGCCCCGGCATGACCGCAGGTGTCTGCGCGGGGAGGTTCACGACCACCTCCGCGCTCTTGCCGTCCTTCTTAAACAGCATGTCCTGCTGCCACCGGGCCGAGAAGGCAGCCGGTCCGCCGAGAGAGCTCATTGAACTCAGGTGAAACTGCTTCAGAGTTTGCTGAAGTCCTGGATGCGGCTGAAAGCTGGAAGGAGCCTCCATGTTTAAGAGGGCTAAAAATCCCTGGCTGTGTGATCTCAACAAATTCAATGAGTCAAAACAGTAGAGAGCCGCGGATTTCTATGTCACTTTGGAAACCTTGTAATCCAATGAACTGCTTCATAGTAAAATCTCGAGTATGTTTCAGTCGTACCAAAAAGAACGAGAGTTCATCATACGAAAAAAATCCTCCCACAAGTGTAATTTGATCCTAGAAATATATACTTATATATCTATATAATTGACCCACTCAAAATGTGTACCAAGCGTAAAACTCGTATGCGCAGTTGGTCTGTCTTCTTTCTACTATGAGTGAGTGAGTGAGTCTCTCTCTCTCTCTCTCTCTCTCTCTCTCTCTCTCTCTCTCTCTCTCTCTCTCTCTCTCTCTCTCTCTCTCTCTCTCTCTCTCTCTTCTCCCTCTCCCTCTCTTTCTGTGTTTGTTTGTGTCTGGTTCAGTCATTGAATCCCGGCCAAGAATGTGACTGACTCCCCGGGCTGGCTGTTCCATGAAAAGTTCTCCCTCCCCCCGCTGCCGGAGCAGCTGTAAAGCGGGAACACAAACTACACGAATCATTCGGTTCTTTCCATTGAGCTGAACTTTCATCAACAAACATTATATATAACAAAGTCATTCATAGCATTTGTATAAAAGCGTCTGCTACACGACTAAATGTGAATATAAAGACTGTCTAATAATTTGTTAATAACTATATAATGCTACAGGCCATACTATTATACAACAGTAACTTAAGTTCTTGTCCGTGAATCTGATTGGATAACAATTCACTATTTTTATCACTCTAGTTCTCTGCGCTTAAAACCCTAATAAGTTGACTTTACTCAACTGATTGAGTAAACTTGTTCCCGCAATTGAATTAAGTAATGGGCCGCAGCTACAGGGGTGAAAGGTGGGCCTATTTTTTTCATAGGAAAGGGTCCCAAAGCAATTACAGTCAGGTGCCCCAGAATACCCAGCTATGGCCCTGCACACACGTTGCTGTGTCCGAAACCATGTACTGTCACAGTATGTACTGTATTTGAAGAAGGACGCACTTATCTGCCGGAAAAACAGTACGTACTTTTAGGTATGCGTGCAAGCCACACTTCAGAATCTCACCGGAAATAGTAGATCATCCGGGTACTTCTCACTTACTGCTTCATGAATACAGTGGATTCGGACATACTCCATTGACATACTGTTTTTGGCATAGGCTACTATATAATAGGGAAGTATGGATATTCTTTTGTCTTTGTGTCATCTTGGACTTACACTGACACCTAGCGGCTTGGATCATTTAAAAATCACTAGTTTTCAGTTTCAGATTAAATTGTAGATATGTAGTATTCCCAAATACAATTCCCAAATAGTCAAATACAAGGGTGGTTACTGAGATGAAGCGAGAAGTATTTGGCTGGTCATGTGATTCTAACATGGCTGCCCTTATGAGGGGACCCGCTGCATGTAGAATAAAACAGCTTTTATAAGGTTACTGATATGACTGGAGTCTTCATTTTAATGTGAGTGGTCATGATTTCCTATATACAGTTTTTTTCAAAATTACAAGTCATTTTTTTAGGAGTTAAACATTTTTAGTGAGAAAAAAATTACTGAGTGCACCTTTAAGTATAGGTAACTAGATGCGAATAGACTTAAAGGAATATTCTGGATTCAATACAAGTTAGATCAATCGACAGCATTTCTGGCATAATGTTGATTACCAAAAAAAAAAAAAAGTATTTGACTCGTCCCTCCTTTTCTTAAAAAAATAAAATAAAAAAGAAGCAATAAAGTTACAGTGAGGCACTTACAATGGAAGTGAAAGGGGGCCAATCTGTAAATGTAATATACTCTCTGTTTCAAAAAATATAGCCACAAGACCTAAACAATATGCACGTTAACATGATTTAAGTGTGATAAAATAACTTACTAACCTTTTTTGTGTAAAGTTTTATCCAATTTTACAACTTGGCTGCCATGACCACGTAACAACTTAACCCTTTAATCTGGCAAAAACGATGATTTAAACAACTTTACAGCTCAAATAATACTCAAGTTTTAACAGAAGAATTCATTTAAGTGATTTCATAAAATTACTAGCTTCACGTTTCTGGATTTAAACCCTCAAAAAAATTGGCCCCCATTCACTTCCATTGTAAGTGACTCACTGTAACCTCCATTTTTGCTTTTTTTTTTTTTTTTTAAAGAAAAGGAGGGACGAGTTAAAACACATTTTTGTGGTACTGAACATTATGCCACAATTGGTGTCAATTGATGCTTGCATTGAACTCAGAATATTCCTTTAATTAAAGTTTGCTATTTAAATGTTGTTATTTTCACTTATTTTAATCGAAGGGATTTAAATGTAGGTAATCTAGCAACAGCTTAAATAAAGAACATTTTAACTGATTTTAGGTCAATCATTAAATAAACTTATTTCACCACAGAAATGCATAGACACCTGTACTTTCAGTTGCATATGCACAAAGAATATTACAATCTAAATGTTCAGATCACCCTAATGGTGACATCACACGAAACAACTGTTTGCAAGAAATCAACATAAATAATACTACAAAAGAGGTCAAACCTATATGAATTTTTGACAGCTCTTTGACCACAGAAACGTGATTAAATAATTAAAGTGCAAGGCATTATGGGTATTCCCCATTTGGATTTTTAAGAAAAATAAGTTCAAGGAACATGGATATTTAAAGTAGTGTTTAATTAAGACCGCTTGTTTTTTTTTATTTTATTTTTTTATTATTATTCATGGTTAATTTCTAGTTCACTCACTAGATTTCTAGATTTCATATTTACTCCAGTAGGTGGCGACAAATGAGCATCTCTTATGTTAAGAAGGAGTTGTTCATTCATTCAAGTGATTCATTTCGTTTAAAAAAAAACACAGTTGTTCATCAACAAAACAATGTAAGTGAAGGACAAGGATGTGTTCACTTAAAAACAACTTTTTCAAAAACACTGATTCCTTTACAAACTAAATCCTACTAGTTTAAAAGAGCTGTGCAGAGACTGGAGGCGCGCTTCATGATTTTATTTGCCCTCGTGTGATATTGCATAATTAATTGTTAATATAACAAATTATATGAATTAGAGATGTGCATATTGTCACTGCAGATGACAATTAAAATGTAATTAAAAAATAACAAAATAGATGTATAATTGACATTCTCTATGACAACCAATATGTCTTATCTTAGAATGTCATTATGACATTATATCCTTAAATGTAACAGCACAGCTTGGTAAAGACATATAACTTCTATTGTTTTGTTTAGATTGGGTGTAATTGTGACATCCAACAGCTTAATTAGTTTTTCGTTGAAATTGGATAGTCTCAGGCATTTGTTTAATGGTTCATTTTGGCACATATGACTAAAGTGGGGTTGCTTGAAATACAACCCTCAGTTCAATCAATTTCAATTAAATTCTGTTTCATGTAATGATTGATTGGCGGTGTTAAGCTCTCAGGGCCAACTCATGTATGAACAGAATGATTTGGCCTCAAACATCTGTCACAATACAGACCTTTAAATTAAAGAGAACATTTCATTCCACATGTCTGAAATGAAAAAAATAGGCCTATGTATGAGTAGGCTGGGAAAACACATTTAATTACAAAAAAACATGAAAACTCTTAAATAATGAATTAAAATATAGACTTGGGAAATTAATCATTTGTTGTACTAGGGATTTTAATTGAGTGATAAAATTACAAAATTATTTTGTAAAAAGAAACATTACAAAGAAATAGACCAAACATGACACAGTACATGTCATGGTTTAGATGACTTGTGCACTCACTCACTCACTAGTGTGTTAGCTACATAGTGCAAAATCTTACATATTTTGATACCTATTTCTTTGTTCATAGTGATAGTGCTAATATGTGCTGAATATGGGGCATCCAACTGAATCATCTAATGAAAGGCCTACATATTTATTCAGTATGTTAGACAACAGATATCAAAAGTTATGGCTAAATCAGTGCAAGAATAGTTCAAATACTGAGTGGAAAATATCACTCAATATTGTAATATGATTCTCAGCCACCAGTGAGCACTATAAATCAGCATACATTATTTCTTAAATTATGGTAAAATCAAGATGAACAAAAGCTAAAAAGAAGAAAAAAAATATTTAAAAAATATCACACATATTTTCACTTAATAAATACATATGCAGACATTTTCTGCTTTAAAATATAAATTATATCTATTACTCATTATCAATAGTAACTCAATACCTTTTCCAACAATTCTACACCCCAACCAATGAATACAAATTCACAATAAAAATATTTTTGCATTATTATTATTGTCAGGAATTGTCTGCAGAGCAATCTAAATCACAAACACAGCATACGGAGGTCATCAACAGTAGCTTGTTTAGTTCGGAGCATACAAATGCATTGGTTATGATGATTAAAAAAAGGCACAAAATGGTTAATCGGCAGTATTTTTTATTTATTTTTTTTACATTAAAACAGCAGACAAAATAGCACACCAGTTTTTAAAATTCTCATTTGCATTTTAACAATGTTCAATTATCTACAAATAAAAAAACAATAAAAAACCATAGCACTTTTTTTAGTTTGTTATCCAGACCCTTCTTTTCATGACAATGTGACATTAATCCAGAAATTGTTTCAAAATTACATTAAATTAAATATTCCTATACATTGTGATAATTTTTAAGTAAATTCCATACCATTTCGAAGTCTCTTAAATATTGTTAACAATACTATAAACAAAAGGAGACAACACTGATTTCAAACAGAACAGATAGCAACACACTTAAAGGAATAGTTCTCCTAAAAAAAAACAATAATTCCCTCACCCTTATGCCTTCTCAAACACGTATGACGTTCTTCTATCAAACACAAAGACATTTTGATGGCGATATGATTTGAATATCCTCTATACGGCTCGTTAATTCAAATGACTCGAATGGTTTAATCCATGTCTTCTGAAGTGATACGATTGGATTTGGTTGACGCATCATGCATAAGGAAGTGTTACCGAGCTTCAAATTATGATTGCACCTTGGAGACTACAGACGGCAAGATTTATCCGATTAATCTGTTACTAACCCAAAACTGATCGAATCACTTCCGAAGACATGGATTAAACCACTAGAGTCTTATGAATGACCTTTATGATGACTTTTTGGAGCTTGAAAGTGTTCCCCATTGACTTGATATATTCACATTCACTTCGTAAAGTCAGTCATTTGAGGCGACATAAGTGAGTAAATGATAGGAGAATTATCCTTCCTTTCAGAGCAAAAAAGTGCAGTCCAAATGTGAATGTCCAGTACGCCACTGTCACATAAAATAATAAAAAAAAAAACTTTTTAATGAGGAAATACTTCCTTGAAATGATTCTTTAAATATGGAAAGTTGAACCATCAATATGGAAAGATCATGGTATAATATATATATACACACACACATATACATACATACATACACACACACACATACTACGATTCAAAAACTCTATTCAGTTAGGCTTTAGTGTTCGGTCCAAAAAGCATAGAGAGCGTTTGACATTTTTCTCTCTTAATAAACGAAACTGTGGATGCAAATCATAAAATATCACAGTTGTAAAGTGTAAATCCATTGACTACACTGCTTCTGTGGGCAGTTGAGGTGGCTTGTCCTCATACTGTGGTGGCGGCGTCAGCGGTTCAATGGTCACCACCCCACCTTGTCCAGGGCTTTGACTATTCAGACGAATGTCCTTCAGGTGGAGCTTCTCAGACTTGATCCTGCGCACTCTAAGAGGCCTAAGGATGCGGCTGGCTCTGCTGCTGCTGCGTGCGGGCTGGGAGCTGGAGGTAGGTGCTGCAGCCTGGGGTCCAGGAGCTGGCTGAGGGGCCTCTTGCCCAAAACCTTCCTTTGGTTGCTGGCCTTCACTTTCAACAGCAGCAATGAGATCTTCATATGAGGGTAGCTGGTAACTCTGTCGAAGGTTGCTCTGACGAACAGGGTACTGTCCACTGGTGACCACTTCCTCATATGTTGGGACATCAAAGCTGGGTGCTTCATTTGATCTAATAGTTGAGAAATAAAGTCACGATTTGTACAAAGGTCAGCATACTGTTTGGTCAAATTGCTACACCTATCTGGATAAACAGCCATAGAAAACCTAGACGCTGCTGGGTATAATGTACTATTGTTCATTAAAGTGATCGGTTCAAAAAGGGGCACTATCCCTTCCACACCTACAGTACCATTTAAAGGTTTGGAAACGCTGATATTTTTATGCATGTGAAACAAATAATTGTATTCACCAGGAATGCTTTAAATTGATCAAGAATGACAGTAAAGACATTTATAATGTTACAAATGACTATTTTCTATTTAAATAAATGCTGTATTCTTCAAAATGTGTTCATCCAAGAATCCTCAACTTGCAGCAATGACACCTTATGCATTCTAGCTGTCAGTTTATGGGTCAAAGACATCCAGATCTATTCAATTATTCAAAAATACTATTTTGCAATTCACACAACACAATTACTTGAATGAACCTCTTCTATGATAAACATGTTTTCAAAAACTGACTTAAGTGTCATGTGGTGTAACCATCTACAGACAGAAAGAAATTCAAGTGTTATTAAAAGCTGAAATTCTTAAAAAAAATCTTTGGAGAATCAATTGTTTAATGACTGACCCAAGTCATTTTCTTTTGAGCAAATTAAGCAGAAACAATAATATTGTTAATTTGAAACAACATGCCATTATTAGTTAAATCTTATTCCTGTGACATAACTTTTTAATAAGGTTGAATGAACTGATACATTTGTTTTATATATAACAAACATTTTCTAGCTATTCTGACATAAAATTAATGTACCGGTAATTTATATATACTTAAAGTGTGATGCAAAAATGCTACATATTTATTTTGAATAAATCCAGCACAATTGGGTGTTGGTGTTTCCAAACTTTTGAACAGTAGTGCAAGTAACTTTAAAGGCATGTTTCTCTGAAAATTTTTAATTCTATCATCATTAGGCAGAATGTTAGTCTCAGTCACCATTCACTTTCAGTGCATTTTTTGTTTATACAATGAAAGTGAATAGTGACCGAGGCTGTCAGTCCCGAACATTCTGTCTAACACTTCCTTTAGTGTTCCATGAAAGATAGAAAATCAAATGAGGTTGGAATGAAATGTTCATTTATGAGTGAACTGTCCCTTTAAAAACACAAGACTATACAATAGTACTCACGCCTCGTCCTGTTCTCCAGGGATGCGGTCCAGATATTCAGGACTGCCTGCATCTGCAGTTTCCCTTCTCATCCGTTTCTTGTTCCTCACCCCCAGACATATAGCCAAGAGTAATATGGCTACACCGGCTCCCACCAACACAAAAGCAACAGACGAAGACTTCCCTTTTCCTTTGGGAAATCCATCGTTTGGAACTGGAATTGTACCATTTTGCAACTGTGTCACTTCAGAAGGGACTATGCTCCACAGAATCATGACAATTCCAAGTGCCACCAAGCCCACCCCCAGCGCACAGAGAGCATACTGGGAGCCTGAGCTATTGCCCTCTCCATTCCTAGGCGAACGTCTACTTCCTGAACACAGAGGCTGCCCACTGGAGCACATAGCTTTAAATGCTCCAATTGAATACACACATACAGGGTGCAGTCCAAATTGGCAAGATCAGTGTACCACTGTCACATAAAAGCAGAAAAAAAGAGAAAAACATTATAAACATTTCAATGGGGAAGAAATACTTCCTGGAAATGACTGGGAATGGGGCCCAAGATTAAGACAAAAAGGAATTCTGTGTTTCAGTTCAATGGAGAAAAACGATCCTTTGGCACGGTGCCACTCTAGAGGTAAAATGGGAACCAAGCATTCCAGCATGTCACTGCTGTATTACCATGTATGGACATTGTAAAACTTGCTACAACCTTAAAAGCACTAAGTGGACTGAACACTTTATTAGGAACACTTCGGTCCTAATAAAATTCCCGATGTGGTCTTCTGCTGTTGTAGTCCATCTGCCTCGAGGTTCGACGTGTTGTGCATTTTGAGATGCTATTCTGCTCACTACAATTGAATAGATCAATTATCTGAGTTACTGTAGCCTTTCTGTTAGCTCAAACCAGTCTGGCCATTCTCTGTTGACCTCTCTCATCAACAAGGTGTTTCTGTCCGCAGAACTACCGCTTATTGGATGTTTTTGGCACCATCTGAGTAAACTCTAGAGACTGTTGTGTGTGAAAATCCCAGGAGATCAGCAGCTACAGAAATACTTGAACCAGCATGTCTGGCATCAACAATTATGTCACAGTCGAAAACAATGTGATCACATTTTTTCCTTATTCCGATGGTTGATGTGAACATTAACTGAAGCTCTTGACCCATATCAGCTAGACTTTATGCACTACAGCCACACAATTGGCTGACTAGATAATTGCATTAAAAAGTAGGTGTGCAGGTGTTCCTAAAGGTGTTCCTTAAATGCCATTTACTATTTGATTCCTTCTTTTGTAGAGGCGGGGGCCAAAATGTCAATATTCGGCTATGATTCTGGAGCAAAACTACATGTCCAAAAAAAAAAGTTTTTGGCACTCATCTGCCTGTGGGTGTCATTTATTTGAGGGGGAAGAGTTAATGGTCAAATATGTAATTTAATGTTCAAATTTTGATTTACAAGTGGCCTGAGGATGACCATTTGCCATTCATGTGTTTGGAGAGAAAGAGAGAGAAAGAGAGAGAGAGAGAGAGAGAGAGAGAACGATATACATGCATGGGCAAAAAATGTAGCGAAGATGACAAGGAAAGCGAGATTCATTCTTATAGGTTGACAAAGCCTGACAGATTTGGACAAAACTGTAAAATGTGCACACCATTAATTAAAGAAGTCCTGTTACTCTGAAAGTTCTCTCTTTTTTAGCATAGATCTGTCTTAAATGAAAGCAATGTTTTAATCACATGCACATCTGGGTACGTGACATATCTACAAAGGACCATGACCAAAAAACATTAAATTCTGGTCAAAACAAAAGAAACATAAAATAGGGAAATATGACAAAAGACCAGGAAGGCCTGTCCAAATACACAGAGCAACACTTACTCCCTGTCCTGAAGTAAACAGACACGGAATCACAGGTCACTAGATGCCCCCATCTAAAATCTAAACATATCCCTTTGACCTTGTCTGAGCTAACTTTTCTTTCTATAATCAATTGTAGAATTATCATGGAACTATACAATAGGCCAACTCGTGAAAATAGGGGTAACAGATTTTAAAGTGTATTCCATAACTTTAAAATATAAATATGGATATCTCATTGATTCAAACAGACTTTATGGTTAAAGTGGTAACCACAGTTTCCACCAGAATCAGAATGAGCTTTACTGCCAAATGTTCTCAAATATACAAGGATTTTTTATTTATATAATTTTTTTGGTGATAGGAGAAACAAGTGCACACAGAAGTGCACACAGTGAGACACAGAATATAAAACAAGGTAAAAGTATAAATAGACATACAAATAATAGGACATATAACAGAATGGCATATGTGCAAGTGGTAATGTATGTGGAAGGTAGGGGTATGTGCAGTTATTTAATTAAATATGAGTGAATTTACTCTTACATGAGATATTTATATACATTATTACACTATGGGGGAGTCCCACATTACCACAGTTACTGCAATGACACTTAAAGAGGTATATCAAGTTCAATAAAAGTTAAGCCCAATCAACAGCATTTGTGGCTTAATGCTGATTACCATAAAAATTATTTTTGACTTGTTTCTCTTTTTCTTTATGTGATAAAATATTTTCTTTAAAATATGTGTGTTACAGAGAGGCACTTACAATGGAAGTGAATGAAGGCCAATCTGTACACTTTAAAATACTCAAAAGCATAGCCACAAGAATTCAGCATAGTAAAATCGCTAATTAACCTTTTATGTGTACAGCTAGGCAATATTACAACTTCGTTGACATGACGACATAATGCTGTAAACCCTAAAACGACAATTTAAACAACTTTACATGTCAAATAATACACAAGTTTTAACAGACAAAAATTAATGTAAGTGCTCTAAGAAAATTATAAGCTTCACATTTGTGTCTTTAAACTCCCAAATAATTGGCCCCATTGACTTCCATTGTAAGTGATTCAGTGTAAACGCAATATCTGAGGGAGGAGTCGAAATATTTTTTTAGTTTTTTTGTGGTAATCATCATCATGCCACAAAAGCTGTCAATTGAGTCTAACTTGTATTGAACCTGAAATATTCCTTTAATTTTTTAACCACACCTGTCATAAAAAATACGTTAAAATTGCACAGATTATAAACGCTTCCTAAAATGTTTGAAGGATAAATAATAAACATTTATAACCGCATTCTAGTAAAAATAACCGTTATTAAAGCGAAAACGGTGGTAACCATGGTGCATTTTTGAATCTGAAAACATTCTATATCGAATTTCTACCGTAACGTGAACTTTCATTCAACTTTCCAAATACATACACATATTATATATACTAAGATTACCTGAGCAATTCAATATTGTTAGGAGAGCAAAAGACAGAACATAGTTTCATTCAAATGAACAATAGTGATGATTGAGAAGCAGTTTTCCAAATAAAGTTTTCAGACCAGCGTAAAAAAAATGATTCAATATTAATTAATGATATATGAATATAAACGGTTGTTCCTCCATGTCTTACTGTCAGGAATACTAATGTCGCGTTTCTATAACAGAGGAGGAACTTGACATCCCGATACTTCATGGGAATAATGTTAAACAATGAAAGAATCTTATAACATGTCTCCAGAGGATCCGTTTGTAGTTACTGTGAGGGGAGCCAAACATCCCTACAATGCCAAATAACCACAAAAATATCGAAAAAAACAACGTGAAAGTACAGTTTTACGGCGTGACTCACCTTTCACAATCTCCACGATGTTCAACGCCCTTCGCACCGTCTTTCATGAAAGTACCTGAGACAGGTGTCGCTCCCAGTCCCGGCCGCACGTGAAACACGCGTTCTTACGAGCCTGTCATTCGGCCAAGGCAAGACAATATGTACAAAAACCGAATTCTTTTCCCATTGACTTTACTTGTGCTATTTGTGGACTTAAAGACAGACAGGAACTTTGTCCAAAATCAACTCGGTAGCCACCAGTTGTAAAGAGTTAAGTCACATGCTCGGTCCTAATGCACGTCGAGTTTCACAGAGGAGAAACAAATAGGCCTAATTCTCTTATGACGTTCATTCCAGTTTTTATTTATTTTATTTTAGGTTAAAGTGTTTTAAAAAGGAGAAATATATAAAACTATCTAGAAACTCTCTATCAATTTAATGTTGATTGTTATGTATTAAGTTTTTTATTTAAAGTTAAACGTTCTTAATTGACAATGTATAGAAAAAAGTAATCCGTTTAACATTCATTCTTATATATTAAATGGGATAGTTCACCCAAAAATGAAAATTCTCTTGTCATTTACTGATTTTTAGAAAAATAGCTCAGCTCTGTAGGTCCATACAATGAAGCTCATAAAAGGAATCCATACGACTCCAGTGGTTAAATTCACACCTTCAGAAGCAATAGGCGTCAGTCAAGGTGTTGCTTATTTTTATTTGTGTCACATTTCACAACACACATTGTTTCAAAGCAGCTTTACAGGAAATCATGCATTAAAAATGAAACTAATATCTATAATGTCTTACAGTGATCATTGTGTAGTTCGATTAAACATGATTGTAAAATGTGTATAGAAATTAAATAATTGTATTTAGAACCCATGTGAGCAAGCTGAAGGTGACTGTGGCAAACACAAAACTCAAGATGAGAAACAGTTGGTGACAATCACCATTTTTCAAATTCAGTTCATTTTTAATGATAAATTCTCCTCCCTACCCAGTAGGTGCCGATATGCACAAATAATGTGAATTGCCAAAAACAAAAGGAGAAGAATATGGAAATGCATATGAAAGTGGAGATATGTAGTAGGCTATATATAGTAAATTACTTGCATAAATATTTCTGTTTTTCTCACACACACCCATCATATCATTTTTGAAGATATAAATTAAACCACTGGAGTAGTATGGTTTACTTTTACAGTTGAGATCAGAAGTTTACATCTACCTTAGCCAAATACATTTAAACTAAATTCCTGACACTTAATCATAGAAAACATTCCCGGTCTTAGGTCAGTTAGGGTCACTACTTTATATTAAGTATATGAAATGTCAAAATAATATTAGAGAGAATTATTTAATTCAGCTTTTATTTCTTTCATCACATTCCCAGTGGGTCAGAAGTTCACATACACATTGTTAGTATTTGGTAGCATTGCCTTTAAACTGTTTAATCCGGGTCAGACATTTTGGGTAATCTTCCACAAGCTTCTCACAATAAGTTGCTGGAATTTTGGCCCATTCCTCCAGACAGAACTGGTGTAACGGTGTCAGGTTCGTTGGCCTACTGCAGATCTGCCTACAAATTGTCCATTTGGAAGACCCATTTGCACCTGAGCTTTAACTTCCTGGCTGATGTCTTGAGATGTTGCTTCAACATATCCACATCATTTTCCTTCCTCATGATGACATCCAGTCCCTCATGCAGCAAAGCACCCCCACAACATGATGCTGCCACCCCCATGCTTCACGGTTGGGATGGCGTTCTTCAGCTTACACCATGATCCATACTTTGGGAGATCCCCATCTTATTTTGTTTGAATTTTCCCATGATGTCAAGCAAAGAGGCACTGAGTTGGAAGGTAGGCCTTAATATACATTCACAAGTACACCTTCAATTGACTCCAATTAGCCTATCAGAAGCTAATTGGCTAATTGCCCAAAGGCTTGACATCGTTTCCTGGAAGAAAGTAAGTCATATACATCTGGGATGGCAGAAGGGTGAGTGAATGATGAGATAATTTTAATTTTTGTGTGAACTATCCATTTAAATAAGTGAAGTTGTTGAAGTTAAAAGGATTTTCATTGAAAATATCTAAAAAAAAAAAAAAAAAAAAAAAAAAAAAAACATTTAAGCTCATGGCTTCATTTATTTTACATTTATGTTTTAATATTAACTTATTCAAGTCTACAAAAACTAATTCAAGTAATTTATTTAGCCATTCATTTACAGTACTTTCCAAAGTTGTTAAGATTCAAAACATACAGATATACTTGAATTTAATTAATCCATAAAAATGTTTCAGCTGCATGTACGATATGATCAACCTAATATCCAAACACACAAAAACAACACCTAAATATATGTATGTATGTGTGTGTATATATATATATATATATACACACACTCACCTAAAGGATTATTAGGAACACCTGTTCAATTCCTCATTAATGCAATTATCTAATCAACCAATCACATGGCAGTTGCTGCAATGCATTTAGGGGTGTGGTCCTGGTTAAGACAATCTCCTGAACTCCAAACTGAATGTCAGAATGGGAAAGAAAGGTGATTTAAGCAATTTTGAGCGTGGCATGGTTGTTGGTGCCAGACGGGCCGGTCTGAGTATTTCACAATCTGCTCAGTTACTGGGATTTTCACGCACAACCATTTCTAGGGTTTACAAAGAATGGTGTGAAAAGGGAAAAACATCCAGTATGCGGCAGTCATGTGGGCGAAACTTGTCCTTGTTGATGCTAGAGGTCAGAGGAGAATGGGCCGACTGATTCAAGCTGATAGAAGAGCAACTTTGACTGAAATAAACACTCGTTACAACCGAGGTATGCAGCAAAGCATTTGTGAAGCCACAACACGCACAACCTTGAGGCGGATGGGCTACAACAGCAGAAGACCCCACCGGGTACCACTCATCTCCACTACAAATAGGAAAAAAAGGCTACAATTTGCAAGAGCTCACCAAAATTGGACAGTTGAAGACTGGAAAAATGTTGCCTGGTCTGATGAGTCTCGATTTCTGTTGAGACATTCAGATGGTAGAGTCAGAATTTGGCGTAAACAGAATGAGAACATGGATCCATCATGCCTTGTTACCACTGTGCAGGCTGGTGGTGGTGGTGTAATGGTGTGGGGGATGTTTTCTTGGCACACTTTAGGCCCCTTAGTGCCAATTGGGCATCATTTAAATGCCACGGCCTACCTGAGCATTGTTTCTGACCATGTCCATCCCTTTATGGCCACCATGTACCCATCCTCTGATGGCTACTTCCAGCAGGATAATGCACCATGTCACAAAGCTCAAATCATTTCAAATTGGTTTCTTGAACATGACAATGAGTTCACTGTACTAAAATGGCCCCCACAGTCACCAGATCTCAACCCAATAGAGCATCTTTGGGATGTGGTGGAACGGGAGCTTCGTGCCCTGGATGTGCATCCCACAAATCTCCATTAACTGCAAGATGCTATCCTATCAATATGGGCCAACATTTCTAAAGAATGCTTTCAGCACCTTGTTGAATCAATGCCACGTAGAATTAAGGCAGTTCTGAAGGCGAAAGGGGGTCAAACACAGTATTAGTATGGTGTTCCTAATAATCCTTTAGGTGAGTGTGTGTGTGTGTGTGTGTGTGTGTATATATATATATATATATATATATATATATATATATATATATATATATAATTTTTTTTTCTACATAGATCATTGTGTCAATGAAACATGAAGTTTATATACAGATGTTTCACAAAAGGATATTTTCACTAATGCCACAAGAGACTATGATATTTAAATGAGTTGTGATTGCAAAATCCACCTTAAAAATACACTTTTAGAAGTGTCTTGTGCTTTTTATTGTGCTGGTGTACAATATAATAGAAGTCTATCTACTAAGAAGTGTCAATCAATAGGCATTTTCAATTAAATTCTGATTTTAAATACATCTGATGTCAGTAGCGGTTCTAGCTTGTATGACGCCCTGGGCGAAATCTGGGCGTGGCTCTGTTTGGGTTACTTATGAAAACACAGCTGTAGAATGTGCAGTGCATGTGCTGCATTGGCTTATTATATAATTGATAGATATAAATATATATTGATAGATCATCAGGGAGCCCTGCTCATGATAGAGAATGATTCTCTCATTCATACTCAACTGATTAAACCTTTTCCACTCAGATCATCCTTGCATTTACTTACTGTGCATTTGTGTATGTTAGTCACTATACAGTGTGTGTGTGTGTGTGTGTATGTGTGTATATATATATATATATATATATATATTGCATTTAACAAATTAAACTGCATGCATGATAAGACAGCTAGAGACCTTAAAAGCCACAAAAAGGAAATAAGAGATAATGAAAAAATGTTATTTTTCATTCCTTCCCGTAAAGTGTGTCTCAAGTGGGAAAACTAATTTCAGTAAAACTGGAGTGATTGTAATGAGACTAATCTATTACCCACACTACATCATCAGTAAAGTGACTGTGGCTTTTAAAATGTTATATGAAAATGAGACTCAGAAAACACAAACATTTTAGCAGATGTGAACAGATGGTAATTCTCTAATTTACTCACCCTTATGCCATCTCAAACTCATATGAGTTTCTTGCGTCTGTGGAACACAAACAAAGATATTGTGATGTAGGTATGATGTAAAGACATCCAGACGATGCAAGTCAATGGGGTCCAAAAAGGACACAAAAGCAGCATAAAGGTAATCCATACAACTCGAGTGATTTAATCCATGTCTTCTGAAGCAATACGATCACATTTGGGTTAAAAACAGACCAAAATGTAACTCCTTTTTCACTATACATCTTGACATCTGCAGTCTCCATCCCACAATTTAATATGCAGAGAGTAGTGAAAAAGGAGTTACATTTTGGTCTTTTTCTTAAACAAAACCAGTGGTATCACTTTAGAAGGCATGTATTAAACCACTCATGTTGCATGGACCCCACTGACTTGCATTGTATGGACAAAAAAAAACTCATATCTCCAACAAAATATCTTTATTTGTGTTCTACAGAAGAAAGAAAGTCAAACGAGTCTGAAACCACGTAAGTGTGAGTAAATGATGAGAGAATTATCATTTTTGGGTGAACTTTTCCTTTAAAACAAAGAGAAGACTTTGCTGAGGCATTCAAAATGTTTTCACAAATATTCACATTACTATAGTATTCCTCATTCCAGCGGTCCACTTTAAACAAGCACACTGTTGTGATGAACAGGGAATGGACATCTGAACATGTTACATTGATTTCAGCTGCATACCTACAGTCCCGACTGCATCCTCTGCGCTGGCAGTTACAGGAATGTATTTTATACATTTGTATAAGTAGTAACAAAATATCTGCTTGTTTAATGCAGCGTATCTAATAGATTTTCCATTAAGTGCTTAGTTATTATTTGTTGCCAATACAAATTCTCTAAAGTGCAAATGGTCGATTTTCAAATCACTTTTAAGAATGATTAACCTCATTTGGTCCATTTAGGGGTTGGGAGGAGGTCTGGAGTTCACTCCTATTAGTTCATCCAAGGTAAACATAGGCTGTTGCCCTCACACATTAGTGATCTCTATGCTTGAGTAACCGTGCATGGGACTGCCCTTGGTCCTTTGCAGGATCTTGATTCGATCCTCTCTGGGTGGTGATCCACAGCTTCCTTGAAATGTCAAGTCCCGCCCAGCAGTGACCAATGGATTGAATCTCAAAGGACTCTGAGGAAAGACAAACGGTTATTTATCCTTTAACAGATCATTAACAAAAGCTCTTTGGTGCACAAAGTCTGCCATTTTTCTTTATTTTGTGTCAATAACAGGACAGCAGACACCTTGCCAACTTTTTGCCTGGGAGAAAATCCTTCCTCAGTTTTGCGGCAATTTGAGACAGGAGAATGTGTTGGAGTTCCCTCTTTCCTGTAGTCCTGGGTCTGATTATTTCTGTTGGCCAGAAATACTTCTCAATCTCACTTGTTTCTAATCAATACAGTAACTGTTGAGTTAAGAGATATGAATATACAGTAAAGCTCTTTGATGTACACTGCTCTTGTTATGTGAGTAGTTTAGCTCAGCATTCGAACAGATCAAGGGTTTAAAGAGATAATTCATCCAAAAATGTTCTCTCATCATTTACTCGCCCTCAAAATGTTTTAGAATATCTCAGCTCTGTTGGTCCATACAATGCAAGTGAATGGTGACCAGAAATTTGAAGCTCCAAAAATCACATAAGGACAGCGTAAAAGTACACTCCAGTGGTTAAATCTATATCTCCAGAAGTGATATGATATGTGTTGGTAAGAAACAGATCAATATTTAAGTCCTTTTTTTATACCATAAATCTCCAATTTCACATTCAAAATGTGATAGAAAGTGAAAGTAAAAGTGGAGATGTATATTATGGATAACATTTATATGGCCTTTATGTAATTTTTGGAGCTGAGATATTCTTCTAAAAATCTTCGTTAGTGTTCTGCAGAAGAAATAAAGTCATACACCTCTGGAATCTCATGAGGGTGAGTAAATGATGAGAGAATTTTCTTTTTTGGATAAACTATCCCTTTAAAAGTTAATTTGAAGATAGATGACTAGTGTTGCAATTGCTAACAATCAATATAGCTTGTCCTGTATGCTACTTACTACTATAATGAAACTTTACAAACCTTGCTGGATTGAGTAGCACCTTCATTTCTTCATAAAGATGCCGGTGGATCATGTGTTTATTATTAGGGATGTCTAAGGCCTTTGCCATGCTGTCTGCACTGAAGGTTGGGTCTAGAACCATTACAGCGCCATGGATGCCACTGTTTTGAAGGTTTTCTGCATATTCCTGCAAAAAATACAACATTTTATAAACAGTTTGAACATTATATCTGAGCAATGTCTTATTTTATTGTAGTTTAGTGTCAGATATTAACAGTTGGTTCAAGTCCTGATTCCATCTGGTGTTCTAGACAGTCAGGGATTGTTTATAAAATTGGTCATATATTCCTATTACAAAATTTAAAAAGGTAACTTGGCATTTTAAAAGAATAGTTTACCCAAAAAAGAACATTCTGACATGATTTTCCAAACCTGCATGGCTGTCTTTCTTCCATGGGACACAAAAAGTGATGTCAGGCAGAATGCTAGCTTGGTCACCATTCACTTTCAATGCATCGTTTTGTCATACAATGTAAGTGAATGGTGACTGAGGCTAACACAGTTTTCATTTTTGGATGAACTATCTTTCTACAGTCTTACTAACCTTAAGATCAATATCTCTGATCCATTTAATGACACGGTGACTGGTCCAGACCACCGGATCCACATCCCGATTCTCACACTGTGCACGACGTGCCTGTATAGACTGTGGAGATATTATGACCACAACACAAATAAATAAGTACAGTTTATCCTCACAATGCCAGTACAGAATACCTCCACATTTCATATTTTCAGAATACATGGGATAGAATGTATACAGAAAACACATAAAAGCAAAGTCACATTTACCTTTGCACGACAAAATTCTGCAGGCAATGAAGCCATGTCCAGATGTTAAGTGCATGTAACCCTGCAAAATCTACTTGCCAAGCAACCTATTTTTAAGCTGCATTTTAAACTCTGGAGAGTAAAGTTATTCAAAGAATCTCATGCGATTTCCCCATAAACTGTGAATATTCAGTGTAGTTATGTACAAAGAACAAACCACACTGAGGTCAGTAGGTCAATGGCGTGATTTTTTTTTTTTTTTTTTGTCCAGATCTAGTAAATTTGTAAAAATGTGTAAAATGCAATTCACAAAAAATTATTTCTTGAATACACCTCTTCAATGTTGAGCATATTTTCAATTTCAAAATGTAAAGTAATTTTTGACATTTGTTTGGGACTTAAAGTAAAAAAAGGCCTGTGGTGTAACAGTCCAAATAACTGATGATTTCATTCAAAAGTGTACACTACAGTCTTAAAGACAAAGGACAACTGGCTCTAACAAGGACAGAAAGAGATGTGGAAGGCCAGATGTACAACTAAACAAGAGGATAAATACATCAGAGTCTCCAGTTTGAGAAATAGACGCCTCACATGTCCTCCGCTGACAGCTTCATTGAATTCTACCCGCTCAACACCAGTTTCATGTACAACAGTAAAGAGAAGACTCAGGGGTGCAGGACTTATGGGAAGAATTGCAAAGGAAAAGTCACTTTAGATACAGAAAAACAAAAAGAAAAGGTTTGAGTGGGCAAAGAAACAGATATTGGACAACAGATAATTGGAAAAGAGGGTTGTGGATCTTAACCCCATTGAGCTTTTGTGGGATCAGCTAGACTGTAACGTGCGAGAGAAATGCCCGACAAGACAGTCACATCTATGGCAAGTGCTACAGGAAGTGTGGGGTGAAATGTCAGTTGAGTATCTGGACAAACTGACAGCTAGAGTGACAAACATCTGCAAATGGAGGATTTTTTTAATGAGAACTCTTTGAAGTAGTTTAAGAAAATGTAAAAAAAAAAAAAGAAATTCAAATTGTAATCGTAATCTTTCACGTTATTAATGTCTTCACTATATTGTGACCAGCTGAATGCCACTTTAGTGAATAAAGGTACCAATTTCTTTCCATTAGAGTAACATTTTTTAATTATTCCAAACTTTTGGCTGTCAATGTATGTATAAAATCATGAGCACTCACATGAGAAGACTACAGTCATATCAGCAACTTTATAAAAGCTGTTTCATTCTACATGGAGAGGGTCCCCTCATGAGGGCTGCCATTTTATGATCACATGGCCAGCCAAATACTTCTTGCTTAATCTCAATAACCACCCTGTTATTGGACACTTTCACTTAAAAATTCAATAAAAAATTGGTTGATCTCTAAATTGCCGTTGCTAACTGAAAACATTTACATTTGAATGATGCTAAATCCACACCGCTAGGTGTCACAAAAGTCTAAGATGACAAATTAAAAAATTACAATGTGCACCTTTAAAATTTTTCACATTTTTATCAGCTTGGACAACCTTATTTGTCAATGACCCCACTGCAAAATCAAGCAACTTCGTACGGTCAAAGATGCATACTTGTGTGTCAAAGTGAACCAAGCTTGAACCCCACGTGAAATTTACGTAGTGAAATTCTTCGCCACCGGAATTCCAGATGATTCAGGAATGCACAGGTTCCCATTGTGATGACTGTGTTTAGCCCGCTGAATTGTGCCTTGTAAAGGTAAATGTGACCGCACTTTAATTTAAAGATCATATGGTCCATATGTATCTTACCTCTTTATCAAAGTTGAGCATTTGTAGAAGCTGAATGGCTGATAGAATACTAGTTACATGGAACTTGTTGGTAATGTTGAAGATCGTCTCCAAGTCCCTCCGTGTGAGTGAGTTCAGTACTCTGCCATCCACTAATTGGTTGTGGAAGACTTGTGAGTACTGAGGAAGCCCAACATCACTCAGCCAGCTCTTAGACACCCAGTGATGGTCCATATCAGCAGCTTTGGAAAGCCTGACAGAAACAAACGAATAATAATAATAAAAAAACATAGTGGAAATATTTGTACAAAATAGAGAGTTTAGAGTTTAAAGACCCCATAAAACATTATAAGCACAGTTTTCAGCCCTGTGTTGAAATATTTCCTATTGAAACAGGTTGGGTGTGACATATCGAAAAAGTCTCTTTAAAAAATTATAATATTAATACTAACAAAATAAGAGTAGGTTTTAGTTTAGTGACAGCAATGAAACATAACATGCTGGATGCAGTGGGAGGACCATTCTCATTCTACAGACCATTTGATTGGACCAAAATCTGTGTAGTGCAGCATAAGTCATCAATATTTATGGTCCATTTTCCCAGAAAAGAAAGACATGAAATTTTAAATGCATATATCTGCTAAAAGGGATTTTTTTTTCAATGTTTAAGAGTACACTAGTATATAGATGTCCTTTAAGCAAACACAAATGGACTAAAAGCCATGAACACAGATCTATATGTGCATTTAGACTTGCTCTAATTTGTTGCTAACATCTGTGTTTGTGAATGTTGCCACTTACCCTCGTCCGTTCTCTGCCTCACGGTAGTCCTCAACAGCAAGGCGGAGTTTCCTGCGGTGCATGGGGCTGTTAATGCCCAACCCCAGCTCCAGATCCTCATCGGTCAACCCCAGCAACACCTGCAACAGGAAGTAGCATTCTGTGACATCATCACCACACCAGCTCCGCAGACCACAGCTGAATCAGTTCAACACTGTGAAAATGTTCCCAGGGCTTCCGTTTAACTGAGTAATCATTAACTAGATTAAAGGGATCTAGATTTCTTCCGTGGAACACAAAATGAGAGCAGAATGTGAGCTTCAGACACAATTCACTTTAATTGCATGCTAACCAAAGTCTCTCTAGCAAGTCAGTCCACTATCGGCCATCTTTGAAATGCTCCCGGGAGGCTTTTTCCAGTCATGCCAGTGTAGCTCCTATCTACCTGAATATACTGTAGAAAGACCAAAATCTAAAAAACAGTTGGTCAAAATTATGATCAAAAACATATTTCAAATCAGCAATAAAATCTGACAGTACTGGTGTCATAAATTGTGATTCTTTTGTCATTCAAAAACAAAATTTCCATGGCTTTTATAGCTAATGCACATGCAAGTTCTAGAGTTGATTGACAGGTGATGTCTGTATCTAAAAGGTGATTGGCTATTTTAACTGCAAGGTGGGACTTCCTTTCTACATCCCTTGACATTTGGATGTTCAGAGCTCCATGGTTGAGCGTTCCAATTTCTCCCATTTATTTTAAAAGAATTGGCCCATCTCTGCTTAATATCTCTGATACTAATATTCTGCCTAACATCTCCTTTTGTGTTCCATGGAAGACAGACGTTTCATACGGGTTTGGAACGATAAGAGGGCGAGTATATGATGACAGAATTTTCATTACTGGATGAAATATCCTTTTAAATGTACCTAGGTCACATTGTGAGCATCAGGGAAGTAAATATTGTGTGTATGTTAAAATGAAGTACAAATCTGGCACAAATTGAAAATGTTATCTCAAAATGTCAAGGAGATGATTCTAATCTTCGTATTGGTTGTATGTACTTGCATTTTTTGCCAAAACATAATGTTCTTGTGGATGGAAAACTTTAAAATGGCGCAGATATGGAGCTTTTACCTTCCCACTCTTGACATTCTCTGAGCAGGCACGCATGTACATGGGCATTGCCATGACAACCTCCAGCCAGGCCTGCACAGTGGCCGCCTTCCACAGAGACATGGGCTTGGTGCGTGTAAGCTCCGCCTGCTGCAGCCGCTCCAGCTGCTCCTCGCCATCTGATAGGCTGGGGTGTGTCTGACCGGAGAGGCTGTCTGAGTCTGGGTTGGTCAGGAAGGGCAGGAATGGGAGGGAGGGGAGCAAGTTTAAGGGTTCAGAGGGGTTGAGAGCACAACAAAAATGCCTTATCCATTCTGCACATAAAAGCTTTTTATTTTAATTTTAAATAGCTGTCAGGAAATCCACCCATCTCCATATAGTTCTGTTTAATTTGTTTGAGTGCTGTACGCTCTACCCTTTAAAATGCTCCTTAAATTGCCAATTTGCTTTCTAGCTCAAACTGATCAAGATCGACAGGCCTTATCTCTCCTCATATAACACAGACAACCTGTGTGTGATGTGTGTAACCGCATGCACATTTACCTAACTAACCACATAATTTAACTACAAAACCACTTAACTTCCTTCTCTTTCCTGAGTGAAACTAATATTGAATATACTTGCCTTCTTCCCCATATCCATGAAAGGGCTAATTTTACAGCATTATTTTCCGTGACACAACATGCTTGTGTTATATAGTTCTCTAACTAGGCTATTTGGAAGTTTAAACTTTAAATCATACTGAATAAATATATATATATATATATATATATATATATATATATATATATATATATATATATAATTGTATAGTTTATTGAGTACAGTGGGAACATGCTGAACGTGTTTACATGCATTTTACACTGATTATTGTCAGTGTTCCATGATATATTGTCATTTGTTCCATTTAATATTTAGTCTATTCAGTTAGAAAACATTTATCCATATAACTTATGCGATTCGAGGAGCGTTTGAACAGCGATGGAACACTTTCGTATGATGTGCTACATTCATACTATTGTCAGTGAAAAGGTGGATATGACGTCATTGAGGAACTTTCCCTTGGGAGCTTAATAGAGGAGCTACAGAATGTTTCTACAGTTTAACAAAAAACAGGTTGAATCGCTTTGATAGATGAAACTTAAATCCAATAAATAGCCTGCACGATTACAAGCCTTGTCAATGTTGTTTATGCAGTTTGGTATTTTGACAAGAAATGCTAACCAATGTAACCGTTAGCTTTGTATAGAAAGCTACAAACACTATATTTTCTGCCTTATTCTATGAACAGAATCCACATACGATCAGAAAATAATATATATATAATATATATATATTTTATTTTTTTAAAGTCTGGAGCAACAAAATTAGTTAACTTTGTGTATATTGTTATGTGACCATTTAGCTTTATGCTAAACTAAAATGCTCATTTACCAGGCGCGATTATATTTACGACAATGCACGTTGGAGCATATTTCTCTTCTCTCTAGTAAGACGTTTGATATTAGAGCAAAGATGCACTGCAATAATCTTATTCTTAATGATAATTAAAATTTAGTTTTTCTTTAAAAATATCGAAAAATCCTTAAAAAAACAAGATAACTTCACTTGAGTAGCAAAACTGCTAAAAAGGATTTTTAAGCTTTTTTTAAATGTATATATGTGTAAATTTATTTAGTAAATTAACATTTTATAGCCTACTCAAAACAAGTAAAAAAAAAAAACTTGCCAGTGCTGAAGTAATACAAAGTATTGAGATTATGTCACTGAGTTTGAGTAATCTAACGGAATACGTTACAAATGACATTTTACAGCATGTATTCTGTAATCTGTAGCTGAATACTTTTTAAAAGTAACTTTCCCAACCCTGGTATAAGGTCATAATTGGTTTAAAGGATGGGTCTAACACAAGTTTAGCACAACATTTGTGGCATAATGTTGATTACCACAAAATATTATTTTGACTTAATTGTTTTGTGGTTATCAACAATATGCAAAAAATACTGTAGATTGAGCTGAACTTGTATTGAACCCTGAATATTCCTTCAAACAAAAACAGATTTTTGCCCATTACCTCGATTTCGCATTGCATTTATATATAAATAGAAGCTTTTTAACAAGTGGTCTCACGCTTTTGAACCCACTGTATGTTCATTATGTGTTAATTCCATTCTTAAATTTTATAAGCATTAAGCACAAATCCCTCAGATGGTGTCGTTAACAGGCTTTTTTTGGTGCTTAATATCAGAATGCACACCTATTACACAATTTCATGGATGTGCCAGCAGATGGTGCACTTCAACTTTGAATGAACTAATGCTGCATCATGGGATTCAACATTAATAAGGTGTATAACTTTCTACTTTGCATACCATATCAAGCCATTATTAAGACTTATTGTCTTATGTTTAGTTTAAATTGTAGACATAATATTAGCATTAAAAGTATGCTTTGATTGGTATAAAACAAGACTGAACTTACCCTGAGGGTTAAGACTGAATCATCACCTTTCTGTTAAGGCTTCATCATTTTTTAAATAGCTGAAAAATGTACCTTTATAACATTCATTATCTAATGAGCATTGGGGCAGAGGACACTCATTTCAAACCTTTGGAGGAAATAAGCTCTTGGCTTAGCAATGACAATTTGAGATATCTGAGAGCATCCTGGTCATGGAACAATACTTTTCAATGGAGATAGCAATCTGTTTGCATTACAAGAAATGAGAACAAAAACCCAGTCACTCTGAATTTACTGTGTATGCTCTTAATCATCCTTCATGACACTGTAAAATGAACACTCTCATCAAATATATAATGTTTTGATGCAAAATAAATAAGAAATATTTGTAAGATTCTGCACTATTTCTAGAGTGCTAATCAAATGTGTGACATTAACCATGTTAAATGAATATTCCGGGTTCAATCCAACTTAAACTCAATTACAGAATTTGTGGCATAATGTTGAAAACAACAAAAAAATCATTTAAACTCATACCATCCTTTTATTGAAAAAAAAAAAAGCAAATACCGAGACACTTGCAATGGAAGTGAATGGGGCCAATTTTTGGAGGGTTTAAAGGCAGAAATGTGAAGCTTATAATTGTATAAATGCACTTACATTAATTCCTCTGTTAAAAACTTTGAGCTGTAAAGTTGTTTAAATCGTCATTTTTACAGTTGTTTCAGGGTTTGTTAACATTACATCGTCATGACAACGAAGTTATCCATTGTATCACACTCAAATCATGTTAACACGCATATTGTTGACATCTTGTGGCTATACTTTGGCCCCCATTAATTCCATTGTAAGTGCCTCACTGTAACCCAGATTTTAGCTTTTTTTTTTTTTTTTTTTAAAGAATAAGAAGGACAGGTCAAAATTATTTTTTTGTGGTAATCAGTATTATGCCACAAATGCTGTTGATTGAGATTCAATTGTACTAAACCCAAAATATTCCTTAAAGTCCATTGAACAAAGGTCAGCATTTCTAGCTTCCAAATTGTGGATTTCATGCCAGATTGAGTGCATGCTGTCATTAAAGCAAAAGGGGGACATAGCAAATACTGAGAAATTCATGTTAATTTTTCAATTCTGTTTTTCACTCAAATTGTTATGCATTTGCTATAGAAGTATTTTCACAAGTAGACTCAAGACTTTTGAACCCCACTGTATGTTTCTTAATAAATGTGCATGTTTCTTGTAGATACACTCTTAAATTAAAAACAAAAACAAAATAAAGTAGTCATGAAATGATGTTTTGGGTAAAGGGGCACATGATCGTGCTCATGTTTTGGATAAAAGTGCACATGACAGACTTCCTGTTGACATCATTCGTATGGGTTATGAATGTAGTGAGATTGGGGCATTCTCATCCACTGAGGTTAGACAATGTTAAGACATGTGTTAACAAAGATGGTTGACAGTTACAAATGAAGAGTAGAGGGGGGTCACCCCCTCCAAACCATGGCAACCCCCAGAACAAGAGGGTTAAGAGGAAACCAGTACATGAAAACTCACACACAGGGTTATGGGTTTTTATTTTAAAATACTTTTTTATTTTAATAGTTTTTTTAAAATCATTTGTCTCCAGAATGTTAAAACTTCCTCATTGGTCTGTCCGTAATTCCAAAGACAGTCTGGTTTCATTGAAATGACCTCCTTCCTAATCTTTAAATAAAATTCTTTAATAGATTTAATCTTATATCTGACATTATCTACTTTACAAACCTTACAACATAAACTCATTAGTCACATGAGTAATGAAAGTTTAATTTAAAAGATACAAAAAAATTATAAAAAATAATCAGTGCCAACAAGACGCAAAGGAAAGTTTGAAATATGTGATATGTCAGCGAGACAGAGTAATGATGACATCATTGCATTCAACATTAATGGAAAAGAATGTTATGGAAGCAGGCTGTGTTTTGATTTTTCTTGCAGACATTCTTTTTTTGCACACTTAGGAAAATATTCCTATGAAAGGACAATTTTCTAGTCTACTGCAAGCTTTGTGTTTTTAACTTCACAACCTCTAGTAGGCTATAAACCTTTGGCACTTTGTTGACACAAGGTTCTTATGAGGTTCAGCACCTATGGTTGGGGCGGGGGGAGGGGTACCTTATCTACCAAATTTGTGTATTAAAATGCTAAATTAACACCCTGTCTACACTGGACGCGAGAGTCACATTGCATCAAAAGCAAATCACTCCCATTAGAATCAATGATGCTGTCTACAATGGAAGCGTAGATGAATGCTACTCCAGCCACTTTATTATCCTGTAAATTTGAAGTAAAAACATGAACTTATCATAAATCATGCATGTGAATCTTTTTTGCCAATCTTTTGTTCGATATATATTTAAATAACTTCTGATTGTAACATTAAAGGTGCTGTGATAAAGGTGATTTTTTTTCATGGAAATGTATGCAAAAAAAAAAATGCCCTACTCCGAAAGATATTGATAAGTGTCGTGAGATATTTCACCGGTCTCTGTGACAGCACTAGACTCTGAAAACAGCAAACAAATATTTGTCCACAGGCCACAAACTCTGACGTTTTCGACCTGTCAATTCTTTTGCGCATTTTATTGAATTATTGAGGCTTAATGCCATTTTTATGCCACGTTGTTCATAACAGTTGCCAGTTGAGGGCGCTATTTTGCTGCTGTTGATTTTGACAACCATTTCTGCTCATTATCGGCCTCAATAAAGCTCATTTGTTATCTTGTGCAGGGTTTTGGAAAGAGGGGGCGTGGCTAATCCAGTGGCCCAGTTTGAGGGAATTCAAAAATGGCTAAAATCGCTTACTGCACGTTTAAAGCCAGCTCGTGATGTTTCTGATCTCTTGTTTCTAACAAAATACGCAGTTTTAGCCAAAATAAAATTTCAATAGTAATTATATAACAAGTAAATCTAATACCATTAGCGAAGAGTGGTCTACTCGAGCTCACAGCTGCTCGGTCCGTGTTTTCTGTACGTTATTTGGAATGTATCTTAGACGCTTCCAGTGTAGCGACACGTCTGGTAAACGGACACGTCCGGTGTAGTCAGGACGTAAGGGCAACAGTCAGTGATAACACAGTTTCCTCAAGGTCAGTTCAAAATCTATAATAATTCATCACAGGTTATTTAATATGTTTTTAAAAGGATTGTTTTAAAGAAAGGGAAAACTGTCTAATAAATAATGCTACAAATGGGGCAGATCTGAGATACAGGCACATTTCTAAACAAAACTACATTAATGCAGTCACATCAGACCAAACACAAACAACTCTGACAAGGCCAGTCTGATACATATACTGTTACTTCTTAAAATCTTAAATAGGTCTTTCCTAAGAAAATATGGATTGACGTTTGTTGAGTTTATAGTTTCCTTGGTGCAACCTTGCAAGTAGTTATGCATAATAAAACATTTCCTTGCTGCAGAGATCAATTTAGAGATTGCAACATTTCCTCTGTGATTAGCGTACTGAGGAGTACAGCTAAAGAAAAATGTCCTATCTGGATGGTTTTGAGTTCTGCAAAACTGCAATTGTTAGACATTAAGTCATTCAGATTTTCAAGACAAAGGCATGAGCAATGGACCAAACAGTATGGTGTATGATGAAAACAACCTGGGGCCTTGGGTGCATGGTAAAAGCGGTCATGAAAAAGAAGCATTCCACATAAAAACATCAGCAAACACAAGGTGCACAAGAGTTCCTATTTACAAATGCTCAGCAGTAATTCAAGTTTCCAGTTTATAAAAAAGAAGACATATATTACCACAAAAAAGCATAATAACAGCATAAACATATTCACACACAAATGATCCCATGTATATATTTATATGCATGTAAACATATGCACATATGCATACATATATAAATATATATTTCATTTACATAGATGCTCTTTTAAGTGTCGTATGTACATTTCGAGGAGGCAGCAGTTCTTTATCTTTCCTGTATTTTTCGTGGGGAATACATTTCAAGGCACACACAATCGCATCCTGTAAACACTCTTGCGCGCGCACACATTGACTCATACACATCCAGGCATACATGCAGAAACACACACACACATATAGCACTATCACCAGTCAGCATCCTCCTCTATATAGTAATCAGGGGTGGAAGTACCATCAAACAGGCCCGGATCCAAGGACTTGCGTTGAGATTTACCCCGGGCGAACACTCGAGACAGTGAACCAAGACTTATCTTCTCCTTCTTTTTCTTACGCTTCTGGTCCTCGAGGTCCTCCATGGACTGAACCGATAACACGGAAAGGCAGAAACAGAGAGGAAGAGAGAGGAGAAGAAAGAATAGAAAAGTAATGGTGGACACATGGGAACAGGTCAGTCATGCTTTTTTGATAAGGAATATCTGCGCTCTCATCAGCACCGCTTTAGGTTTCCCCATAGTTGTTGTACCCTTATAAATATCTATTCAAAGTACTGCAGTTGCTACAATTATTACTACAGTAAAACTGTGGTAACTTGGTAGTAGTAGACTTCTAAAAAGTAAAGTCTTGTTAAAACATTTTCCAGACACTAACTAGATTATTTATTTTAATTTAATTTAACTTTGTCCATCAATGTATGTACATGTATCACAGAATATTTATGTATTAAGTTATGTAAGAAAATTCCTACCGCAGATTCAAAGATACTCTGTAGTATTTATTATAATTCTTTGGTGGAAATGACGTTTTTTTTTAACGTTTTTGAAATAAAATGTCTGACTCCTTTTTCTTGCTAGAACTAATTTCATAACTAACATTTTGTACATTCAAAATACACAGTTAAATAATATAGTCACACATTATGTAATTTGTCAAAATGACAGCTTGTTTGGAAATGATGCACAATTAAAACAATCCACTCACAAGTGATATTAACCTTGATTGTTCTTTGTTTTCTTCACACATCACAAGCATTCTCTTCATTGACACTTTTGTCAATGTGGTTAAATACAATTGCATATATATATATATATATATATATATATATATATATATATATATATATATAATATAATTCCTTTTGAAAAAACTTTATTATGGGCAAAATACATTTCTATGGGATGGTCATAATTTTTGAAAAATTTATAGAAGTTATTTTCACAAAATAAATACACTCTTTAATATTTTTGTAGTTTTAAACAAGTAATATTATATATTTTTAGAGCTATAATCGCTAAAAAAAATCACATACATAATTATTTGCTGAAAAAGCACCTCAAATAACACATTTTTGATATAATGATTAAATTATTATAAAAAGTTTTATTTAAATAAATATATATATATATATATATATATATATATATATATATATATATATATATATATATATATATAATACATTTATATTTATTTAAATATTAGTATATTTAAATATTTAGTGCAGTCACAGAGACAGGTGAGATATCTTATGACATTTTTTTCATTAATATCTTTCAGGGAGTAGGAAATCTTTTGGCATACCTTCCATGAAAAAAAATCACTTACAGCACCTTTTACTATTGTAAAACGAATAGTTCCAGTCCTGGATGCTGATTGGTCAATCGAATTGACCTATCTGCTGCATGTATTGCATTACAATGGCCTTTAGCTACTGTAATTAGAAAACAGATAATTCTGATGCTGACTGGTTAATACATTATACCAGCCATGCTAAAATACAAAATATAGTGACAGCTAAGACACGAAACACACGTTTACTATATCATCGTGCTGCGCAAATAGTGAATTGTTACTTTTGTTGCATAGCAATGCCTGAAATGACAGGGATTATATCTTCTAGCAGAAGGATGATAAAAGATTTGCTTCATACATTTTTTTATAGGAATTTTATAATATTTTCCTAATACATTCATCACATTCCCAGTGGGTCAGAAGTTTACACACAATTTGTTAGTATTTGGTAGCATTGATTTGAAATTGTTTAACTTGGGTCAAATGTTTTGGGTAGCCTTCCACAAGCTACTTACAATAAGTTGCTGGAATTTTGGCCCAGACAGAACTGGAGTAACTGAGTCAGGTTTGTAGGCCTCCACTTTTTCAATTCTGACCACAAATGTTCTGAGAGGAGGTCAGGGCTTTGCGATGGCCACTCCAGTACCTTGAATTTGTTGCCCTTAAGCCATTTTGCCACAACTTTGGAGGCTGCTTGGGGACACTGTCCCTTTGGAAGACCCGTTTGCAACCAAGCTTTAACTTCCTGGCTGATGTCTTGAGATGTTGCTTCAATATATCCACATAATTTTCCTTCCTCATGATGCAATCTATTTTGTAAAGTGGACCAGTCCCTCCTGCAGCACCCACACAACATGATGCTGCCACCCCCATGCTTCACGGTTGGGATGGTGTTTTTCGGCTAGTAAACCTCACCCTTTTTCCTCCAAACATAACGACGGTCATTATGGCAAACAGTAAAATTTTTGTTTCACCGGACTAGAGGACATTTCTCCAAAAAGATCTTTGTCCCTACATGCACTTGCTAACTATTATCTGGCTTTTTTTATGCCGGTTTTGGAGCACTGACTTCTTCCTTGCTGAGCAGCCTTTCAGATTATGCCGATATAGGACTTGTTATATTGTGGATATAGATACTTGTCTACCTGTTTCCTCCAGCATCTTCACAAGGTCCTTTGCTGTTGTTCAGGGATTGATTGGCACTTTTCGCACCAAACCACGTTCATCTCTAGCAGACAGAATGCATCTCCTTCCGGAGCGTTATGATGGCTGCATGGTCCCTCGGTGTTTATACTTGCATACTATTATTTGTACAGATGAACGTGGTACATTCAAGCATTTGGAAATTGCTCCTAAGGATGAACCAGATTTGTGGAGGTCCAAATTTTTTTTCTGAGGTCTTGGCTGATTTCTTTTGATTTTCCCATGATGTCAAGCAAAGAGGTAGGCCTTAAAATACATCCTCAGGTACACCTCCAATTCAGCACACCTCCTACCAGAAGCTAATTGGCTAATTGTCTAAAGGCTTGACATAAATTTCTGGAATTTTCCAAGCTGCTTAAAGCACAGTTAACTTAGTGTATGTAAATTCTGACCCACTGGAATTGTGATATAGTCAATTAAATGTGAAACAATCTGTCTGTAAACAATTGTTGGAAAAATGGCTTGTGTCATGCACAGTTTGCAAATATGAAATCTGTGGAGTGGTTAAAAAAAATAGTTTTAATAACTTAATAACTTAGTGAATGTAAACTTCTGACTTCAACTGTAAATTGTTGTAAGAGTTTGAACTTTTGTTGCTGCTTCAACTAGCCAATGGTGCAAATATATTTTATTCACTCTTAGCACAGCTAATTCTCATGGGTACAAACTGTATCTTTTGATTTATCTGCACTAATTACCATTATGATAAATAAAGACCCCAAAGCCATGCTAATGAGCAGCGCAGGGACTGAATATTTGAGAAGAGTAAAGGTGGAGATAAAAAAACAAGTTGGGAAGGCTGATTACTTGATCGGGGGTGCCAGGCAGCTCTTACATTGCAGAGGGAGTGAGTCCTGTGACGGGGCGAGTTGATGTCGCTTGGTGTGGATGAGCGGTCACCGTCGGCAGCCGAGGCATCCGAGATGACGGAGGGCTGGCGGGAGTGACAGGGGCTGATCCTCAATGCAGCTGTGGAGGCGGGAGAGACTGTGTGTGAGTTTGTTTGTGCTGGGCAAAAGGGTGGGCAAGTGGCGCATGGTGTTGCCTGTGTGTTTTGCAAGACCGATATACATAATTATGTGACTGTGCCTATTCTCATGCATATGATGTGCATGTGGATGCACGTAGGGTGCAAAATTAACACTCTAAAAATTGGCTTTGGCGAGTGAATACAGGGTTCCCACTCTTTTTGTCAATGAAGTTCAATTACTTTTCCATGACATTTCCAGTTGTTTTTGATCACTGGATAAGGATTTTAAAAAGTTATTGATTGACTGATTCACTGTTGATTAATTTAGCTCGATTGGTGAGGTGGTTCAAACAATTCATTGGAATGATCTGATTCGAAAGAACAATTTGCACACAAATCTTCAAATCAAATTTTGTTAACTTCAATCACATTTCCAGGCCTGAAAAACACATTTGTAAAATTCCCTAATATTTCCAGGTTTTCCAGGACCATGGGGAACCCTGTAAATAGTACCGACCAATTGACTGGTAACTTTTTTAGGATCTGCAACATGATAAATGGTTTAAATTACAATGCAACAACGATAGCCAACATCGCTGGTGTGACTAATATAAATGATTTAAATCAAAGAGATACAAATGGCTGAGTGGCTGTGGTCATGACTCACATAACTTCTAAAGTAACCCCCCCCAACCCTGGTCATCATGTATATGCATTATTACAAGAAAATATGGAAAGATTTCATAATGGCCAGAGTATCTAACAGTTTTTACCTCAGTGTAAAATGTACTTTTGTAACCTGCATGTATGTGTGTATGACTGTACCTTGCCTGTCCGCAGGGTGTGAATGGTACAGGGTCTGTTGACTCTGTCTGATCGCTGCCGTGAGGGGAAGATCTGCTTGCATCACCCACTCCTGATTGCCATTTACCACTGGCTCTGATGGCATCGCCAGAGAGTGACGCTTTGGCACGTCTTTCGTGAGAGTGGCCAGAGACTGCTTTGCCTGAAATTGTGTATAAAAACAAATTGTGTATAAATACAGAAATGAGTATGACTGAGTGTAATTATATGCATGTTTGCACATAGTAATGCCAATCAAGCAAAATGTAGAGTTTAATATTGCATAATGCAGACCAGTTGGAATTTCATGGTCCATCTGATGAATGCAGAGGCTGATGTATGTGCAATCGGACAGTCACTGAGGGGTAATGTGAGACTCTTTAACGATAAGAGCCACAAACCGACTTGAGAAACAGGTAAGTAGTATTTATGACATCGGTAGAAGTGGATGTGTATGACTGTGTTAGAGAAAGATATAGAATCTCACCATGGTGAGTTCTGCCTCCAGCTCTTTGATTCGGTTCTCCTTCATGTCTATCTGGGAGCGCAGGATACTGGCTTGTTCTGTGGCCTCTTTGGTCTGCCTGCGCAGGTCCCATTTCTCTCTCTCCAGCATGTCCTTCTCTTTAGCCAGAGCTTTGACCGCATCCTCGCTCTCCTGAAACACAGCACACAGTGAGCGTTGGTTCACCAGGGACACATACACACATTCCTTTTCTTTCTACTCAAGAAATATTGCCAATTACAAACATAATTTCAGCCTGAAAATCATGTGATTGTGGCAACATTTTTGCCAAATTAATTTCAGTTGTTCTGAGGTGAAATGTCCACTGTGTGGCGCTAAAAGTGAGTTAAATGTTCACCCAAACAGATGAGGTTTTGAAGGTTAATGCTCTATTAAGATTTACATCAACAAAACCTAACGATAGTGTCATAAAAAGCAAATGTGAGATTAAAAACGCAACTGCTGAAGTAACCACTAATTTTGTGGTGTTTCTATAACATTTTTGGCTCACGTTTCAATTTGCATGCTCTGTGAGACTCGTACTCCGGGCCTTTGCATCGCAAGTTGAGCTAATGTGTAATCTGATTGCGTATGAACAAGCTTGGAAATGTAGTTAATTATGTAATGCAAATGTTAAAATGTATCACCTCAAGTCGTGTGCTATAGAAAAAGTGTTTAGATGACATTAGATAGCATTGTGCTAGTGTCACCGGTCCTACCCGACCTGCCCCGAGTGGGATTCAAACCGGCGATCCTCATCATGGGAGTCGTACGCGCTAGCAAGTAGGCTACAAAAGCCATGGCTTCTAGCCTCGGTCGCTAGTGCAACTCTTAAGGCCAGGAGACTGAGGTTTATACACTGAACAGCTTTCACGTATCAGCCGGCTATCGTTACATTTGGAACATAGTGAAAAATAAGTGTTTATAAACTGATAATCTGCTTTTTTTTCTCATGATTTGTGCGAATGTGAACAAAAGCATTTGTTGTTGTAGCCCCTCTAGTGTTCATTTCACCAGGAAACTGCTCAATACATACAGCGAACCACATAAAAGTCATTCTGTAAAAATGTAGATATATACTGTCTCATATATTCTATGAGACCAGGTTGGAAACTTTAATAATCAATTGATTACAGTTGAGGAGAATGTATGTCCTTTGCACACATTAAGCATATTACAACATAACTAGTTACATGGAATTCTGTATGAGGTGCACAAGGGAATGCACGTCACCTTTCTGTGCTGGTCATAGTTTCTGATGAAGTCTCGGAGCTGCTCTTCACGGCTCTCCAGTGTGGTGTACAGCTGCTGCATCTGATTCACCAGGTCAGCTTTCTCTGCCTTCAACCTCTTCCGATCACCCTTCATAGCTACACACAAACAAACACACAATCATATTAATCAAGACCAGTAAATACAAATTTAATTTACATTTAACAAAAAGGAACAGCACAGTAATCGTAAGATTCATGAATTAAGAGATTCACTTTGATAGTATGCACCATTGCAATGTGGTTGTACACAAACACAGGCTTTGCGCCCTTGAATGACGCATGTCTGCGGGTTGTGTTAATCCCTGTCTATCCGTTGTCCCTCAGATAAGAGCTGTGGATATGCAAAGTAATGAATATTCTTCTTTGTAAAAAATATGTTCTGAAATGCTTTTTGGGCATATTTTGATGTTGGATTTACTGAAGTCTTTTGTGTTTTATAGATGCTGGTGTAAATCAGTTTACAATGGTGGCATAAAAAGTGGTCACCTGCTATTGTTACCTTAAAAGGAATAGTTCACCCCAAAATAAAGAACAGATAACTTATTTTTCACTACACATCATGCCATTGCAGTCCCTAGACAAGATCATGATTTCAAGGTCGATTACACTTCCTACTGTTTGACGTATGCACAGAGCGCTAGATGGTGCTTCCAGCTTGAAATCATGATCACCAAGGAGACATCAGATGTCAAGATTTACAGTGAAAAAGTAGTTATATTTTATATTTTGTTCTGTTTTCACCCAAAACCAATGATTGGATTAAACCACGGGTCCAGTCATATGGATTTCTCGTATACTTGCTGCCTTTATGTGCTTTTTGGAGCTTCAAAGTTTTGGCCACCATTCACTTTTCCTTACAGAGCAGAGATATTCTTCTAAAAAAATCGTTGTTTGTGTTCTGCAGAAGAAAGAAAATCATATACATCTAGGATGGCATGAAGGTGAGTAAATGATGAGAGAATTTTCATTTTTTGGTGATCTATCACTATTTTCTACATGGTCTAATCCATAAAATTAGTTGTGCTAATGTAATCAAATGTAGTCAGGTTGATTCAGGCATGTCACATTATATTTTTCACTTAAATCAGAACAGCTCATTTAGATGTTACCACAGGAAGCACATTTTTAGGTTAATATTCTTTTCAGTGTAGGTTTATTGCTATTTCTCTCCAGATGTTGAAGTTAAAAAGTGTGCTACTAAAGGGATAGTTCACCCTAAAAAAGTCACAATTTTCTCGCCATCTTGCTGTAAAAACCCTGTGTAACTTTCTCTATTACATGGAACACAAAAGGAGATGATTAGCGGAATGTTAGCCTCAGTCACCACTCACTTTTATTGTATGGAAAAAAAGATGCAATGAAAGTGAATCTTGACTAGGCAATCAGACCCTAAAATTCTGCCTTTTGTGTTCCATTGATGAAATTAAGTTTAAATACAGGTTAAAAACAACATGAGGAGTAAATTATGAAATAATTGTTATCTCGGGTGAACCATCCCTTTAAAGAATGTGTTTTGCACTGCTCAAAACAGCCTACAGGGGGCAGCATGCTCACTATAAACTTCCCACACAAGGAAATGAGGCATGTATGTTGTGAAATAAATAACCCATTTTAAAGTGTTTTAATAGAGAGATATAGTGCGGGGTAACTTCTTGTAACAAACTGACATTTTATTAACATCCGAAAGTGTTGACTAAATCTTGTTATTTGTACTGATGGCAACTTCTTGCATACCATGAACATTGTGTCACTTTGCATACCTCTGAATTCATATTGTTCACATCATGAACTCTCAAAAAAAAAAAAGGGGTGGGGGGGGTGGTGGTGGTGATGGAATGTGTATGTGGGATCAAATTGCACATGAGCATGTCTTGCAAAAACATTTACTACAGTATATAGTCTCAGTCAGTCATTTGTTTCACTTGATGTATCCTTTCTCTATGTTAAATGGCCCTCTTTCCCCCCCGATTTTCTCATTCAGCAGTCAAACACTTTTTTCTACTATCATACAAGAGCAGATATTCATGAGCACGCACATACCCATCTCTCTGTAATCCAAAAGGCGAAAAAGATCTGCATCCTGTTTTGTTTGCTTTAAACACATTTTAATGCAGCCTGTCATGTGTAGAATAACTTTTAAAGGATTGGCAGGTTGCTCCAGTTTTTGTTTAGATACCTACAGGGTCAGGTGTCGAGCAACACAGTTATTCTAGTGTAAAATGTGTGAAACGATTTTGAGTGCGGGGTCCTTTCAACGTAAATCTCTTTTAAAAATATATTAATGTATAATTAGATTTTTAAGTCATTCTAAATTGTTATTTTGCTCACCGCATTACAATCTCTACAGGTATCCTCTCATATTTGAAACATGTACAGACAAAAATATGATGTCATGGAATGCTTTAAATACTAACAGCTTCCGCTCTGTTTACTTCAGAACACTGCACAGGTTTAATTTACCAACATACTTTCATGCATTTGACAGATTGAATGTACCTTTTTTAAATTTATTTCATCCTCTTTTCTCCCCAATTTGGAATGCCCAATTCCCAATGCACTCTAGGTCCTCGTGGTGGTGTAGTGGCTCGCCTCAATCCGGGTAGTGGGAAACGAATCCCAGTTGCCTCCGCGTCTGAGACCGTCAATCCGCGCATCTTATTATGTAGCTTGTTTAGCACATTACCGCGGAGACATAGCGCATGTGTAGGCTTCATGCTATTCTCCGCAGCATCCACGCACAATTCACCACATGCTCCACCGTGAGCGAGAACCACATTATAGCGACCACAAGGAGTTTACCCCATGTGACCCTATCCTCCCTAGCAACCGGGCCAATTTGGCTGCTTAGTTGACCTGGCTGGAGTCTCTCAGCACACCTTGGATTTGAACCTGTGACTCCAAGGGTGGTAGTCAGTGTCTTAACTCGCTGAGCTACCCAGGCCTCTTAAATTTACCTATTTAAGTTAAATAGCCTGAAGCCCATACACCAAATGCACATTTTCACCAAGATTAATATTTTGAATTGAAAACAATTGATTCTTATGAAGCCAATTCACACCTGGAGCGAACGTTCGCATCGCGAAAACGATTTATTTATTTTTTTACGGTCTGTAATTAGTTTTTCTTCACCTGATGATGAAATGCCCTGACCAATAAAATGTGCGCTTTGGATCACATGTCAGGAGCCGCTGAAGTTACAGGAACCAACAGGTGGTGCTAAAGCACAGAAAGCTGTTTTAACCACCAACATTAAACACTGAAGTAACTTGAGGGAGAAATCCACCCATTGCACAAAGAGGTCTAGGTTTGTTCCTGGAAGGCAGCAGATGCTCTAATCCCCACCCTAATCCTAACCATATGGAGCCTGTATGGCTGAGTACCCTGCAAGGAACCACCAAAGGCAACTTTCACCCATCGCAGAGAAATCCTGAACCGGCAGTGAGGATGTGTATTTCATTTGCATCAAATATCATTAAAACTGACATTTGTTTTTCTTATACAAGTAAATGATATTGATGCATCACTGCTTTGCATGTAATTGTTATTGCTGTGCTATCGTAGCAATTTTAAAGTATCCAATAATGATAATTTGGGTGCCTTTTTAAGCTTTAAAGTGAGCCACTATCAACTGTATTGAAATCAACAATCTGGACATCCAGCACAATTTCTCTTTATGTCTTCCAGAGAGAGAAAAAAGTATTTTGGGATTGGAATGATTTGAGGGTGCATAAAGTATTTAAACTATTCCTTTAAAACGTTTTTTTTTTTTTTTTTAAACCAGCTCGTTCACACTGCAGGAACATCATAATCAGATACACTACCGAATGAACGACTGAATAAAGGCCTCTGATTATTCTGGTAAGAAGAGCATTACACCCCAGATAAACAGATGCCAGATAAGATAAGAAAACACATCACACATACACCACAGTCTGCATTGACAGGTAGGAAATGCATCCATTAGGCTCTCAACTGATGTACATGCCTCAAACATGCTTTACATTTCTCTTTTGAGGGCGTTTCTTTCATTTTTCATTGTTAAACTGCCTTTCATCTTTTCAAAAAGATGTAAACATCTCAAAAATAATATTTCTGTACAGCATTGCTAGTGAAATTGCTGTTTGTTATACAAGAGCTTTATGACCTCTTATTGAGAAACCTGCACACATCTTAGACACAACGTCTGCAGTTATTTTGTCTACTTTTGCTCCAGTAATGAAATAGCTCCAAACGAATCCAAAGTGTTACAGTACATGTCGCGAACAATGCACCCTTCAAGTGGAGTCAGAAAAGTTTTTGATTAATTATGAGGTTATTAATTATAATTATGAGTTCTGAGCACATGAATGACCAAGCAAAATGACATTTACCAGTGGGGAAACTCTGAATTCTATATGATACCCGAGTTTCAGAGTTCACAAGAAAGATAGCGGAAAGCAAGGATTTTGTGAAGTCATTTCAATTTCAGTAACACATTAATAAAATAAAAAATTGAAGAAGGTGAATTCACTCATGCTTATCTACAGGTTCAACAGAAAAAAGTGCTTTCGCCATCCATCTTTGTATATTTGTTTAGTTTGACTTCTGATTGACATGCTGTAATAATGAAAACATCAACTCATTTTAATGGTGATAGACTGTAAAAATGCTAAATGAAAAAAAAGATAATGAATAATGGGTAGTTTAAATTAAAAAAATGTTTTAACATATTTAACAAGACTAATATAATATTGTAAAAAAATTACAATTTTACAGAATAATTAAAAGTAACATGTTTTACAAGGCAATACGTGTACTTCTTTAATTACATACCGTAAAGCCTGAAACACGGTCATTGTATTGTTTTTTTAAACCACAGCTGCAGGTTTTTTACTGGAAATTTAGCACTTTTTTTTAAACAGTGGACAGTTATGGAGAGTGTATTCTATTGTCTAGGTTTTCACCATTCTAGTGTGGATGAGAGGTGTAAATGTAGCGAAATCAGTGTTTTTACAAACTAAAATGTACTAGTGTGGACATCGCCTGACAGCCTGTTTTCCTCCAAAAACTGAGACTTTCAAAAATGCTCTCTACCACCTACTTTGGAAAACTGAAACGGACAGTTTTCCAATGAAAACAGATTAGTGTGGCCTTCCATTGCCTCTTGTCCAAACAGATTAGTGCACTGGAATGGAGTGTTGTATTAAAATGATATAACATTATGTTAACTAGATAAGTCAAGACAAACTTTGATGTTGTCATGGCAAAGTTTTCACTCTAGCGGTCCAGCTTTCCTGGGCCTCGGCACTTGAGGGGACAAGCGGCCCAACATCCTGGCATGTCGGCTGCGACGCGTGCACCAACTCGTGCCGGGGTTCCGTGGTGCGGGTCCGACAATGCATCTAACATGCACCGGACAATCCTTCTGGTTCAAACTGTTCCTGGACCTGTAAAGATGCCAGCAGGTAGAGACCGGTCTCCCGAGAAGAGGCGTGCTCGGTGTTTAAAGGCAGCGGTGGTAAGACTCTTCACTGGGATCACGCAAGTCCAATCATGCGAGGTGGGGTGACGATGATCCATGGGAAGGGTGTGTCGTTCCATCACAACTGGTATAATAAATTGTGCTTCTTTACCTCTGATTACGCTATAAAAGCAATTATGCAGTCTTGTATAGCTAATGTGCATGCTTGTTCTCAAGTTGATTGACAGGTGATTGTTGTATCTAAAAGGTGATTTTACCTGTATGGTGGGTTGACCGTTAGCTGCCGTTGTGTGTTTCAATTTCTCCCATTCACTTTAATAGAAGTGGCCCATCTCTGCTAAATAGTCTCTGTTTTGACAAGCAGGAAATGTTCATGGAACAATGATGTCACTTGATGTCACCAATGAACAGTCCTTGAAATGGTCTATATAGAGAGAAACTTAAAGCAGATCAAAGGCCTGTTTTGGGTTTGTTTACTTTTGAATTTTTTAAAGTTTGAATTTGGATTAACGAGCATTCCATTGACCCATTTGAACATTCCATTTAAGTCAAAGGAATTTTTCAGATTTTTGATTGCTGTGCGAAAACCTTTAGTCTGACCAGTTAGAAAAGACATACAGGCAGCACACTATTCCAGAACAGTCTTAAGGTCTGAGCCAAGTTTGGTGGATGTAGCTTGAAAATTAGAGAAAGTTATAGTTAGAAATGTAGGTCTTAGTTTGGGGATTCTGAAAAAATAACCTAAACAAAGTTTGTTAAGCCAACATAATAACAATACCTTAACATAACCAACATAAAACCCAATACCTTTCACCTTTTGACTAACAACACTCTTGTGATTTTGCTTAAATGTAATTTGAGAAAGTACATCATTGTCACCATCATCTTTACCTAAAGCATTATTTGCGGAAAATATATAGCCACCATGATGTTTGGACAAACCTCAATTGACTACAAACGATTTTTGGCAGTGTTACAGAAACAATGATATTGGGCAAACTCAGCCTTGATGTTGCGCACGCAAGGTGGGGGGCAATATTGCCTCTGTGATTGGGGTTCAGACCTTGTAAGGCCTCCTTGGCACGTTCCAGCTCCTGCTCCTTCTCCCCCAACTGCACCCTGAGCTCGGCAGCGGAGAGCGTGTCGGCCGAGCAGCCGCTGTGCAAGTCCTCCAGGTCTTTACTCAACATGTCCTTCATCTGCCTCAGAAGGTGCACCTCTTCTTGCAACTGAGCCACCTCCTCCCTCAGCAACACTACAGGAGGAAAAAGATAGAGAAAAAAGATTAAAGTTTACATATTTAAATTTACAATTATGCATTTGCTAGACACATATACTGAAGTGACTTACAGTACATTCAAGGCACTGTATACATTTTATGAGTATGTACAGTATGTTCCCTGGGAATCAAACCCATGACCTTGGTATTGCTAGTGTGATGCCTTGTGGTTTGTCTATAAGGCATAAATCCTTTCTCCATGGAACACAAAAGGAGTTATCAAAATGTCATACTATGAAAATGCATGGTGACCACTGGTTGTCAAGTTCAGTTGCGATTCTAACTTGGTAGATGATAAAAATAATTAATTAAGTCATGATTTTAACCCAGGTCTTCTTGCATACTAAACATAAACAATACCACTGAATGAACGGGACTTACAATTTTATAATAAACAACTAAGTTTATTTATATTTTATATAATATTTAATTTTTTATATTTTATTTTTCCATTGTCTTATCTCACTTAGATCACCAAGCGAGCACAGCTAAAAGAGTAAAAATATCAAAAAATTATTAAAACAACGTAAATATACTTGTGAAGCAAAATTGACAAATTGATCAACCTCACTAAATGTTGTTAGATTACTCTGAAAACAACTCCCGTAATAATCTTATGTTATTTTGCTTTTCAAATTTAAAGTATTAAAATGAATTTTTGCAGCAAGGTACTGCCACTGGGTGTCCCCTCAAAAAATAATTACAAACGACAAAGAATGCTTGTTGAGATATTTAATTTTTTTTTATTTATTACTCGAAGAAATTGCTGTCTTTCATCCCCTTTTAATCACAGAGAAACAGATCACACAATAAAGAAAAGCCTTTCAAGGCTCCTTCACAGAGTCAAGGGAGTTGACAACAGACACATTAAGCATGAGAGTGAAACCACAGCAACGAGAGCGGGACACAGTCCCAGTTAAAGGAAAACAGCAGTAATTGGCAAAATATCAGTAAACACTTTGAGAGACGGATTACTAAGAGGACAAGCATGTTCCAGCCTCTCTTTTAATGAGCGGAATAGTGGTGGCTTTTCTGTTGTGAATGAAGAATAACCGGCCCATATCTCAAAGAGCGCCTATAAACCAGAGCAAAGCTGATTGAAGGACTTTCAAAAGCTCATGTGGCGTCTTTCTGTTGTCAAAATTTAATTTCAAGTCGTGTTCCTCTAATGTGGTGGAAATTCATTGAACGTCGTCGAGTCAGGAAAGCAACGTGAATTAGTCAAGCTGCCAGTCAGGTGTTCGCTGCCTCTGCCGATATGCTCAGTAAGTGAATAAATTAAATGGGGCCTTTGCTGAAAGTGCTTTGCATAACAGCTGCGACATCAGTCTTTTTCAAGGGAAATGAGGAAGCTTGTCGAGTAATAGAATTCAATTAACTGTAAACTATAATGCATCTCCACTGCAGCCGGTCCGATATGAATTGGGCTGTGATAAAATAAATTAAAAGCTCTTATCAACAGCAATCAATACAATTAATGAGGTAGTTTGTCTTGTACTGTAAGAGCATCATAGTAATGTAAAACACGTTCAGCCATGAGTGCAGTAACACCAAACCTGTAACACAGATGTACATTATTCCTTCCATCTGAGCTGTTTTCAATAGTTTTTTCTTCGTGAACATGTGCTAGATGGACATTTTTTTCAACATCCTGCACATGGGATAAGTCAAAATGGTATGTCAGGTTAAAAAGAACGGGACATTTTTTTATTCATTTCCATTACTTTTCCAGGCCTGGAAATTGTTATTTATTTCCCAGATTTTCATGTCCGTGGGAACCCTGAATGACATCAGGGCCATATGTGATTGCATACAAATTGCATGTGATCCATGTTGAGATCTGGTGCCCATTAAACTTTTCCCAATGAGACACAGAGGTTGCCACCACCTCCTTATTTATGAACCAAGTTTCACAATTGTTTGTTAACTCTCCAAAAACTAGCATGCTCTGCACCTCACCTCCACTTTAACGTGACATGATATCATTCGATGAGAGCACTTCTAGATAAAACTGACTAAATTAAATCACTTCAACCCACTAATGCAGCTGTTTGATAGTGGATGTTTGAAAAGAAATCCTGTTCCTTAATCCAAGGCAGACGTGTGAGACAGAGAGGGGGCTCGGCGCACGAGTCGAGATAGCACCAGGTGCTTGAGGCTTTTCTTCAGTTTGCTGTTGACAAGGTGAGAGTCTGCAGCACGACTGATAAGACAGAGAGAGGGACAGGCCATTGGTCAATGTCTTCGCTGCTTCCAGGTAGAGGCAAGCAACCGGGATTGCACATGGCACAGGAAACTCTTCTTTCCTGGAAAGTGCCATCTTTCATGCTGTCGCATTCTAGCCCAAAGCTGCTTATTCAACTCGGAGGAGACTTATTTGGGGCAGTGGGACCAGCTGTTTAGCTGCTTTGAGCCCCAGTGCATGCACCGATCTTTGGCTTACAACTACGATTTGTATGAGAACTATGGAGCAGTTCATTTGGCCTGAGCCAAACTCCTCGGCAGAGAATGCAGAAAGTGTGCAAAGTAGTGGTCGACAGATTTTGCAGATCCTTTCCTTAAAAGAGCTCCGACTCCACATATTCCACAACGAGAGTGCTTCTGTATTTACTTATTTGGTATTTTTGTATAATGCCCTTGTACTTTGCGATCTACAAAAGCTGAAGCTGTTTGGAAAGTTTAGAGTGCACTGTGAGTTGTGTAATTCTTCTCCTCAGTCAGGCGCTAACTGCAGTGCTGCACTCACGTGTCATCATTACAGTTTAATGTGATCTTGTGTTACGTTAAATGACATCAAACGACTATTCGACAATGAAAAGTATTGTCAACGCTGTCGATAACGTCGACTAATTAATACTAGCCATGATTTGTGTGTCAGTAGATAAAAATGATTCATAATTCTTACATTCTCTATAGTTTAATGGAGCCTACAAATCTTGACGGGAACCACAATTTTCATGCGTATAAAAGGAGCGTGTCATTGTCAAAGAAAAATGCAGTTAATGCAAAAAAGAGGCAAGTCCATATTTCTATTCTTCTAATGCATTACATACAAACCATTTACACAACCAACTTCTTATGAATGTGCTGTCTTTGTTTATATCACTAGTGCCTGACAGGGAATGGACTATATAAGGTGGTGGAATAACCACAGAAGAACCTCAGAATTAACTGTACTTGACCCAGTTCATTAGCACTTTGCATGTGTAATTTCGACAAACCCATTGGTGCCTAGACTTAGCGCATGCTTGCATGAAAATACTAAAACTTCATGGCCATGCCCATTGACTTTGCATGTATGACTTAAAGCATAACGCAGCGCTAAGCACTAGCACTCTTAAAATAGGCCCCTCAGTCCCTAAAATGTAAACAAAGTCTAACAGTTTTCCTCTATAGGTGCTGCATAGTGATACACAGTAGCTAGCTGAACAAGGGTTTAGGGTCATAGCTGTTACAATAGTGTATGTTAACACAGCTGAGCAACCAGCATCCAGGACCAGAACCATCAGTTTTATAAAGTATGTTAATTAGAACCTTTGTGAGTTGTAATTATCATCCCATGAGTATTCCAAGTATTATCCTCCCTTCAAATGCCAACCTTACAATTACACAGCTTTAGTCATTACCCAGTTGAAATACAAGTTTCATAGTTACTATTTGAAAAGGCTGACATGCCTTCTCTTACAGGGCTGTGAGAAATCTGAACAGCATGAAGGGAGTGAGTGTCTCTGGGCTTGTTGTCTTGATGCTGTAAGAACTGAGGTTGATATACAAAAAGCAGTCAGGCCTCCAATTCTCTAAAATTCACTGTTCAATCCATTCACACAGCCGTTCTCTTTGCTCAAATAATCTCAAAAGACAAACTATCATTCATCTCTGCTTCTCAGCCTCAGTGTGTGGATTCAACATGGGTTAGTCTGTATAAAATTATAAGAAATATTTTTATTGGGTAGGTCAAAAGGAAATGTGTTTAACTTTTATCCTAGCACTTTCATAAAATTATTTATTTAATAGGCTAGTAAAATCAAAGTCACATTGAGGCTGCAGTCTGGTGCTATATAACAAGATGACAATAAGCAGCTATTGAAAATTGCAGCAGCAGTACTATCTTCTTCTGCATAAATTGTCCTTAATCTGACATACTGTTCTAACAGTTTTTGGCCTCTGGTTCCATAGTTCTGCGATAAACCATTTTGTAAATGGCTCAACTCCTGAATGCATGTTTCAGCAGATCTGTAGACTCTGATTCCAAGAGACTCCCCAAAAAACCCTGTAAACATAATGGGTCCTTAGGCAATTATATAAAAAAATACATCTTTTAGAAAGGGGAGCCATCTTTGACAGTTCAATTTAACCTAAAAACCTAAGCAATTTCTGTTACAGTTAAATCCGTGCTTTGAGATGGTTCCATTTCCCCCAAAAAAACAAGAACAGGGACAATGACGTTCTGCAAATGTTTTTTTTTTTTGTCAGATCGTAAAATACATAAAAAATGCTATTCACACTATGTAATATCTTGAATACACATCTACTATGATGTTTTTAATTTCTGATTGCACAGTCATGTTTATATTTTTTTCTGGGTCTTAAAGTAAAAAAATGTCTAAGTGGTGTAACCATCCAGAGACAGTAAATAAATAACTAAATACTGAAAGCTCAAATGATTGCAAAAGCAGTGTTGTTTGAAATAATTATATAGTACTGTTTCTTAAAAAATAAGCAGTGACATTTTTTTTTAAATATTTGAAAAAAAAAATTGTCCACCAAATCAAGTCAGGTGGTGTAACCAACATGCAGTTAGTCAGTAGCTAGAATACAACAACTGTGCGTTTTATTCACTTTCACACAAATCACTACTACAACAGATGATTATGACTTTATAAACACTTATTTATCACACTATTACTCACACACTGGTAAATTATCATATTGAAACACTTTTACTCATACGCATCATTTGAAAAACGATCAGTTTTAACACTTGTATTACATCTCACCTACATTCCCACACTTAATCAAGTATGATTCACTTCTGCAGTAGCTCACCTCATAGAGTGTTGGACTTAAGACTCGGGAGACTGTGGTTCGAGACCAGTTCAGCATACAAAGTGACACAGAGAAAGTGTCATCTAAATGACATGAGATGACGGATGCATCAGTAAATTTGCTTTTGATTTCTCATTTAGTTTTTGGACACTATTGGTTACATTTAGGCATTGGTTAAGGGTAACGATGCCTGTTTCATGTCTACCTCTCATTTCATTTCACATCACTATTGTTAGTTTTAGGTTCAAACTTTAGGTTAGGGAGGTACGTTTTACTCATTAAAACTTCTATCTAATATTCACCTTAAAAACCTTGTCTGATTACGACACCATTTCACTCGCTTTTGGCGCCCCTGCTGGACATTTCACTGGGAAACTGCAACCAAACGTGTATTAAGGCACGTAATTTCATTCTGCAAAAATGTTGTGACGTTCATGTTATTATTATGAGACCAGGCTGAGGAAATCATTATAAATGTTTTTCAAAAATGTATGAAACCTACATGGACACAAAGATTACATTTCTACAAACTCGACACATGTGCCGAACTTGATACCTACAAATCTTGATACATATTCTCATTTTTACCATCTCGAACAACCTTATCTGTCAACAAACCATCTATGTTAGGGTTTTACAAAACTGCTTGCCATAAGTTTTGAGGTCCCAAGACCCTAACCGAGGTTGCAGGTGTCTCCAGGCTCTGGCCTACATTCCAAATCTCAAGGGACGGCTGAATTTATGCAATGTTCCAGATATTAAAGGGCCATTTTTCAAGCAATATATTTTGAATGCAAAATAATAAAAAGATACATGCTTTGCCAGTGTCAAAGAGTGTGCGTATTACAGATATTTTACTAATTTATTAAGAAAAATGTCAATACAATGGATTAAACATGAATCAAACAAGGATTTTATGGCTGTGAGACAAATCTTCCAAGTCCAAATAACCTATTAATAAAAAATGTAGCACTGCCCCCAGACATGGGAACAGCATCTGAATGGCATTTTCCCATAATGCTTTCCCAAGCTAGCTTTGATGCTGGCTCTGATATGCCTGTCTATGGAGCTTTAAACCCTGAGGTTAAACCAGGCAGTCATTTTGAGTGCAAATTTTTGGGAGACTACAACGATTTTCATCAAAACAGCCAGCCAAAAGACAAAGCAGGGAATTTATGGCAACCTGTACTGTACTATTAATCATTAATTAATATGAGTGAGCAGCATGCTGTGGTGATTTCAAAACACATAACAGAATATTGTTAAAGTGGACTATTCTGATTTCACACTGTTCGATCTTTCAGGGTTCGTTTTTCTCCTAGATAACTTCATAAATGCAAAGGAATGTTTCATCACACGCTTTGGAGAACAGGTTCACATCAAATACAGAATCTGCGTCCCACGCATATCTGACAAGTGCTCCTCAGGGAGATTTGTATTGCATTTAGTGTAAATCTTTCTGAGGATATTACAATGCTTTTCAAACCTGAGGAAATCTGTAGATGTTACAGGTTTTTGAATGGGCCCCTTTTCATTCTCTATGCTTTGCTTTGTAGTCTTTGTTCCCAAAGGCCCTGTATTAAAATATGCCACAGTTAATCCAATCACAAGTGGCCTGCGAGACACATCACTGGCAGTAACATGACTCACATTGCTTTGCCAGTGTGTTTTTACATGTTTAAGAGGAAAAGTTTAGAAAATCACACAAAGTCAGCACACTATCACTTCCAAATATACACTTAAATTGTTATCTCACCGAAATGTGATGTTTTGAGCAGAATGCTCACTGTTATTTCATTCTAGCACTTTTTTATAGTCTTGTGCATGTATATGTGTAGGCTTTTAGCTGGGAAGGTTATTTTATTTTAAAGTTTTAAACCCATATTTGATTGCAATGGACAACTGACAGATGAAAAGGCTGTCTTTTTGATGCCAAGTACCACTAAATATGATAATTCCTTTGCAAAGGATTTATTTAATAATTTATAAAAGGTAGCTATATTATTTCATGTATAAAGAACCATTTAAATGGTGTGATTAGCCGTTCAGAAGGTGTTTTAAAAGATTTAACTTTTCAGTGGTGTGCCCAAAATTAAAGGTTTATAACTCTACAAAAATACCAAAGAGGATCAAATTATTTGATTCATTTTAAATAAAACTTTTAACATTTTGAATGATGTAGATTATTATTAACTAATCTTAAGAAAATCTTTTGTTTAACTTTTTTTCAAATTTACCAATTTGACATTATATATCTCAGGGTGTAAATGAGGTAGCTCTGAAAAAAAATGTTCTTTGTTCCCAATCATGTAACCTGTAACTGAGTAAAACCTTGTTGATATGACAAAGCAATCAAAAGTTATAGCATTACAAAAATTATTTATCCTAGAGTCCAAAAACATCTTCAAGTGTCCAAAAGCCTCACAATGATGACTAAAGCTATGCTCTCTCTCCAAAGCATGCAAGCATGAGTAACGAGATCTCAGTTCCATTAAGGGTAATTTGAGCCATCACTGATTCTGTGTCGTGTACTTGTCTTTATCTCCTGGTGGCCATATGTAATTAGAGTGAACGATCCTCTCTGCCCATATTTGAATGACTTCCACCTCTGGTTGCAGCAATCTGAATCCTAATACAATTGGTTTAGTGTTCCATGGTGCTGGACAACATACTACATAATTTCTGATGAA